>JASJET010000197.1:1415000-1565216 GCA_034092305.1 Diaprepes abbreviatus | reverse complement strand
ATAATTTTAGGGAATTTTTATATCGATAGATCCAGCCGTTTTTGAGATATTTTAAGTTGAATATTTTAATGTTATCGTAATTATTTTTGAAAATGTTTCCATTGAGACAATATAAAAATAATTTTAGATTTTCTGAAGATGTACGGCCGGTCAAACTCAACAAGGTAGTTCATGGTTTTAATTATAGTTCTACCTCGAATTTTAAATTTGACCTATTCTTAAATTATAAGCTGCCAAACCTCATATACAAGTATTCTCAAGGAAAACCTACTTTGGTAAGTGTGTTTCTTTGATACATTTGTTTGATTATTTGATACATAAATAAATGTACCATTGTCCTTGCAGACACATAATTAAGAAAAGATTCTGTGTATTGAAAGCACATCCGTTTGTTGACTGAAGTTAATTATACAGCCACATAAAAAAATTTTTTTTCTGGCCTGGGGTTCTGACTATGTATATGTTTTTAGAGTCGCCGAATCCTGGTTCCATAAAACCCCACCATCACATCACGGTTTTGCCATAACCACAAAAAACCTCAAAATTAAGACTATTAAATATTATTGAACGCATTAACCCCATAATCCCATCGCTCCATAACCCCATGATTCTATAATCCCAGAATCACGAAACTGAAATCGTTGCACTCAATCTCTTATAGCGCAAGAACTTGTAGTTGACTCAATTTGTTTAACTACAGCTATTGAGCTCCATGATCAAATAACCTTATAACTTCATGACCCCATGAACCCATGACTTATAACTCCATAACCATATTACTGGGCCATAACAGCAGACCAGACAGGAACAGCAACATTTCGACTGGTCACTAGATAACACAGGAGCAACACCCACTAACAATAGTTGTTATATATGTGATTCTCCTTTCAGGCAGAGAAAAGGAAAAATATATACAAACAGTTTATTTCCTGTAAAACCGTTCTGGTCCTCTCTCCAATGATTCATAGATGTCGTTCGACTTTCGATATCTTTCAGTCTGACATCGAGGTCGGTAGATAGCAGGTTGCAACATCCTACCGACACACCTTGAAATTTATCAGTTATTTCCTGCGAATGTTGCTTTCGGTCCAGTTCAGCTCCACTGACGAGATCATAAGGTGATCGAAACGTGTATGGAGAGAGGACCAGAGCGGTATTTGCAGGAAATAAACTGTTTGTTGTTTTCTCTGTCTGAAAGGAGAATTATATATATATATATATATATATATATATATATATATATATATATATATATATATATATATATATATATATATATATATATATATATATATACAGGGTGATTCAAAAATCGATCACGAAACTTAAGGGGGTGATTCTACTTGACAAAATAAGGGTAGAGCTTCATATAATTTTTTTTCAAAATGTCATTCGTTTTCGAGTTACAAGCCGTCCAAGTTCAAGTTTTTATTTTTTGTTTTTTGAATTACTCGCTTACAGGAAAACCGATTTGACTAATATTTGAAAGATAGGCTAAGTCTTCTGCGCTTCATCATAAAAAGCGAATTTATTTGATGTTAAACTGACAGCTCTAGTATACTTTGATAGCTATTTACCTGGTAGCTGGTGGTAATGAAATGAGAAAAGTAAATTTACCACTTAATTTTTAAGGGTGATTTACGTCTAAACCGTTGGGTTTAGCGATGTAAATAAAGAGCACCTTTTTTAAAGGCCTGGCATCAGTCTTTCAGAAATTATGCCAAAAACTACTGTAGCTGTCAACACTAAAAAATTATGACAAAAAAACAATTTTCACTGTAGGTAAAGTGCCCTCTAGCGGCAAACAATCAATGTGAATTGTTACTAAAATGATGAAGCGCAGAAGACTTAGCCTATCTTTCAAATATTAGTCAAATCGGTTTTCCCTGTAAGCGAGTAATTCAAAAAACAAAAAATAAAAACTTGAACTTGGACGGCTTGTAACTCGAAAACGAATGACATTTTGAAAAAAAATTATATGAAGCTCTACCCTTATTTTGTCAAGTAGAATCACCCCCTTAAGTTTCGTGATCGATTTTTGAATCACCCTGTATATATATATATATATATATATATATATATATATATATATATATATATATATATATATATATAACAACTATTTATATACGGCAGGTAGATTTCTTCATTTCGTACTTAAATTTAGCTTTTTTAAACAATTTCTCACTACTCCAGTGATTCATAGATGTCGTTCGACTGGCGATATTTTTCAGTCTGACATCGAGGTCGGTAGATGGCAGGTTGCAATATCCTATCGACATACCTTGGAATTCACATATGAAATGTAAATCAGTTATTTCCTGCTAAAATTGCTCTCGGTTCGATATAGCTCCACTAACGAGATCATAAGGTGATCGAAACACGTATGGAGAGAGGACCAGAGGGGTAGTTGCAGGAAATAAACTGTTTGTAAATATTCTTTCCTTTTCTCTGCCTGAAAGGAGAATTACATATATAACAAACTATTTAAATACGGCAGAAAGATTTCTTTATTTCGTACTGAAATTTTGATTTAAAAAATAAACACTAACAGTGTTGTATAAAATCGCCATGTTGTGACGCGACGGTAAAACAAAATAGAAAACTTGACGTCCTTGCTTAAAAAAACACGCAGCACTCTAAAAAGGAGATTGTACTGTGATCCTTGTCTTTACTGCGAAAAATCTTGCAACTACAAAAAGAGCACTCTGTATACGTTTTGGAGAAACAGCGAGCGAAAATTAATTACTTTTATTTTTAGATTTTTTGCAGCACCAGGAAAAGCGTCGAAATGACAACAAATCATTTAGTGGCCAATTTGAAAGTTCGAATAACTCAGGAACAGAAAGAGGTGTTGAATAATATTTCAAAGCAAATCAGCGATGTAAAATTAAGACGGCTCGTTGTTGATGGCATCGCTTTGCATCATGCCGGGTTGATGCCTGAAAATCGCAATATTATTGAAGCTGCTTTCAGGGAAGGTCATTTGCCTATTTTGGTAAATATAAATAATTTTTTGACTTTGCACTTATTGAATCTGTTTTTCTTTAATTCAATTATTCATTATGATTCTTGTTTTATCCTGATCTACCGAAGCTTTTAAATGTAGCTGTTGTTTTTTAGGATATTGTAATTCTATAAAAGAAATTAAATCACTTTAAATTTATTATTATTATTCATCGAATTATCGATTAAGTTATACCTTTAATCGTAAATAAATATAAACTAATTGTTTTTTATTAAGGCTATCTGAAATCTCATTTACTATTTTTAAAGCTCCCTGTACCGTATCTGTGGGCGTGTTTATAAGCTAGATGGTCTGGCTAATCAGGTTGCGAGTTTTGCTGCATGTCATCGACCCTATTGCCCGTGTTTTGAGTCACACTGTTGAGTTATGATCCGTTCGTTTCTACCTACTATCGGTCTAGGTTTGTTAGCAGGTTTTTCCAAGTATTAGGCAACAGCTAACTGTCGTCTCTACTATTTAAATTGTTAGGCCTCTTTGCAATTTCGATAACTGCCTTTATAATTTATGTGAACAGGTCTTTATATTTCGATGTATTGTTGTTCTTGAGAAGTTGATTTTACGTCGTGTATTTAACAAGTGTTGGGCCAGTACAGAAGAAATTGTTATTTTACTTGACAGCGTTTATATATTCGTCTCTTTTGGCGCCTATTTTACAGTTGATTTGACCTATGTAAGATGAGCTGCATTCTCCGTATGGAATTTCGTGTAGTTCCCGGTTTTCTAGAGGGATTTTTGCTTTAGGTGTTGGCAAGAGATCCTTTACGATTTGTGGTGAAAATGCTTTCAATATTGTGTTGTGATGCCCCGGGACTAATTTTATTTTTCAAAGAAGTTAAAAAAAATATATTAAAAATATTTCGCAAGCAAAAATTTATCTAAGTTTATAAGAGGAAAAGTCGGAATAAAATCTATTTTATTTTAAAATAAATAAATAAATCGAAATGAAAAATAGTACAAGTATTTACTTAAAAATTCAACAATAGAAAAAAAAACTTTATAAAATTTAAAATAATTTAATTTAAAATTTAAGTTAAAAAGTAAAAAATAAATCGAATAATAAAAAGTTCTAAAATATCAAAATAAATAAAATGTTAACTTACTCCAGTCTTGTTGTACTGAACCGGATTCAAATAAAAATCAAACACTTTTAGAATCAGCACCTGAAATAAAATTATAATTTTTTTAAAGTTCAATTTTTAATAACAGAAATCGACCGACCGCTGGTTCCCCTGTCTTTGACGTTAATAGAAGTCGCGTGATCCGCAGGTGTTCATTTGCTTATGTTGCATTCGTGAGATTCTAAGTACGCAAATTTAGGATGGTAGGCGATCAAATTGTTTACACATTCCTTCACGAAATTCTCTAACTAGCAACTAACTCCTGTCAGTAATTAATTAAGAAATATTATTTATTGTTGTTTTTCACCGATATTTCTAGGCAAAAGTCACGTTCCAACTATAAAGCAAATTCTTAAGCTGCCAGATTTTAATTAAAAAAAAATGTATGTTTTTCGCAAAATCAGCTAACCAAGGCACGTACACAGAAAAAAGTCCCGTAGATTGCGACGTCACTAGGTGATATAAATACAGCCCGAATTTATTGCAAGAGGTAGTGTGATTTCAATCTTAGAAAGAGTTAGTTCAAAAAGTACTTATGCAGTGCCAGTAGAGTGTTTCGCAGAACGGTGAAAAAATGTTTTAAATACAGTTTTACTTACAATTCTCGCAGTAAAATTTTCGGTTGTGTTTTGTAGTCTAGTAAACAGTCAATATGGGGTTTAAAATGGGGTAAACCAAACTTTTAGCTCGCCCTGCGTAGCCGCAACGTATGGGTAAGAGAAATGCGTAGTAACTAGTAGGAAAGTGAGCGTTTTGTCCAATTTTAATTTTGTTAAAGATAAGATAGAAGAAAATGATAGTTGCTCCCTAATTAAGTTAAATTATCGCTGATATCTTTTTGTAAACTAGTGCCGCTCGTACATAATTTTAATAAATCTTAATCTAAAAAGGCTATCAGTGTTTTAATGGTAAGAGAAGAGTTTATAGAGAAGTTCAAAGCAGTAGTAAGTACTCCAGGACTTCGTCCCGCTCTCCCTTATTAACAGAAAATGCTCTAGCCCTTCTGGAAGCTGGAAAACTATATGAAAAAAAGATATAAAAAGAGGGGCTAGGCGTTACAATGTCTCTTGAGAATTTTCGCGGTTTTGTCTGTGGTGCCCCTGACATAAGAAACAAAAGCTTTGGAGCTCTTCTCTTGAGTTTCACGATTTTTTAGAGCCAAGCATTTGTTTCTTAGAGCCTCGTCTATATGTTCCTTTTTGTAACCATTTCTTGGTAGGGCGTCTTGCAGTACATTTCTTTGTGGTAATTTTCCTGATCTGTAAAAGACTGAGATCGAAACGCAAGTAATATATATATATATATATATATATATATATATATATATATATATATATATATATATATATATATAACCAAAAAATGGTTACAAAAAGGAACATATAGACGAGGCTCTAAGTTTTGTTTTGTTTAACTGGCTCGCTTCCTGATTGGATGAGCGGCTTCGCAGGCTCCTCCCCTCTGTCGAGTGCGATGTATTTTGTTCTTGTATGCTGATCTCTCGTGTGCTAGTTGATTTTTGTTGTTTTCTTTCTTGATTCTTTATTAATGTTTTCCATGTAGTTGGAATCAGGAAGCGAGCCAGTTAAACAAAACTCGAAAGCCATCAGAGGCCACCATCAGTTCTTAGCGAGTAACGAGACGAACCGCACTTGAAAATGCCAAATGAGATTTTGGCGAAACGTCGTGAAAACGATTTTTTGAACGAACGGATTGAAACCCGGAATAACCAAACCATATATATATATATATATATATATATATATATATATATATATATATATATATATATATATATTCATATTGCAAATTATAGAAAAATCAACACTGTTTTTAAGTTTTAATTCCACTTTTAACGAGCCAGAATCTCCCAAACAAGTTAAACAAATAATATATATATATATATATATATATATATATATATATATATATATATATATATATATATATATATATATATATATATATATATATTATTTGTTTATTTTTTTTGGGGGATTCTGGCTCGTTAAAAGTGGAGTTAAAACTTAAAGCAGTATTGATTTTTCTATAATTTGCAATTTCTATAATTGACGTTTCCGTGTTAATGGTAAGTTTTTGTTCAAAGTAAATACAATAAAAAATTTAAATAGATTTACAATTATCACAAAGAAAATGTTCTATTTTTTTAGCTGTTTATAACCTGATGAAGGTAAGATAAATTATCGAAACGTTAATTATATAAAATGTAAATTATGGAAAAATTAACACAGCTAGCAAGTTGCCTCTAGTAGCGTATGCTGTAAGATTCCGAACAACTTTAAGCCAAACTAAAATTCGGCCAGAGGCGTGCGTCAATTATTTTTCAATAACAGTGTTCCAAATATATTTTTACTCGCTTTAATTGCTAAGTTAACAATCCTTATGTCCCATATTGAAGCCTCTAAATGAATCAAAAAAATATTTCATACCTCCAAAATATATAGTCACTGATTTGGTTAAAGTCTGCCATATCTTATACGATTATACTACTCCTCAGTTATAGTTCGGATTTTTAATATTTTTTAGGTAGCTACCAGTACTCTTGCCATGGGAGTCAATTTGCCAGCTAATTTGGTCATAGTTAAAGGAACAAAACGTTACGACTCAAAAGAAGGTTATAAAGACTATGACGAAGTATCGATTTTTCAAATGATTGGCAGGGCAGGTCGTAGCCAGTTTGATATCAGGGCTACCGCCTTAATTTTGACCACTCTTCAGGACAAAGTAATAAATTTCATTGTTTCAAAATGGTCACCGAGAAATACACTGAGGGGCAAAATTTACGCATCATATGGAAGAAATTCAAATTCCAAGATTGATAATCGTTTCTCCATTACTGGAAATGCCAGAAAGTATTAAACAATAACGTTCGTGATTTTAAGAAATCTGATTATGAAAGTTTTTTCCATACGTTGCGTTAATTCTGCTGATTACTGTACAACAGCACAAGTAAAGATTTTTGTTACAATAATTTATAAAGGTTGCATAATTTTAACTTACATTTTTTTAAAAAAGTTTTTGTATGATAACTATTGAACATTACTTTTCATTTTTTAGTTAAAATACGAAAAAATGTTAGATTGTACTCAAAAAATCGAATCGAATCTCCATAAACATCTTACAGAACATCTTAACGCTGAAATAGTACTGAAAACGATTACGGATTTAGAAGTGGCAATGAGCTGGTTATCGTCCACCTTTCTCTATGTCCGAGCGCGGAAAAGTCCTGAGAAATACAAACTTCCCGCTGGACTGTCGAAAGAGAAAATTGATAAGAAATTGCTTGGTAAGTGCTTGCTTTCCTTATAATAATATTAAAACAAGAATAGTTTTTTGTTTACTAATTACATCTATAAGTGTCTGGGAACAACATCGGGATATTTAGGAGGCAGTTTAGCATAGTAAAATATAACAAAGAAGAGAGTTTTTTCTTGTTATATATAACTGAAAAACCTACTTAACTAATCGGAACCACTTTTAAACCCATTTCTCCTAGTAGTGGAGAATACCCGGTTTCTCTCAACCCCCACTGTTGACCTTGACACTGACTACGCTTTGGCCACAAATGTGTGACCTTGAAACATTTTACTGGTGCATTGATGGGGTGACCTTGAGCTTGACTTTGATGAAGGTTGCTAAAATAAAGTGAAGACTAAAATTCCTCTAAAAAAATCTTGCGTTTGTGTTTGCAATTTTGGATTTAATTTTTAAAATTTTTCCAATATGAACTACAGACCCTAGTTTAACTTCTTTGATCAAAACTATTGACGATGGTCGAAGCGCGTCTGGTTAAGAATTAGGACAATAAACTTTTATTAGTTGATAAAAATTTAGGAAAAACAAACTTGAGGGACTTTTGTGTACCTATTGTTCTTTTGGGTTTCGTAAGCATTTGAAATCTTTATAGTTTCGTCATATCTGTCCTTCCGTATGTCACAGTCTTATTACTTCGTCAGTTTTCAATATTTTGTAGCGAAATTTTATCGGAATTAATTTCCTTTTGATAGAAAAACAGATTTGAGGTGGAATTGCAAAAAAAAAATGAGGGTACCTTCCTTTGTATGAAAAGTGGGGACAGAATTTTTTTTCCACCAAATCGAGTTGAGGTATCACTGGATATGCCTTCAAAAATACGAAAAAAATGTTTTATATCACATTTTTTATTTATTTGCTTCATTCGCGAATTTCTAATATGTCACCCTCTCTAATTTTGCAACGGCAAATTTTAATAATTTAAAATAATTTGATATAACAGCTCTTACTGAATATATGCAGTGAAAATTATGACAGATTGATGGCGTCTACTAATTTATAAATTACAAGAGAACGGTTAAAAATTTTATTTCTTTTTTTTGGCTTATCCGATCTAATAAGGTAAAATGCTATTAAATATTTTATATATTTTTTATTTATTCGTCTCATTTACGAAATATAGGCCCATAATTTAGCTTAAAATTGTCGCGCTACTTTTGGAGTGTGACTTTTGGTGAATGCACCGTGTAAGTAAAAACAAATATAAATTTTGTTCTTTTCAAAGACTCGAAAAACATGTTATGGGACCCTAATATAATGCGTGTTCGACACACTTGATCAGCTTGTTAAGAGAGTTCTATCGCAAAACGATTTGACAAATGTTATCAAAAATTTGGACATAATAACATAAACATCAGAATGTCAATCTGTAAAATATTATAGTCTGTGGACCAAGATATCAATAATTACATTTTCAGCTATTTCGAATGTTGTTTCTACATGCTTTTATGGTGAATCACGTAGTCATAGTAATCAATCATTTAGCACGAAGTAACTCATATAGAGATTCCAATCAAACCTTTTTTTTCTAAATAAAAAATTCATCATGAACAATCATTTTATAGTTAATATTAAGAATTGCTTTTATGGCGGTTATTAAATAACATATTTTTTTACTTCTTTCTATATTGTTTTCATTCAATAAATTTTGTTGTATATTTTTTAGAAATGTGTCAGATTGATCTTAACAGATTGGTAAGAGCTGGAATGATCAAAATGAATCAGGCAATTGACGTGGCACCAACGGTTGTTGGCGAAATTATGGCTAAATATTATATCGCCTTTAATACTATGGAATTATTTACGAAGGTAAGAGAATTTATAGGTTTTCTCTATATCAAATTTAACAATTTTTAACCTAAATTGCCTTGGATTTAATATAATTCAATAATAACTGACTTAAACTAAATGTTGTTATATTGTTCTGCTTTTAGAAATGAATTTGCGGCTAGTTTAGATCACAGATGTTTGATAAGTGGGATTTTGTTTTTGTTCCAGACGTTTCGTTTTATTTAAAAACATTTTCAAAAGACCGATAATTTCTTTGCACAGTAGTTGTCATTCCGTAGAATCTTTATAAAACCCTTTTCAATATCAATCATATTTTAAAAAAATCGGTTAAGTGGATAAGACCGGTTTACAAGGGAAATTAGAGATACAGTCCATAAATTTAAATTTTCTTTTCTATTATATATAAAATTATTCCACCTAAAGACTTTAAATAAGTAGCAAGAAAGATTTAAAGTACAAAAAAGACAATTTTTTTGTATCTATTTACACACTAAATTATTGACGATATTAATATGATCGATGTCATTTTCACGCAATTTGTCTGTCAAAGCAACAAGCTCTCTCATTACTTTGAATATACAGATGTTGACACTATCTTCAAACTATCATGAATTTCCCAAAATCTAACGAGAAAAATGCCTAAACTTGGAGAACTCGCTTTATTTGATTTTTTTTACATTTTAAATAATTTTTAGATTACTGGGAATGAAATAATGATACAGATATTGGCATTATTATCGAAGTGTCACGAATTCTCCGAAATTTACTTACGATCTAACGACAAAAAATGTCTCAATCTGTTAAATAAAAATGTACACAAAGAGTCGAATCGGTTTCCGCTTACTGGTAAAATCAAGACTGTTGATATGAAAATAAATTGGTAAGATCCATTCAAGCAATTTCGTTCATTTTATTACTCTTGGAAAAACACATAGAGTTAGATAAAAGTAGAAAAACAATTTGCGTTTTATCCCTTTTAATTAAAAACAAATTAGAGTTTGTGATCCGTAGTTAATTTTGATGAAATATTATTCTCATAATCTTAGTAATATTTCAATTGCATTTCAATGGCATTCTTAACTCTACGTTTTGCATTATTAGACTGTAGACTCCGCACAATTATTTTACCATTCACTTTTATAAAAAACTTTCTTCGAGATTTGTACATCTTTCGAAAGTGCTAATCTACTTTTGTCCGATGGTGTAATTGGGTTACATTATTATTATTTATCTTGTGATATAATTTTATTACTATACAATAGGCCCATTTAAAAACTATCCCTTTTCAATTTATTTTTAGCGTAATCCAAGCAGTACTGGGAAATCTGGATATAACGGATCAATCCATTTTAAATGATTCCATTAGAGTGATGCGAAACTGTGAACGTCTAGCAAAATGTAAGTTCAATCTAGAATTATTTAACTAAATTAAAATTACATTTTGTAAATCTTTACTTTAAATGTGGTATATCAGGATGTCCGGCAAAACCTAGTAACGATAAACGAAAGAGAACGCCCAAGTAACCCATTGATGTCTATTGAGTTGTGATATAATCATGAATTTTTCTGACTAAATCTGATTTTTAGCTTAGTGCCTTAAATATGGTTTTCTCAACTTAAATATAACTTGTTCTTTTTTCCAGGTTTTATAGAATACTTAGCAACACGTGGAAATAAGTGTTATACTGCCCTTTTAAATACAACGATTTTAGCTAAATGTTTTCATGTGAAATTATGGGAAAATTCGCCTTATGTAGCCAAACAGCTAACAGGAGTGGGTCACGTTATGTCTTCTTTACTGGCTAAGGCAGGAAAAACAACATTTAAAGAGATTATTAACACGAATCCCAGACATATTGAATCGGTGAGTAGGTGCTAGAAAAGATATACACCAAAATGGTGAAGATTGCTCAGTCAATAATAATTATCACAATCAACGAAGAGAAGTTTTAAAAAAACTGAAATTTTTTTAAACTCAAATTTTTGTCTTCCACAGATTATACAAAGAGACAGACTAAATTCATTTTTTCTTTAATCTCAATATACGCCCCCCTTCCCCCTTTTTGTTACACGGTGCTCCCCTAAAGAAAGCGTCCTTCACAGGTTAAAAACCGCTAAAGTATTGAATGTTCCTATAAAAAAGTTTTAATTGTCATTATTATTTTTAGTTTCTGAATATTATAATTCTATTATTAATTAAAATTGTCTTACCGCAACACGAACTTGAAGTTGTGGATGAGTCTGAGAAATCTTAACAACTTGTGGTCGATTTTTTTCCATCGGGCATTTTTGGTAATTGAACTTCAATATATTTTAGATCGTTGGACGCAAAGCTCCCTTTGGTAGCACCATAGTAGATGAAGCTTCGCATCTTCCGCAATACGAGATGACCTTACAAAAATGTAATGACGGTATTTCTTTGGAAATAAAGTTACTAAATCCTGAAGCTTTGGAAACTAACCCAACCGTAAACTTAAATTCAAAGATGACGTTGTTAGTTGGAGATAGTAACAATAACATTTTGCTTTACGAAAAGTACGGGTAAGTGTGCTGGACATTATGAAGTCGATTAAAAGTGTAGTGTTCCTAAATGTTTGCATCGTATGAGAAATTTTTTCGCGCTTTTTAAAAAATGATTTTTGTCATTAATTTCTATATTACCAACTTCTTGTCGCCTTCGTGTTGTTATCATTTGATTACTGTTTTATTCCGACACACATTCAACTGTAATCTTATATCAAGCATTTTTAAAGATAATGGCTAAATTTATACCACGTAAATTTAACATACTGTTACTATTTCGTCTCTTTAAAATCGTTCACTAAGTTCGCAAAACAAACCCAACAGTTTTCACTAAATAACTTCCAATATGTATATTAATAACATATTTACATTAAAATCATAACGAACTAATTATTACTTCTTAATATACCACTATACAACTCTTAATTATACAACTATACAACTCCTAATAATACAGCTATATGATTCCTAACAATATATACCATATGATTGATTATACTACGCTAATCATATCTCTATTTATATGCCTATGGAAATTCCTATATAAATCTAGAGCATAAAAGTTGAGATCTATCTAGAAGTATGAATCATTCATAAAGATGACTCATCGCGTCGGAATATTTGTATTGACGAGGGCGAATCAATAAGTTACCTCCAGTTATTAGTAACAATATATATATATATATATATATATATATATATATATATATATATATATATATATATATATTGTCCTATTTTAACTTTCATACTCAACTGTTTTGGAAACTAAGCGAAAAAATTAAAGAGACAAAACTTTCTTTATTTTAATAAGGTTAGATACTTATTATTTTGAAACTGACCTTGGTATTGTATTTCAAGGTTTTTTGAAGTTAACTTTGTTTTTTACAAATTGAAATCTCAATTTTTTATTGCAGAAATGGAAAGTAGAAAAAATTTCCTGTCCCAGGATATAAAATGTTATATACTTTTTTCACATCTAAAGGTCATACAGATGAAGGTCAATCGAACTTCTCCAACAGGAAACGCAAAAAGCCTTAAAAACCAAACGGTTTAATGACACTTATATAAAAATGACCTAACGTTAATTACCTTGAAACTGACCTTGAACTCGTATTTAAATATAATTTCAAGGTTAACACTGTTTTTTCTAATATGAAAAACTACTTTTTTGATTTAATGAGGTTTAGAAAACCAAGAGAAAAAAATATATATGACATATTTACACAGTTAAGGAATTTTTTCCGCTTTACATTTCTGCAATAAAAAATAGAGGTTTATTTAAAACAAGCAAGGTTGACCTTAAAATGACCTTTAAATACACGTCCAAAGTCAGTTTCAAGATCTTAAATGTTAAGCCCCTTCAACATAAAGACACTTATGTTTCTTGTCATTAAACCGTTCGGTTTCTAAGCCTTTATTTTGTGCTTTTCTGTTAGAGTGCGACTGACCTTCAAATGACCCCTAGATGTAAAAAAGTATATGACGTATTTATATTGGGAATTTTCTCTACTTTTCATTTCTGTATTAAAAATTGAAGTTCTTATTTGAAAAAATAAAGTGGACCTTGAAATGGACTTAAAATACAATTCCAAGGTTATCAACTTATGTCTTTTGTATTTTGTCGGAACGCGTTTAATACATATATATATATATATATATATATATATATATATATATATATATATATATATATATATATATATATATATATATATATATATATATATATATATATATATATATATATATATATACAGAATGTTTAGGGTATATGGTTTCCGATATTTTTTTAGTACATGTACACATTTTAGGAGGGGGGGACATTGCCTCCAGTGGCCTCTCCCTAATCCGCCCTTGGAAATAGGGCTCATCCTGTGATCGTTGAATTACACGATCATATTTTTATTTATAATTGGAAAAATACGGATAAATAGTATGAGGATTTTTATTCATCGGGTAAACCCGTCGTTCATATATTATCCTTTTCTAATTGCATTATTTAAACAAGTATACCATATTAATCGGTATATTTACAGGTAAACGAAGCAACCGGCCCAAATTAATATATGGTTACTTAATTTTATTATGTTATTTTTTATATACAAATTGTAACAATACTAAAATAACTTTTTAAGCCCCCTTTTTGATGATATTATCACGCTTCGATCTAATATTTATTAACCCTTAAGTATACTCAGTGGTGTTATAACAATCAGATGAACTGAAGGAAAAATATTTGGATTTGTCAAAAATCAAAAAAGCTGTTTCCCACAACCTTCCACAACGATCAAACAAACGTGTTAAAATCTATTTTATAGAAGATTAGTACCGTCAAGCGACACTTCCTATCTTTGTCTTAATATATTTGCTCACGGCACTGTCAGTCTTTGTTGCCTCCTTTCGCGGTGGTGTTACTGAATACAAATTCTGGCAGAAACGGTCAGGGAATAGATTTGTAGTTATTAATCCTATTTACTATTCCTAAATAACTAATAATAAAAACTACCTACATCCAGTGACGGATCCAAAGGGGAGGGCGATTGCCTACGCCAAAAAACTAGGAATATGAATGCATCTCCCCTCCACCCGTCGACAACTTGCGTTCGTTTGCGATCGCCCCCCCTCTCCAAGAGCTTTAAATTGAGAAAAATGGACCCGATCCTGCCTCTTACTTAATAATGTGAATGTTGTTGGCATCTCCCCCCACCTCCTCGTAATAGCTTGCTTTCGCTTGCGATCGCCCACCAAGAGGTTCAAATTCTGAAATACTTGCGTATTCTCCCCCAGTTGACAACTCGCTTTCACTTGCCATACTGTATTTTTATGATATCACCCCCCCCCCCCAAGAGTGAGCCTGGATCCGCTACTGCCTACTTCAAAATTGTTTTTTTTTAATAATAGATAAATATTCTACGAAGTTTAGTTATAAATATTACTTTATGTTAAAAATTAATTGAATTATTTTAGGCACTGCTATATGTTAGATCATCCGAAAGTAACAAAGTCTATAAATATCGAAGATACAGATATTAATTTTGTAACTGCGGACCTGATAAGTGAGGACTGGGGTAATCGTTTTTTATTTATTAAAATAATTAATTTTAAAACTTTTTGACCAGTGGTAAGTATAGTTAATTTGGTTCCAGTGGAGGGTCGTGACTGTTTGGACAGGTAGTACCAACACATTGGATAAAATATAGGATACGGACTCTCCTGTGCTATGTGTACTGAGAGGCGGCCGCATCGGGCTGCAGCGTAAGGGGGCAGCATAAGTAGCGAAATTTACAATTTGAACCATTCAGAAATTAAAAGTATCGCAATGGCCATTCTGACTCTCAATTTTTTCTCTAAAGAGAGCGCTAAAAGAGGTTTTTTTAAAAACTAACTTTGTTTGTAGTCATAGCGACCAATAAAAGGACTTTTAGTAACAAAACAAAAACACATACCTCTTTGAGGACGCTGCGTGCTTTAAGCTAATTTTAATATTGTTGGAGATCGTCGTGCGATCTTTATTTTTACTGTGAAAAATCTGACAACTAGTTTGAATACCGATACCGAATAGAGCGATCTCTATCCTTTGAGACAGCATGCTTCGTGTGGCGGTTTTATACAACATTCTTAATGAGTGTTGCTTTTGTGTTATTGAGTGATCCATCGAGAAGTCGCTGTCGAGTTCTTGTCTACTGTTTTCTTGGTTTAAAAATAATAGATAGGGCACGACTGCGAAGTACACACAAAACCGGCCACACCCGAATGGCAAACTTCAATTCGTCCACAAATGCCATATAGTGAGTTTCCAAAAAAGGTGAATGAGACTTCACCAAAACGTCAGCTGCCCTAGCCCTGAGAGGAACTCAGCACATACACGGAACACCCGAAAACCTTCGATTATATATATATATATATATATATATATATATATATATATATATATATATATATATATATATATATATATATATATATATATATATATAGCTCCAAGTTTTGGTTTCTTATATCAGAGGCACCACAGACAAAATCTTGAACCAACATTAAAACCATTTTCATCACAGACCGTAAAGTAAAGGATTTCCTAAAGAAAAAAATCCCTCTAGAAAACCGGGAGTGTACGAAATTCCATGTGGAGAATGCTGCACATTTTACGTAGGCCAAGCCAACCGTAAAATAAGCTCGAGAAGAGAGGAACATATGAACGCTTTCAAACAAAAAACAATTTCTTCTGCACTGGCCAAGCACTTGTTAAATATAGGACATAAAATCAACCTTTTAGGAACAAAAATACAGTCGAAATGTAAAGACTTGTCCACATGAGTTATAAAGGCAGCCATTCAAATTGCAAAGTGGACCAACAATTTAAATAGCAAAGACGACAGTTAGCGGTTGCCTAATACTTGGAAAAACCTGCTTACGAAACATTAAGCAGCAGTAGGTAGTAAAGAAACTCGGCAACACGACCTCAAGCACTGACAACAGGGCCGATAGTGTCAGTTTGCCCACTGACACCGTACTAGAAGCTTTGAAGATGGTGATTGAGATTTCACCGCAACGTCAGCTGCCTTACAGTCTTGAAAGGGACTCAGCATATATACGGGATACCTGAAAACCTTTGATTACACATCATTGTATCTCGAATCTTTTGGTAATATTTTTCTGTAATATTATCTTGGCTATATGTTTTTTCATTTGAAAATCAAAAGACGATAATCTTTCTGATGTTTCGCTCTATATAGTGAGCTTCTTCAAAGTTTTGGTATATTTATCTTTCATCTTGAAGGTGCGCACAAAGCTACTTGTAGAGCCAAACGTCAGAAATATATATATATATATATATATATATATATATATATATATATATATATATATATATATATATATATATATAGGAAGGGCGGAAAAATCATTTCAATCTCAATTTAAGAATTGCATAGTTCTAGTATTCCTAAATTTTTTAAACACAAAAGTTATTTATACTTTGAACATTTTAGTTGGAATCGACTGTCATTTTAAATTGGACATATCACTAAAACCTGCAGATTCCAGTGATCAATTAATTAAAACAAAACAAAATAAAAAAAGCAAACAGACACTTATGGAAATGTATGTTAAACAAGTCAAGAAAAATACTATCCATAAGAAGGTAATACTGGCTAAAACTTACCGCTGAAAAATTAATATCTTGACTTAATGTAGAGTTTCTTTCAAAAGTATTGCTCTTTTATAAATTTCTCATATATCTTATCTATTAGCAGCGTTTCTCAACCTTTCAGTATTTAAAATCCGAGTTTTTATACCAGTTTTAATTGATGCTCCATTTTAATAACTTTTTTGTATCCTTATCAATCTCGAATTTACCAGAGATGTTCTTGCGAGCATTTCGGCGATGTACCTCCCCCTTGTGTTATATCCTAGGGAGACGTGCCTCATGTGTTGAGAATCGCTGAATTATAGAAATAATGATGACGACTTTTATCTAATGTTCGATATGAAAATCAATATTTCTTTAAAGAAAAAGGAGTTTAAGTTTGCTTCCAAAGAAAATATATTAACGAATAAGGAAAATCAGAGTTGTGAGCGCCCAGAACAAGAGAAAACAACAACTAATAATAATGATGAAAAATATGAAAATTTAACTATCAATAAGGAAAGCAATGCAATTGAGGAAAAAGATGAAGGTATATTATTAAGTTTTTTAAGATTAATCTAGTTTTATGGTACAGTAACCACCAGCTCTCTCATAATTTCATCATGTCCGTCGGTAGTAATATAGACACTGTTCTATTGCTGAGAATTACATGTACGAATTAACCGGTCTGACAAAGAAAACACAAAATATTTGGCAAGCACATTATTTATTTCCCAACATGGTGTCCTTTTAGCTCGATACCTTGTTTATAGTCGTCGAGCTCCTCAACACAGCCATCTACTGCAGACATCACCTCTACATCGTTGGCAAAGCTTTTACCGCCGAGCCATTTCTTCAGGTTTGGAAACCGAAAATAGTCTGAAGGTGATAAATCTGGCGAATAGTGAGGAAATAATTCGTACTTTGACCACTGATGCAGAAATTTCAGTAAGAAATGAAGAAATTTCTCACTACTCCGGTGATTCATAGATGTCGTTCGACTGGCGATGTTTTTCAGTCTGACATCGAAGTCAGTAGGTGGCAGGTTGCAATATCCTACTGACATATCTTGGAATTTATATTTCATATATCAGTTATTTCCTGCTAATGTTGCTGTCGGTCCGAAACAGCTCCACTGACGAGACAATATGGTGGTCGAAACGCGTATGGAGAGAGGACCAGAGTGGTATTTGCAGGAAATAAACTGTTTGTATATATCCTTTCCTTTCCTTTTCCCAAAAGGAGAATATATATATATATATATATATATATATATATATATATATATATATATATATTCTCCTTTTAGGCAAAGGAAAGGAAAGGATCTAAATACGGCAGATAGGTTTCATTATTTCTTACTGAAATTTTGATTTTTAAAAAATTTTTCTCACTATTCTGGTGATTCAAAGATGTCGTTCGACTGGCGATATTTTTTAGTCTAACATCGAGGTCGGTAGGTGGCGGGTTGCAATATCTTACCGACATACCCTGGAATTTATATTTCACACATCAGTTATTTCCTGCGAATGTTGCTCTCGGTCCGATACAGCTCCACTGACGAGACCATATGGTGGTCGAAACGCGTATGGAGAGAGGACCAGAGTGGTATTTGCAGGAAATAAACTGTTTGTATATATTATTTTCCTTTTCTCTGCCTAAAAGGAGAATACATATACGAAGGTGGTTTGATAAGTTCTGGGCCTAAAACAGAGAGGGCCCTAGCAGGATCAAATAACTATAATATTTTGTAAGCATTAACCTTGAGATGACGCCCTGCAAAGTTTCAGATGTTTGCATGCAGTTGTTTGTTTGTGGCGATCGAGTGAACACATAAGGTTCGATATTTTGTAAAAGATGGATAAAATTGAAGTTCGAGCGGTTATAAAGTACTTTGTTTTAAAGGGCTTAACTCCTGCAGAGATTAAAAATGAGTTAGATTCTACTTTAAAGGATTCTTTTCCTTCGTTTTCGACAGTAAAAAAATGGGCTTCTGAATTTAATCGTGGTCGTACATCAATTTGAGATGGTGATCGCTCGGGATGCTTAAAAACCGCTACAACTGACAAAATTATCACAAAAATTCACAAACTCATACTTCATGATCGCCGACTGAAAGTACGAGGGATTGTTGGTATAGTAAAAATCTCGATAGATCGTGTCCACTACATTTTACATGATGTTCTTGGCATGAAAGAGCCTTCTGCACGATGGGTGCCGCGTTTGTTAACAGTCGATCAAAACGCCTTCGAATGAACACTTCGCAAGAGTGTTTAGACTTATTCAGACGCGATCCTGCTGAGTTTCTTCGAAGTTTTATAACTGTAGATGAAACATGGATTCACCATTACACGCCAAAGACAAAGCAGCAGTCTAAACAGTGGGTGGGGACAGGCGAAAGTGCGCCAAAAAAAAACAAAAACTGTTCCGTTTGCAGGAAAAGTCATGGCAACAGTTTTTTGGGATTCACATGGCGTGGTGCTTATAGACTATTTAGAACAAGGCAAGACCATCACCGGGGAGTATGACGATTGAGTACTGAACCGTTTGCAGCATGTCATTAAGGGTAAATGTCCACATCTTGTCAAAAAAAGTGCTCTTTCATCAGAATAACGCGCCTGCACACAAATCTATGGTTGTTGCTGCAAAACTCCATAACTTACGTTTTGAAGTGCTTCCACATGCGCCATATTAGCCGGATCTGGCTCCCAGCGATTACTTTCTCTTTCCAAACTTGAAAAAATGGCTCGCTGGACGAAAATTTCCTGCAAATAACGAGGTCAGAGCAGCAACAATCGCTTATTTTCCAGATTTGGACAAATCGCATTATACTACGGGTATTAAAATGTTAGAACATCGTTGGTCTAAATGTATGAAGTACAAGGGGACTATGTCGAAAAATAAATAAAATGAACTTATCGAACCATCCTCGTATAACAACTATCTAAATACCGCAGATAGATTTCTTTATTTCTTACTGAAATTTTGATTTTTAAAAAATTGATTCAGTAAAAATAAATAATGAAAAATTGTAAAACACTGTTCCGGAACCATAACGTAATGTGTATCAAGGTTATTTTTCTCGTTTATAAATTTTCTTCAAGCTTAATTATTATTTTAGAATCTAAAACGACTTCTGAACGGAAAATGGAAAAGTCTGGCAAAAAATCAGCGTGTCCGAAGAAAAAGAAAATTTTAGTATCGAAATCGATATTTCGCGCACCCAGCATATCCAAACATAGCAAAATGTTAAGGAAACAATCTGGAACTCAAGAAAAAAGAAAGGAAGATAATAATGGTCAAGAAACCATATTATTGAAATATGATGCCTCAAAAGAAAATAATGCATCGCTTCTTCGCAATGAACGAATAGATCAAAACACCCATATTTTGAAGAATATGGATAAAACTGCTTCACCTGGTCAATACAAACGATATATGACTGATATAAGCAAGTATAATTCTTCCGATGGTGTAAAACAGGTTGACATAACAATCGCGAAAAATCCGAGTAATCAAATATCATCAACCAATTCTAAGACTGGCATTTCAAAGGAATTTTTTTCAGATAAATTTCAAAATAATGAGAATGTAAACGCATTTGGAAAGAGTGAAACTATATTAGAACAAAGTAGTTCAAAGCCAAATACTACAGATAATTCAAAAAGTTATGATGTTTATCAAAATAATAAAGACGAAACCGTGTTTATTAAAAATCAAAAGGAGAGCAATAACAAAATTTTAAATAATAAAGGAATAAATAATGGCGGTCGAATATTTACGGATAATTATTCAGACGAAGGAATTTTTGACGACCTCCTTTTCCCAAACTATTCGCAAGTAAATTCAATTACGAATTTCAGCACAAATGAAAACGCTTTGAAACGAACACAAATTGGAATGCGAATTTGTAATGAAAATAAAATTATAATTAATAATAAAGACAGAAATGAATATGATCAAATGCTTCTCAATAACGAGAACAATAATTACTCAAATGCAGATCCTCTAAATACAGTTGCCGAAAGGCAGAAAAACAACATGGAACGAAATGGATCAAATGGATTTAAAAATCTAGACGATGATTATGCAAAAAATACCAAGGAATTGTTCTTTCAAGAAATATGTAATTCGCAGCTTTACGGAAGTCTTTCTAAGAAGTATACTCTGACGAGAGAGCCGAAAAATCAAAATATTGAACGAAAACTTGGAGAAGAACGAAATAATTCAGTTGATAAGAAGAAATCGGTGGAGGACAATCTGAGTAAAGGACTGAAGGTAAATATAATTATTAACCAACTTTAATAAACGGAGGAGGTTTTCGATTCTACGTGTATACAGGGTGTGCAATTTAATTTTTTTTTTGGACAAAATTGGTGCAGTAAAATCCAAGATGGCGCTGACAATATGGCGGCCAAAAAATAATTTTGTCCAATTTTCTCCAAAATTACTATGGGGGAATTTTCGGGGTCGTACACAACGAATCTGAAATTATTTTTAAAAAATACAATATGGCAGATAAACAAATTTAATATTGTCCGACTTTCTCCAAAATTGGTGTGAGAGAGGGTCGCACATAACGAATCCAAAATATTTTTTAAAAATTCAATATGGCGGATCCAATACTATCTATCTATCTATCTAGTAGCGCTACAACCCTACGTGGGTCTTTGCTGCAGAAACGATTTGCCTCCACTGGTCTCTGTCCATCATGGCTTCTCTCCAGTTGTCGACACTCATAGTTTGTAGGTCTTTGGCTATATTATCTCTCCACCTTAATTTTGGTCGTCCAAGGGGTCTAGTTCCTGTTGGGTTTTGATTCCATACCATGTTAATTAGTCGGTTGTCAGGGGATCTTTGGACGTGTCCTGCCCATCTCAGTCGCTGGGATTTTATTGTTTTTATTATATTTGGGCTATGGTACAACATCTCTAGTTCAGCATTACTTCTTATGCGGTATTGTCCCGTAATTGGGTCTTGTACAGGACCAAATATTCTCCTTAGCATTTTTCGCTCAAAATATTTAAGCAGAAGTTCGTTATGCCTTGTGAGGGTCCATGTCTCACACCCGTAGCATACCACTGGTTTTATTATTGTTTGGTAGATTTTTATCTTTGAGGACCTTGACAGGATTTTTGATTTTATCAGCGTTTGCAGAGAAAAGAAGCATCTATTACCGCTCTGTATTCTGGCTTTTATTTCTTCTGTCATGTCGTTATCCGATGTTATGACAGTTCCCAAATATTTGAATTTTTGGACATTCTCGAAGTTATAGTCCTCCATTGTTACGTTTTGTCTGATTCTATCTCTGCGGAGATTACGTGCTACATGCATATATTTGGTCTTATCTTCATTAATTTTAAGGCCCACTTTCTGACTCTCCTTTTCGATTTGTAGGAAACTTTCCTTGACTCTTACAGTATTTTGTCCTATTGTGTTAAGATCATCTGCAAAGGCTAGCAACATTTGTGGTCCCTGATTTGTGAATATTTCGGTATTAATGTTCGCTTTCTTGATTACCATGTCGAGTACGATATTGAACAGAAGTGGAGATAATCCGTCCCCCTGCTTCAGACCACTTCGAACTGTGAAATTGCTAGAGACTTGGTTTCCTATTTTTACACATAATTCGGTATTGTTGACACATAGTTTCGTTAGACTAATAAGTTTTTTTGGTATCCCCATGCCTTCCATGGCAATCCAAATACTCTCTCGTATTATGGTGTCATAGGCCTGTTTGAAGTCGATGAATAATTGGTGTACATCTCTGTTGAATTCCCAGCTTTTTTCCAGGAGTTGGCGTATTGTGAATATTTGGTCCACCGTGGATCTGTTAGGCCTAAAGCCGCATTGGTAGTCACCGATGTTCTCTTCAGCATAGGGTGATATTCGCTTCAATAATATATTAGATAATATTTTGTACGCTGAGTTTAATAGTGTTATCCCTCTATAGTTTGAACAATTTAATCGATCCCCTTTCTTGTGGATGGGGACAATTATACCTTTCTTCCACTCTTCAGGTATTATTCCAGTGATCCAATACGGCGGACAAAAAAATCAATTTTGTCCGATTTTCTCAAAAATGGGTACGGCGGAGTTTTCGGGGTCGCAAATAACAAATCTAAAATTATTTTGAGTAAATTCAATATGGAGGATCTAATATGGCATACGAAAAAATCATTTATGTCCGATTTTCTCCAAAATTGGTACGGGGGAGTTTTCGGAGTCGCACATAACGAATCCGAAATTATTTTAAAAAAATCAATTGGCCTATTCCAACATGGCGGATAAAAAATTAATTTTGTCCATTTTTTTTTTCATAATTGATATGGGAGTGTTTTTGGGATCACATATTACGAATCTGAAATTATTTTTAAAAAATTATATATGGCGGATTCAAGATGGCCGATTAAAGATTCTACATCTCTCGATTTTGTCTAAAATCAGAATTGAGGGATTTTTGTTAGTGTTAATTACGAATTTAAAATATTTTTTGAAATAGTGAATCAAATTTTCTTCCAAACTGATATAGGGGGTTCTTCAGGGTGTAAATCATGAATTTAAAAGTATTTTTTCGGAATTAAATATGGCGAATCCAATAGAGCGGACAAAAAAAATTTTTACATTTTTCGATTTTGTTCAAAGGTGGGACTGAATCGTTTTTGAGGATGTAAATAGCGAAT
The DNA here is from genome assembly GCA_034092305.1 of Diaprepes abbreviatus. Lineage (NCBI taxonomy): Eukaryota > Metazoa > Arthropoda > Insecta > Coleoptera > Curculionidae > Diaprepes > Diaprepes abbreviatus. The sequence continues at coordinate 1,541,612 of JASJET010000197.1, read as the reverse complement.
ATAAAATTATTTTAAGAAAATCTAATATGTCAGATGTAATATGAGGGTCTTTGCATCCTAATTTCCTGACCCCCCCACCCCAATGAGAATTTTTGAACGATTTCAGAAAATGTGAAACTTTTCAATTCGCCATATTTATCTGAAAATAATGAAGTAATTATTTTGATTAAGTAAAATAAAAAAAAATATATCCTTTCCACATTTTCCATAATTTTTCTTCAACTTACCGAAAAAACACACGAAAGTCACTTTCTACTTTAGGTTCAGTTCTTTGCACTAAATCGTTAAAATTTTATTATATTCGCAAACTTCACGTTTCACTGTATTATATATTTTTCACAAATTTGCACTTTTTTAATCGAACAAATCTAGAAAAACAACCAAAGTACAGATCAAAACAAAATCGCCGATTACATTTGGCAACGACGCCACTCGTCTTGAAAGCGAAATAATATACCCTGTTGCCATAGCATCAATGCGACTTCTATAGTATATGTATAAATATATTTCTTTTTTTCTATGAAAGCTGTTAAGTAAAGGACACAAAAAACAATTCCGCGGCTACTTAGTATACCTTTTGTTTAGGAAAAAATATTTCGAATAATTTGCTTATTGAATATTTTTTATGATGCCTATTTTTTCTATTGTTCTGGTGCCAAAGAATATCCTTCTTCTGTCCATTTTTAGACATTTTAGCTTTATAATTTTACTAGCCATATTATTTTTTGCAACCACCTGCTTCTCAACTAATTCAATCCTTTTCCAATGTCCTTTCCTAGCAGTGGTATGGTATCTGCTAGACAACATTTTTTAATTAATATATCTAGGTGAGTTCAGGTGGTTTCAGTTTTCTAAACCATTTAAAACCAAGTTAACTGTGAACTACCAAAAATAACCAAAAATTACCGTTGGTTAAGATTAATTTTACACTCGTTTTTACAATATAAAAATTAAACTATGTTGTTGACTGAGATGGGCAAATTTTAACATTTTTTGAATTAAAAGTTTATACCATAAAAATATTTTACGTCTGGCAGCGTCGCAGCCAATATTTGACGTTTTCAATAATAGAAGTTCGGTGAAGTTTACGAACTTTAATTCTGCTTTTTCGCTGACAATACAAGTTTGTCGCAATTTGCTTGCTAAAATTTGTTTAAAAATAATCGGAATATATTACAAAAAATGTATTTTAATTAGTACTATTCAGAATAAATACGTAAGTTTTGTGTTTGTGTTGGTGACATTGCGAAGCGAGGCCTTGTATATCTTGTGTTTTTCCAAAATCGTGTTCTATAACCTCGAAATAGGAGGTGTATATCTATTTTTTCAAAAAAAACAACCTAAATTTCACTTAATCGAAATAATTACCAAAAGTAATTTTGGATACGTAATCTGACACTTGTATATTAAAATTTTTTTTACCTGTTATATTAAAAGCGCCATTTTGAACTTTACCGCACCAAATTCACCAAAAATGATTCTTTGACATAACGCAAAAATTTCATTCAATTCGGTCTGTTAAAAAGAATAAACTACGTTGTTTTCAAATTAAACCTCCTTCAAAAACTCTTACGAAAAGTTAAAAAAAAATACATTAACCCTAGTACATAGGTGTATAGATATTGTAATTAATTTAACTATGATCGATTTACGTATTAGCTATCGGATTTGGCGCCAAATTTAAAATTAGAAATGGTTAAAAAAAAAATTTAACATTTTATCCCTTTACTATTTTGATTTTTTTAAATGCGACATTTCAGTCAAAGGTAGCGTTGGAAAAACAAGCTTATAAAGATGTCTTGCCTTTTTTTTAACGATGTCATTTTTGGCAGAGTTGTTTATGTGATTTCGTAAAGAAAAATGGTATGTAATTAATAACGTCAAAGTATATTTATATTATTATATTATACAGGTGAAGTTAATCGCCGTAGACGGCATATATATTAACGTAAAAAAAATAATATCTAAAACCATTGTATAAGATATACTATAACGTACAGAACTAGAAGCCCTTGTGCGGTCGCTGTCCCCCCGTGAAAATACTCTTATTTATATTTAGAAACGTGTTGATATATAGCGCAAGTGTTTTTATATACCGGTAAGTCGATATTCATTATGTGTTATCCTTCTCTAAGTGATTGTATCATTCGAGCCGAATAGTCTCTCTCAGTGAATACCACCGTAAAATTACTATATCGTCATAACTAGGGTTGGTTGTATGATCAGTGATTCATGTGATAATAAATACACAAATATATATATATATATATATATATATATATATATATATATATATATATATATATATATATATATACATTTTAATAAATTGTACGTTACTCTATTACTTCGTACCACACACTGATTATAAGTTATCTTGTTCTATATAATTTTTGACCCCCCTACCTTTGCTGGTTGTCATTACGTGACAATATTTGTATGGCAACATTGAATTCCCTGCTAGTTTTTTTATATTGGCGTGAATGTATCGTGTATAAATATCAATCCCATTATTCTAAACAACAGGTATCTATATCTCCTCCTACAGTATACAGTGTTTCTGTAAAAGAATATATTTAACTTGAATTGTCTTTAATTACCTTTTTTAAATTATTTTATTCTTGATACTTTTGGGGAACCGATAAGTTAGATATTTACATATAATTAACAAAATTGATAACAATAATTGTGATTGAGCAAGTTTTGAGCATTAAAAATACAACTATTAAAAAATAAATTTATCTTATTACTAAAGTGGCAAAAATGAAATATGTTTATTTTCGGGAGACAAATATTCCTGCCACTGATACCAAGATTTTTACTCTCAATATGCCCCTATAGCGTTTATTTGTTAACACATATAATACATAATACAATAAGATTATAAGAAATATAAAACTGGCCAATTAGATCGTGTCGAAGTCTTAAACCTTCTTAGTGAATAAGGCTATTTAAATATAAAAAAGATTGTAAATTTAAAAATGGGCATTCTTACATTAATATAATCATTTTAAATCTAAAGATATATACATAACAGTTTACAAATTCAAATTTTAATTATAACATAAAAAGTTGCGCTAGCTGTAAATTTTATTCAAAATTTGTCCTGGAATTTTTTTAATGAACTGTTTAGATAGACCTCTAGGAATTTCTGGTTGCTCAAGGATATGTATATATATATATATATATATATATATATATATATATATATATATATATATATATATATATATATATATATATATATATACTCGCCAGACAAATGAAATAAAACGGATCGATCATGAAATATAGGGAGTTCAAAATTTCCCTAGATTACTACATTATTATGCTATGCCATATTATCCCATAGTCGCTAAAATTATTATTTTATTGTGTTACTTTGAACGCGTTAATAATTTTGTATGTAAATAAATACAAAAAAAAAGTTTTTCCAATACCTTAATATACAGGGTGTCCAAGATAAGGATCCTAACCATGGGGATCTCGGAAACAGTTGGAGATACGAGGTCGGTTAAATTAGAGAAAAGTTGCGCAATTTAGTGCTAAATTAAACGCAATTTAAAAATTTTAAAAATTCAAAATACTTCCGGAGATTTCCGGAAAAAACCGAATTTTGGCAAAATCGTTTTTAATTTTTGTAGGCTTTATTTAAAGAGATATCAAAAAATAAAAGGTAGATTCTTCTTGCCACTTTTTATTTTTTATAATTTGGTCTAGACAAAATTTAAATCCGACGTTTCGTTTCTGAGATACCATCATGAACTTTCATTTTTTATATGGAACAAAAAAAAGTATCCCATGTATTTGATAGCATTTTTTATTACAAATTCAACGGTGTATCACACTTGCATATCAAGTGTGTAGTTCATTGGCTTTTATAAAACTGATATACCTTTCTCTCTCGCTCTCATGGAGCTCTTATGGAAAGTACTTGAACTACGTATTCGATATGCAAGGGTGATACATCGTTGAATTTGTAATAAAAAATGCTATCAAATACATGGGATACTTTTTTTTGTTCCATATAAAAAATGAAAGTTCATGATGGTATCTCAGAAACGAAACGTCGGATTTAAATTTTGTTTAGACCATATTATAAAAAATAAAAAGTGGCAATGAGAATCTACCTTTTATTTTCTGATATCTCTTTAAATAAAGCCTGCAAAAATTAAAAACGATTTTGCCAAATTTCGTTTTTTTCCGGAAATCTCCGGAAGTGTTTGAAATTTTTAAATTTTTTTAACTGCGTTTAATTTAGCACTAAATTGCGCAACTTTTCTCTAATTTAACCGACCTCGTATCTCCAACTGTTTCCGAGATCCCCATGCTTAGGATCCTTATCTTGGACACCCTGTATAATGTATTTTAAGGGAAATAATTTTATATAAAATGGCAACTTAAAAGTCCAGTGCTGAAGTCTATACCAACGTGATGGCAACTGATAAAAATTATTTATACTAGATTCACTCAGGCCAATCACTAATGTCATGTGTCATTTCTAAGTTTATTCACTACTTTGACTACAATTATGTTTTAAAATAACTTTTTAAATCCCTTTTTGTTAAAATTAATTTCTGGCAATCTTAAAACTTAAAAATGTACAAAGGGATCATAAAATTTAAAAAACTCAGGACGCAAATAAAATATAAATATTTGTCTGTCAAACACGCCTCCCACCAAACCATAAACAACGATAGAATGTACTTGTTTTGGTTGAAACGAATGCAAATGTAACATCCTGATGACGTATTTTGGAATCGAGATTTAGTATAGATAATTTTTTTTCTGTGAATTTAACTCTTGGTTCATCACAGCTCCACTGACGAGACCATTAGGTATTCCAAACGTGTATGGAGAGAAAACCAGAGTTAAATTTGCAGGAAATAAACTGTCCATCTTTTTCCTTAACGACCTGAATAAGAAAAAAGGTAACGTTGTTAATATACTTTTGAGGTTAAAATCTAGATGAATAATTGTTACACTCGTCAGTTTTCCTTTATCGTTTATTTAATTCACACATTTTTAAAGTTAGGCAATGATATAAATACAGCGATTGATGGGTAATTTTTTTTTATTAGAGCACAATGAACCCAAATTCAACAGTCGTACGAGACTCATTTGAAAGAGGAGATTTTTTAACTCCACATCCAAAGAAGTTCAAGAAAGATGAAGATAATCTCTTTCCTTTCGAAAGATTCCAACCGAAAAGCATTAAGTGGAGGTCTCCGTTGGTGCACTCACCTTCAGAGCAATGTTCACGTCATACAAACAATGATGCAACTTTGTGTTTTGATTTTAATGAAAGTGATTTTGATAGTAAAGACGATACTAAAGAAAGTAACGATCTGAGCTCTGGGTAGGTACAGTACTTATAAGAACAATAAAAACTAATTTATTAATATCCATAAGTATACCCCAAACTTTTTGCCACTGTCTACAAAGTTTATAAATATGGTGAATTTATTTTAAACTAAGATTTCTATTCTTACAGGACTCACGAGACCAGTAATTCTAGCATAAATTTCAACTTATTGGAAAACTTAGTAAAGAAAAAAAATCTTGCATCTTCTAGTACCACAACTAGGAAGAAGCTCCAATTTCCATTATGCGATCAAGATTATATAAATAGAAGTGACTCTTTTAATGCAAACATTAAAGGGCTCGAAGAGATCTGCGACTTGGAGTATTTTGGTCTCCGAGCAAACTCACAAAAAGATACAATAAACTCACAAAAAGATAAAGAAAATAATATTGTACGTTCTAAACCACTTGTTGGTAAATATTATACTCAGTTAATGAGTTCTCAAAGTAAGAATTGCAAAAAACATTCCGAATTCAATGAAAAGTCTGATTACGGAAACATGTCAACTAATTTTGAGCCTGAATACAAAACCAAATCGAATTTATCGTCGAACACTTTTTCCAATCCCGAGTTATTATGTTCGCATGGCGTGCAGTACCTTAAACCTTCTCAAAACGTTCATGCCTGTTGTGTACAAGATAATGTTAGGAAACCCTATATTCCTGTTGAATTAGGGGAATATCCACCGACTACCCATTATGGTAATTTTGCAAGTAACAACTCTACTAACAATATTGCGTACCGAGAAATACCTGAACCAACAAGCTGTAGCGATGCTAACGAAGATTATTTAAACCACAGCTTTGCCTATCCACAAGATTCTAAACTAAGACATGGAGAGGTAGTACAAAAACGTCTCGATAGTTCCTATTTTGATGATGGTAATTTCGCAATGCAGCCCACTTCACATTTCAATGGTCAGTATCCATTTAGAGATGAATTTTTCTATCGGCATCAAGAAATTCCGCTTTATCCAATTCCTTCGAGGTATCCATCTACTATGGATTTTAGATATCCAGTCCTCAGATATACTAATATTGATCCATCCTTTCAAGAATTTCCTTCCGACTTTAGATGTGAACTCAATTACAGTCAGAATATAAACCCAAGAACTGCTCAAAGTTACCAATATCCAATGGGTAGAATTGCACAAAACTATGTGAATCAATACATACAACAGCCTTCGAGTTTCATGACTAGCCAAAACGATATAAATCAGAAACAATCAATGGATCATTTGAATCAAACTAATCTGTATGATAGAGGAAGACTTTGGAACCAAGGTGAACAGAATTATTCAAGTAGGTTGTTACAAACCAGTTACTGTCATAAAGAAAATTGTCACCCTCAATTTACAAAATGTAACAACAACTCTATTTTTGAATCCACAAATTCTGGTCAAATAAGTGGTAATAATCAATCTCAAGCAAATCAATCCTTATTAAATTCAAACGGTCTGTCACAAAAGCATGAAAAATTTCCCAAAACTAATATTGCTAACGTGTTTGTATCAACTCCTAAGCGGAAGCTCACTCATGACTCAAAGTCGAATACCACTCAGAATCAGAGAGCTAGCTTATTTAAAATTCCACATCCAGATCCAGTTATGATACCAACGCCTTCTCAACGAAGATCAAATTTTGTTAGTTTTGAGGAACGATTAGATAATATGATTTTGCCCCGAAATCATGCTTCTACATCGACAACTACGAGTCAAACGTATGATCCACAAATGGGTTTTAGCACCACCGCCTATCAACCTAATAAAGAGAATTTGTTCTTAACTCTTCGTTCAAATGGTAGAAGTACGATGTAATGAGGGTCTTTATTTACAAGACAAAAATTGTTCATTATTTTATTTTTAATATTTTTTTAATTTCGACATTCTCTGTTCAAAATGTATAAGAGTAGAATTCACTCTATTCCTTATATTAGCAACTAAGTGAGGTAGTGAACTAAGTTGAATAGAAAAAGTTAATTTTATGAATATTACTGGAGTTCAAAAAGGATGTTCCCATTTTTCTTAGAATATTCTATTTTTCTGTAGGGCAGTACACGAGGGTTATTCAAAACGTACTCGACTTGACAAAGAAAATTTTTGAGAATTTAAATACTTAACATTAGAAACTAAGAGGGGTAGTGAACTAAGTTGAATAGAAAAAGTTTATTTTATGAATATTACTGAAGTTCAAAAAAGATGTTCCCATTTTTCTTAGAATATTCTATTTTTCTGTAGGGCAGTACACGAGGGTTATTCAAAAAGTACTCGACTTGACAAAGAAAATTTTTGAGAATTTAAATACTTAACATTAGAAACTAAGAGGGGTAGTGAACTAAGTTGAATAGAAAAAGTTTATTTTATGAATATTACTGAAGTTCAAAAAAGATGTTCCCATTTTTCTTAGAATATTCTATTTTTCTGTAGGGCAGTACACGAGGGTTATTCAAAAAGTACTCGACTTGACAAAGAAAATTTTTGAGAATTTAAATACTTAACATTAGAAACTAAGAGGGGTAGTGAACTAAGTTGAATAGAAAAAGTTTATTTTATGAATATTACTGAAGTTCAAAAAAGATGTTCCCATTTTTCTTAGAATATTCTATTTTTCTGTAGGGCAGTACACGAGGGTTATTCAAAAAGTACTCGGCTTGACAAAGAAAATTTTTGAGAATTTAAATACTTTACATTAGAAACTAAGAGGGGTAGTGAACTAAGTTGAATAGAAAAAGTTTATTTTATGAATATTACTGAAGTTCAAAAAGGATGTTCCCATTTTTCTTAGAATATTCTATTTTTCTGTAGGGCAGTACACGAGGGTTATTCAAAAAGTACTCGACTTGACAAAGAAAATTTTTGAGAATTTAAATACTTAACATTAGAAACTAAGAGGGGTAGTGAACTAAGTTGAATAGAAAAAGTTTATTTTATGAATATTACTGAAGTTCAAAAAGGATGTTCCCATTTTTCTTAGAATATTCTATTTTTCTGTAGGGCAGTACACGAGGGTTATTCAAAAAGTACTCGACTTGACAAAGAAAATTTTTGAGAATTTAAATACTTAACATTAGAAACTAAGAGGGGTAGTGAACTAAGTTGAATAGAAAAAGTTAATTTTATGAATATTACTGAAGTTCAAAAAGGATGTTCCCATTTTTCTTAGAATATTCTATTTTTCTGTAGGGCAGTACACGAGGGTTATTCAAAAAGTACTCGACTTGACAAAGAAAATTTTTGAGAATTTAAATACTTAACATTAGAAACTAAGAGGGGTAGTGAACTAAGTTGAATAGAAAAAGTTAATTTTATGAATATTACTGAAGTTCAAAAAGGATGTTCCCATTTTTCTTAGAATATTCTATTTTTCTGTAGGGCAGTACACGAGGGTTATTCAAAAAGTACTCGACTTGACAAAGAAAATTTTTGAGAATTTAAATACTTAACATTAGAAACTAAGAGGGGTAGTGAACTAAGTTGAATAGAAAAAGTTAATTTTATGAATATTACTGGAGTTCAAAAAGGATGTTCCCATTTTTCTTAGAATATTCTATTTTTCTGTAGGGCAGTACACGAGGGTTATTCAAAAAGTACTCGACTTGACAAAGAAAATTTTTGAGAATTTAAATACTTAACATTAGAAACTAAGAGGGGTAGTGAACTAAGTTGAATAGAAAAAGTTAATTTTATGAATATTACTGAAGTTCAAAAAGGATGTTCCCATTTTTCTTAGAATATTCTATTTTTCTGTAGGGCAGTACACGAGGGTCATTCAAAAAGTACTCGGCTTGACAAAGAAAATTTTTGAGAATTTAAATATTTAATCTAAAATGCAAGAGTAGTTCCAGAAGTACCCAACCTAACAAAAGAAACACAAAGAATTTGGAAAAAATATCTCAACATAGTATCTTTTTAGCTCGATACACTTTTACCAGAGATGTTCAATAGCTTCGATACTCTATTTATAGTAAGAATATAGTAAGAATGGTCGAACTCCCTAAAATAGCCATTAACCACAAACTCCATTATTGTTGGCAAAACTTTTACCAAAAAGGCCATTTTTTTCAAATTTGAAAAAAGAAAATAATCGAAGGGGCCTTAAACTGACAAATAAGATGCGTGAGGAAGCTATTCGAACATTAATTCACTGATTTTGGCCATAGCCATAACGGATCTGTGCAGTGGTACTGGTACATTTTCTGGATGGAATAATACTTTCGTTTTCGCCAAAGGTGGGCGTTTTTTCGTGATATCTTCATTCAGATCCTATAATAAGTTCGCATAATACTTACCAATGCTTGTTTTCTCTTTTTAAATAGTATCAATGGAAATGATTCCGCGCGCATTCCAAAAAACTGACACCATGGCCCTGGCAAGGCCAGATGAAACGGTCTTCACCTTCCTTAGAGCCGATTCTTCTCTTTCAGTCCATTGTTTTGACCGTTTCTTATTTCAGGTATGAAGTGATGAACCCATGTTTCCTCCATGATTAATAATCGATGAAAAAAATCGGCTTTGTTGCTGTGAAACATCACCAGACACTCGATTGGTCTCGTTTAAACTCTGCCATCCAATATTTTATCGTTGTAAACGGAGGAAGATATACATACGACAAATTCATTGAGAACATTCACTATTAATGACTTTCAAACAACGTAAAATCTTTAAATCTCAAACTTTAGCAATAAAAAGCTGGTACTTTCGACCATAGTAATTTTTACAAACAATAATGGCCATTTATACGTCAGGTAAGGTATTTCTGCAACTACCCTCGTACATTTAGACCAACAAATTTCCAACTTTTTAATTCCTTCACTTTAATGCGATTGATACAACTTTACAACCTAAACTGTTCTGACAGCCGTGACTTCTACAATTGAAGTGAATCTTTGTCCAAAGAGTTATTTTTCCAAATTTCAGAAGGAATCATCGTTCGGTGCTAAATCTAGTGAACAAGGAGTATGTGGAAGCCTATGTCACGGAGTTTTGCAGTAACATCCTAAAGTATCTCTTAATTGGTCTAGTAGTGAAGCCTAGTACTTTATAACAATTTGAACTTCACTTTTAACAACTATCACAATTAAGCGATTAAACTGACCCCTCTAAAATTTCGCAAAACATCATCTTAATAATCATAGATGATAAATATCATAGACATTCTTGCGCTATCCTTATATAAGTTTTTGAATGACCCTAGTACATTGTCGTCTACATTATTTCATATTGACAACTTTGGAGATTTTAAACACATTTTATATTAGACCTACGATACTGTACCTCAAAAACTATTGAATTCAAAGAATTTTATAAAGATATCCAAAATGATGAATTTTAAATATTGAGTACCACATGAAAAATGAAAATAACCTTTCTTATCCATAAGTGCGTATGAAATTGATTTAGGTGCTTAACGTTCTTTAAAAGCTCGTTTTAAATTGGTTAATCACTTTGATGAATTTTATACATATTAAAGCACAAATTCATTTACGTTTAGGAAAAGATTCTTTTTAGTGTAAGATAAACTATGTAACCATAGATTATCATTTATTTGTTATTTTTTGTAATATAAAGTTTTATAATGAATTAAAATAAATTTCTTAAAACTTAAAGAAAAATATTTTTATTTCCAACAGTTCATTCCAGAGTAATTCAAAGGCAACAAATAGGTAGACAATGCGATATCTACAAAACTTATGTTTTACGAGGAACACTATACATTTTTCGATGTCACTTATAAGCGACTAGAGATAAAAACATTTTACGTGGTGCCATCTATCATACCTAAATCTCATACTCTTTACCTAAGCAAAGTTTTTCATATTCAATTTAATTTTCTTTACTACCAATTTTTTCTCTTCACGACATACATCTATCGATATTATCCAGCAAATTTTGCGCTTTTTATTACAATTTTAAAAGTTGTAGTTTTTCGAAAACATTTACATTTAGGTAAAGACATGTAATAGAAAATATGTTCAGAATTGTGCAGCGAGGCTAAAAGTGTATAAAAAATTGGGGGTCACTATTTAAAAACTCAAAGTTGATTATGGCACAGCTTCTTTCAAGTCACCCTGTATGATTCAATATATTGGAAAAAATTGGTACTAAAAAACAAGGTCCGAAAAAATTTTTTAAAAAATAAATTTATTCCACACGTAACGTCCAATTGTATATCACTACATAGTATAAAACAAAGTCGCTTTCTCTGTCCCTATGTCCCTTTGTATGCTTAAATCTTTAAAACTACGCACCGGATTTTGATGCGGTTTTTTTCAATAGATAGAGTGATTCAAGAGGAAGGTTTATATGTATAATAACATCCATTAAATAGTGGAGAAATACTGTTATTTTTGAGGTTTCTAATGTGATGTCGTTAATTATCATATTTTTTTCCGCTTACATTGCAAACGCAGGCTGAACCCTACGAGATTTATCAAAATAATGTACTAATTATTTGTACACATTGAAAAGGTCTACAGAAAACTCCGCGATGGTATATGTCTATCTCTCATGGATATCCCACAATAAAATTTTTTTGTCATTTACTTTTTACGACAAATAATGGCAAATTTTGAAGCGATTTTAACCAATACAGCATTAATCCTTATCCAATTAAATAGCTTAAATACATTGTTGATTTAATATAGATCTATATGGTCCTTTACAGCACAAGATTTAAAATGAATATTTTCGAAGATATTACAGATTTAAAATTGCGGGAAGTAGCGCTTGCGGCGGTACTGGCCGACCGGGGCGGCGGCAGCGTGCCTATAAATAGCGCGTCGGAGGCCGATGTAATAATTGTTGTAAAAATAAAATAAATAGTCACAGTTTTTCTGTAGTGTATTTAGTATCAGCATTGCACCCGTGCGAAGCCGGGACGGGTCGCTAGTGTATATATAAAGAAGAAAAAGCCTTATATGGACAGAGATACATTAATTCTAAAATTCAAAGCTATTCTTCAGATTGCAAAAAACTACCAAAAAAAACTCTCCCACTGACAGTGTTACTACCACCTGCAGACCGGTCCTGAACTCACTGATTCTGGACATAACAGAGCTGGCAAGCACACCTAACCACAATAAAAGTAAATCCTTTAATTAACACATAATGAACTAAACAAAAAATCAAATACAAGCAGCGCCATCTCCAAAAATTCTATTTATATGAACAGAGAAATCTCTAGCGAGATCTATATCACTTATCTTATTTATTCGGTTTAAACTCGGGTATATCAAATCCTGAGTACCTCTGAGCAAACCTCAGAACGCATTCTCTGTTTTAAAGTAGTTTTTAAGTGTTGTGTGAAATTAATAAGGCGGAAAATATTTTTAAGGTAAAATATTAATTTCAGAAATATAACTGCCAGCTGCTGGGGTATTAAATATTATTAAAATAGTTAGGTATTTTAGTTATGCGCGAGGAGAAAACAGATCTAACGAGCTTCTATACATAATGCTAACCACAAATAAGGTGAATCCTTAAAGCAGCATGGCGCCATCTGTTACACCACATTCCAAACAATGACCTTGTTGCATGCGAAGTTCTACGTCATGTAATCTCTCGTTTCAGAAAACAAAATTGACAGCGAAAGAGTTGCGTTGTATTGAATTTCTTCCTGTTTTTTTTTTAACAAGGTTTACGCGAACCTTCCTGTGATGACTCGAGAACTCAGAAAAGAAAGTATTCGTGAATCCAGCAACCCTTACCCCAAAACATACCTTGAAATTTTATCGAAAGTATCTACTTGCCAACGGGCCGTAGGGACCTTTTGACTGACTTTAATTACTGTGTAAATATCAGTAAAAATTTCTTAATTTACTTAAATTTTAAGTTCCTCTTGCGACACTGTAGTTTTTCTCAAGTTTTTGTACGTATTATCTGGTTAGTGAAAGTGAAATATCTTGTAGGTCTACTATATTGAGATTATTTATTTTGTTTGAAAAGCATAGCAAATAAATTTATAACGTTTGGGGGCATCAATGATTCGAGAAACAAATTATATGAAAAAGAAAAAAAAAGTTAAAAATTTAATTGTTGAGCCGGTAACAGTTCTCCAACGCAAGATCCGAAGCCCACATTATAACCATCACCTTCGCAGACACCTTTCATGATGACCGTGTCCCCATCTTGTAAAAATTTTCTTTGGTTGCCATCTTGTAATGTGATCGGTTTGGTTCCTTTCCATGACAGTTCAAGAAGTGATCCAAATGAATCTGATGTCTGAAATTAATAAAGTAAATAGAGCAAAAACTAAATATAACAATGTATCATTTTATATATATATATATATATATATATATATATATATATATATATATATATATATATATATATATATATATATATGTTTATGCGGCTTTCACGGATTCCTCCATAATGTGGATATATCCACTGCTATTGCATCTCACATGGAGGAATCCGTGAAAGCCGCATAAACGCGTTCAGTATTTGCATGCTTCCTTCCGATCTCTCCTATGCACAGCCAGGTGCATGTCGGTACCCTGATGAGTCTAGTAGAGACGAAACATGTACCTCTGCCGTATCACTGTGGCGGGGAGGGTAAGTTTTGACTTTCTTCTCGGTATGGTGGTACAGGAAGGCCATCATCTCGATGGTGGTGGAATAGGATAAATTGCGTTTGGTAACAATTTATTCTAACTGTGCAACCTCTAACATACAAAGGATATGATGGAGAGAAGTTTGCATTTACTGTTCGCATTTTACTTCATATATATATATATATATATATATATATATATATATATATATATATATATATATACAAACAATTTATTTCCTGTAATACAACATTCACAGGAAATAATTGTCATTATAAAATATACATGACATGTTTGGAATATCTTGAAATGACCCTAAAAGAATTTTATGGAACAAGTAAAATTATATCATGATCTATAATGCAATAAAATTTTTACGTTTGTCTTAGGTTGACTAAAATGTGGTTGTCGGACTTGCATTGTCTTTATTTTTGATTATTTTATTTTAAAAATAAACAAAAATAAAGACAATGCAAGTCCGACAACCGCATTTTAATCAATCTTCAACCTGCAACCTTCAAATAAACGTTTGTCTTAGGTGTTTCTAATTAGATGTCTACCAGTAAAAACTCGAACTTATAAATACTCAAATCAGTTAAAAATACATTCATTATTTAAAAACTAAAATTTAAGCAAAAAATTTTTACTGCCGTAGACTTAGTTTAATAAATTGCCCATATTCTCCTTGAAACAGCTCAAGGAGAAGTATACAGATGGTTGATTTTTTTTTATTTATGGATTAAAGAAACATGTAAAGTATTTAGATTAACTGTTCATAATAATTATTTTGTATAAACTTCAAAATATTATTGAGATGTTTCTCTTCACGCGTTTCATAACAAATAGAGCGATAAAACCCTCTACCACGGTATTGCTACGCTTGCTGCTGAATAGTGTTACCACTTTGTTTTCAAAATCGTTGGTTGTAACACAGACAATTTATTTTCTGCAAATATAATACAACACAGCAAGAAAGAAACTGTCTGTACATTTTTCCTTCAACTGCCTAATGGAGAATACAAACAACTTGTTAAACATTCTTTATTTGTTAAAACTTTCCTGAACTTTTTCAAAATACCTGAAGTTCTAATGTTCTAAACTAGAAAAGCACAGCCACTGGCCTTTTAGTAGCAGAAACTGTGGTGCTACATATAAACAAATATATGTTGTTGGCCTGAATTATTTTTCAAAAAATTTATGTTTGTGATTTATAGAAAACTGCTCAAGAATTTTTTTTTTAAATAAAATTCCATCCTAATATTTTCAAATAAACGTGAAAAATAGAATATTGTATATCCCCACTGATGATATTTTCCCATGAAAGTTTTTGATGGGATTATTATTTACTACTTACGTCGCCACTAATTGTCCCACTAGCCATTAAATCACCGGGATTCACGTTACAACCGGTAATAGTATGGTGCGCCAACTGTTGTTTTGGTGTCCAATATAAATGTTTAAAATTGGATCTGCACACTGTAGTAGCAACATTGGAACCCTTGGCTAAAAATTAAGAAAATATAATCTAATGCTTCTGCACGAGCAGGTGACGAAAAACACGCATTCTATTTAAATATTTATTAACCGAGTGTTAATACACAGGACAAAAAAATTCACAATGTTTCCGATTCCCGTGATTCAAAACACTTTTTTTTATAAAACATATGCTCATTACGAAATATGTTACGTTTTGCTATTGGTTCGTATTCTATATTTTTATTATAATTATACGCAATTTTTTGTCGCATCCGGTATAATACAAACTTACGTTTTATATCGACCTGAAGATTGATATCGAAGTTAAAATTATCTGAATGCTTTAGATAAGGAAAGGGTTCTGGGTCTTGTGGATAATTATCTACTATAAACGGTTCTAAAGCCAATGTAGTTACTACCCATGGAGAAATTGTAGTCCCGAGGTTTTTCGCTGTAAAAGGTCCCAGTGGTACGTATTCCCACTTTTGGATATCTCTGGCTAAAATTTCAAAAAAATATAGGTAAAAATAAGTATTAAGATTATATTTTTTTAAAAAATAAATAGGTGAAAGTATTAGAGTAAGACATTGGTTTATTGTTATATTTTTTTCTTACCACTCCAATCATTCATAATGACAAATCCAAAAATGTATTCCTGGGCATTTTTAACACTTATCGGTTCCCCTAGTTTGTTGGAGCCGCCGACAAAAAACGCCATTTCCAATTCAAAATCCATGAGTTTGCATGGTCCAAACACAGGAGGTGTATCTTTAAAATAAATACAGAATATACAGGGTTGTTGTAACTTATAGAAATGGTTGATTATTTTATTAATCGTACTAAGTAGCGAAAAATAATTTTAATTAGGGTTAGTCAAAAAGTTTCAACGTATATCTCGAGAATTTCACGAACAATTTCCTCTTTGAATTGTGTTAAGATGATTCATTTGTGGTCTCGACACAACCTGGGAAATTTGGTTACAACAACGTCATGGTTTCGCTTGTGGTATGACAGGTGAAGCACTTTTGTTAAAACAACATCTTAATTACATCAATTCCATCAAATTCTTGCCAATAAAGTTTGTCGACGTGATAGAGTAGCCACCGTTATTAACAATCATGGAGGCACCTTCATCATTCTTAAAAAAGTATAGTTACATGATTTCTCTTGTCTACATGGTCCATCAAACTGCCCCTCTTGACGAATTTTGCTTATTGACGAAACAATTGAAGTGAAAGTGGACCTTGTCCCTAAAGATAATTTTGTTACCGAATGCTATTCAGCTATCTTGGCTTTTCCTACAACATTAAACCGTTTTTAGGCTAAAATGAGGGTAACTAGATGCTTTGAATAACGCGAAGAAATAACGGTTATTTTAGTTGTACTGTGATGGCAGCTGTGAGTTCTGTGATTAAATAATGCAGTAGATGCAGCTACAGATTAGTCATGTTTTTAGCTGATATAATCAATTGTAAGAATTAATTTTTTTAACTTACCGTCAACAACTAGAGTTTGTCCATGAGGTCTGCGAATCGGTGTACCAGAAATCACTACTGAACTGGCTCTACCATGATAACCAACTGGTAAATATTTCCTAAAAAAATAACGTGTAACTGTTCTGCATTAAAATTGGATTTAAAAGTAGTGGTATTACTTAAAAAAATGATACACTAAATATTGATTCTATTCACGTGGAATTATCTTCACTCCATTCACAAAGTTTGACCTTATGGCGATTTTGGTTAATTCCTTAAACCAGAAAGAAATTAATTTCTTTAAAGGAAAAATTGCCACGTTAAAAGGAGCTCAAGATAAAAGAAATTGTTTTAGTAGGACCTCAAATGCCAACCTTGAAACAATCCGATAATTCCGGGATATGTGCTATAATTTTTTGGAAATATAGCACATATTCTGGAATAGTACATACAACGACTACTGTCATTCTATAAAGCCACAGGTCAAATGTCATGATAGTACATTTTCTATACACCAGTTTCGACTTTTCATCAGAAAATATAGGTGTAGTGTCAAAAAAACTATTGATCAAATTGAAAAAAGTTATATTGAAAAATGGCGCATAATTATGTTGACAATTCCTAGAGTCATGAGAAACCCATATGAAAGTGACAAGACAACAAGATAAGTATAATAGTCTGTGTTCTAAACAATAATTAAATTCATATTTTAATTCAGTTACACAAATACACAAGTAACAAAAAAAAAAGGAAGAAAATGTTTAAAATGCAGAAGAGTGCAACCACTTTTCCTAGCAAGATTTTTATATCATATAATTACTATTATTACACATATTGATAATATTGTGAACAAAAGTTTGAAGGTGCTCGGGTTTGTGAAAAGAATGCTTGCAGATTTTAATAATGTAGACTGTTTTAAAGTGATATACTGCTCTGTAGTTCGATCAGTCTTTAAATTAAAAATATTGCAATTCTTGAAAAACTAGTTAATATTGCCAACTGTCAATACTTGTCTTTTGAAGCACTTTAATGCTTTCTTAAATTTGTAAGTTTCTTAATTCTGATTCTGTTTTAAATAGTGATTGTATTTTTATTTTTGAAATGGATTGTATTTATTTGATCCGTTAATATACTATTAATTTATTTATTGTATTCCATGGTTTCTTACCAGTTAGGCAACAACGCTTTATTTTTGTCCCTAAACATGATCCCAACATTTGTAGCATGATGGATTGAAGAGTAAAAATCAGTGTAATCCCCTATTTGTGCTGGAAGGTGCATTATAGCATCTGATTGAGGAATAAATGCCCTGAAAATTTGAACGACATTAATATTAACTTTTTTTCAACTTTGTGTTCGTTTTAATAAACACACCTCTCTCTCAGTTCCGCATTATCCCTTAATGTAGGTTCATCTTCCGATAACAAATTTTGAAGTCTGCTTCTTGCTTCCCTCCATGATTCAATTCCTAATTTCATAAAACTATTCAATGTGCTCTAAAATTAAATTCATATATAGAATAAAATGATTAAATTAACAGTCAATTAAGTAATTATACTTACCTCTCTGAAAGCATGTTGTTTTTCTTTTAAATGAGGACCATTAAATAAATGGGCTATTTCGTACAGACTCAAAATTAAATCTCCAATAGCAACACCGATTCTTGGGGTTGACTAAAAAAAGTCAAAACAATTCATCACTCTTTTATAAATAAAAATTAAGCAAAAAGTTAGTTAGATCAGAGTGGATGTGGGTCTTCTATACTACCAAGATTACTTGAAATTCGTAAAATATATTCTCTATGACAAAATTCTCAACAAAATAGTTTCGGAGAAGGTGGAAACACGCAATTTTTCGATGATTTTTTACATATCTTGAAACGCTGTATATCTTTAAAAATTTAGTAATTGTAACGGTTTTTAGTTGCCATACATCAAAAAAAAATGTTCCTCATAAATATAACTAGGGTCGTTCATTTCGATTTTCTGTCCTCCTCTCGGAGTAGAGAAAAATAAGTTATTTTTACAATTGAAACAACATTTATACTTATTTCATAATTTTTAACATGTTTTATTATCTAAAATTTTATAATTCTTCAAAATATCCCATTAATATTTGTATAAAAATATGAACGTTAACACGCTTATCTACTCCGTATCTACTCCAGACATAACATAAATCGGAAAAAACTGATGATTTTCCCTCCTTGTTTCTCTTAATAATAATGAAAGAGATAAAAGATATCACAGGTCAGGAGCAAGGAAACAAAAGAAAGCCGCTGTTATTTACATAACCTTGCCTCAGACTAACTGTGTCTTTATTTTGTCCTTCTATAAT
The DNA here is from genome assembly GCA_034092305.1 of Diaprepes abbreviatus. Classification (NCBI taxonomy): domain Eukaryota; kingdom Metazoa; phylum Arthropoda; class Insecta; order Coleoptera; family Curculionidae; genus Diaprepes; species Diaprepes abbreviatus. Next base: position 1,522,403 of record JASJET010000197.1, on the reverse strand, counting down.
AACGGCAAACAATATTATTAAAGGCATTTTTGTCGACAACGTTGCGATATTTTTATTATATTACGATATAAAATAGTTTAGACACTTTGTGCCGCTATTTAATATTGTAGTGTTTAGTGTTTGTGACTTTAAACATTTGATAGCCTATAAATTTTAGACTATCGTTATTATAATAAAAACACTTTACTAGTGCTTGTTTTTATTGGATTTATTTAGGTTTTCTAACTGGATATGGATGTACATATGGATAATTTTAATCAGCTTGATATACCGGTAAGTAACTAATAAAGAGGTTTTTCTTTCGAAAACGTTAAGCAACATTCTGTAGAGCTTTATGAAAATACACAGTATTTCAAACTCATGTGTACACTATGATTAGTTAATACAGCTTGTACAGAATGTAATTAGAAATATTTAAAATATTATAACAAAGAATAATACAATAGCTGAAAACAAGGGAAACTGTTCCTTGAAACATATGCCTGAAATGCTTAATTTTGGAAGAAAAAAATAACAAGATGAACAAAATAGTACACATGCACAAATTTTTTAGTTATTTTTACAGGGAACGTTTTAGATTTCTAGGTATTTATTGGATTTAGTGAAGATTTAGGAGATTATTAGAGTACTTTAAGGTAGTTTTTGGAAAAGAAAACAAAATCGTAGCTCCATTCTTAGTATAATGTACTCTCTAGTATACAGGATCCTATCATTTTTCCAACCTATAATCTATATGAAAGAGGCCACTTTTAGCAACTCACATTTGTGTTTTAGGATATGGAGAATCACCCTTCTTCTTCAAGTATGCAGAGTCCTAAATTCCGCCACATAAGAAGCTGTCCTATAGCCCAAGATTGGATTAAATTTACTCACGATTATGTTAAAAGGAAGCTGCCTAATTGTAATCCTATAGAGGTAAATTTGGGTTATGCTTATTTTTATACCTAACTGTTATTAGTCGCACTTTTTAGAAATTGAATTGTTGATTTTAAAAACAACATAGTTGACTCCAGCCCTACTGTTATTTATTTTCTACTACATAACATTTTTTTGTCATATTTGTTTCTAACTTTTGTTTTTTAAGTGATTCAGAAAGTGTTTAAAATGTTTGTCAGTTTTAGTAAAACATACTTCTGACTACAAAGGAACAATACCCTGAAAATAAAATGTGAAACCTTAGTGACTGCACATTTGTCAATAAAATTATATCAATATACATGTATAAAAATATTAGTAAATTTGTTCACCCAGAACTTCCTTCATCATTAATTTGATGTGCTTTAATTGCTCAGTTGAACTCGTATAACAATTTTTTTTAAGCCAAATCACTATTTTTGATTTTAACTTAAATTTCCACCCATGTGCCGACTTATTCTGATATAATTATACATATTCAGTTGATATGATTATTAAATTCCATTACCCAAGAATCCTGAAAACGTATGACAGTGTAAATTCAAAATTAAACTTCTCCATCTACCAACAACCTCTTGTTCGTAAAATATTAAATGCTATAATTCAGGTAAGCAAGTACCTTAAAAATATTTTGAAAATACGGATAAATCCCATGGAATATATTAACTTCCATTCTTTTCACTTTGTCTTGTTACAGTATTGTTTCATCTAATTAGTTTTTGTTTACTTTTCGTTTCCGGAATATATATTTTTCAAAATTTTATATAGCTGGTATAATTGTCAATAAGAGAAAAATTACTTTTAGAATTCTTAAGTTTAAATCTAGTTTATGTGTCCCCTAATCATTTATCCAAAAATCACTTTAAAAATATTTGTTTATAGTATGAAATATGTACATTTAAAAAATTTTCCTTATAGGCTAATTTACTAATTAAAACAAGTAGCAAGGGAAGATCTGGGTAATCAACTTTATGAATTTTTAAAATTCAAATTAGAAATTAAATTGCAATTTTTTTTTATAAAAATTTAAAACAACTTAGGAAACTGCCCAATGCTTACACTTATCCCATACAACTGTGAGAACTTTCCTAAATGTCCCAATAACGACAATAAAGGAAACAAGAAAAAGGAAGAGACCAAAAACTGAAGATACGCCGGAAGCAACAAAATTACAAATTAGAGATGAAATATATATGATGTATTCTGAGGGTGAGTATTTCTAAAAAATTTTATATGTTATATTTTATTCTAACTTGTTTTGTTTACATTTTCTAACCCGTCAAGGTGTATGTATGATGAAAATATAAGTTTTAAAAATAAAAAAACCCAAAAAAATATTTGTAATGAATACAAAAAGTAAACCTAATTTTACTAAATTAAATAGAATATCAAGATTTCGTCATTTCTTCATAACAATTTTTTATTTGTGAAGGTACCTCATTAACAGTCTCAATATTGTTGGAACGATTAAAGGCAAAAGAAATATACCATGGAGCAAGGACAAGTCTAGGCATATTACTAAAGCAAATAGGATTTATCTACAGGTAAACAATCATTTACATACAACAAATAAATGTTAGATACAAATATAAAGCAGTTGCAATTGGGTCAAAATAATGACCGTAAGATACTGTCAGATGACAACTTAATTTAAATATTTTTATATCGGTAAATGTAAAATATAAAGCGTTAATTTTTTTGTATTTTTTATAGGACTTCTTGAGGGAGCAGGATTTTTCACAGGAGACCTGTGTAATTTATTTTTGGAGGATACACATTTCATTTTTATTTATATATTTATATAGGAAGGATGACCCACGTAGAGCTTTAATGGAGAAACCCCAAATTCAGAAAATGAGAAGAGACTTTCTTGAACAGTACTTAAAGAACGAAGAAAAAGGGGAAAATAAATTTGAGCCAGTCTTTATAGACGAGACATGGATTTTTCAAAATGGCACCCACAGACGATCATGGCAGGACGATAGCACTCGATCAGTACGAAAAATATCTGGGGAGGGATTTAGGTAATATATCTGTTATTTGCACTTACACAATTTGAATTTTTTTCATCTATAACAGGTTGCAAAAAGCTTTATTTAAATAATCCTTGGATCATTTCCTATTAGCAGGATGTTAAATATTAAATTTTTACTTTAATACTTTATTTCCTGGGGAGATTGAGAAATTTCTTACTTTAATTTCTGTATGTTTTATCAAACAAGTTTGAACTTTTTTAGGAAAAATTTTTACTTAATATGATAAAAATGTTTCCTTAATAAATGAAAGTTAACCAAATAATTTAATTTACATTTTACAAAATAATAATGATCATCTTACTTTGATACAGGCTTTCCAGAAATCCAAAAAAAAAATCTTGTGATTTCTTAAGCGGCTTTATAAAAGAATTTGATATAAACATATATCTAAAATATTTCGTTTTCAAAATACAGGGCGTTAAAAATTATGAAAAAAAAATATATTATCAAAATATAAAAACTGCTTACAGGTATTTTGCTGAAACGTGAAGTAAATCTGTATCGCGAAACTAATATTTTTATATTAAAATATGGTACGTCAGTGTTCTTGCCTGAGTTCTCAGGCGAGTCAATGCTTTGCCAATCGAAACTGCTGAAATGGTATCATGTTTTATTGTGCTAAAAAAAGCCGATTTGAAATAAGTATTATACTTATTTAATTGCACACTCCTCACCCATAATTTGTACAACATAAAGGTGCTTAAAAATAAACCAAAAATGGGTATAATACAGTATATTTTTAACAATACATTATATTTCTAAAAAATAAACAGATGAAATAAATTTTCCAATTTCAAGGCATTAATGACATAAAAATTGAGAAAAATAAATTAATTTTGATATTATCCTTTAACTAAGACCATCAACACATGCAATATTCCGTGTTCTATTTACGTGAAATGAAGATCCCTGAAGATGTTTCGAGCAATCTAGGTAAAAAGTTGCATAACAATTCAAATTTGACTTGGTCTAAACTCAAGAACCACTATTTCTCAATTGACCAAAACCATGAAAGCTTCCGTTGGTTAAGACCAATTTGTGTTTCTGCAAAATATTTCAAATAATTTGTACTGCCACATACTACTCTACTTTTTTTCAGGTACATAGTACTGAATGCAGGAAATGAAAATGGATTCGTTGAAGATGCAATGCTGATTTTTAAATCAAAGTCAAAAACTGGAGATTACCATGGAGAAATGAATTCGGAAAACTTTGAAGCTTGGTTAAAAGATTTTTTGCCAAAACTGGAAATACCTTCTTTAATTGTTTTAGATAATGCTTCCTATCATAGTAGGCAACTTCAAAAATGGCCAACAAAGGGTTGGAACAAGGATGCTATGAAAGCGTGGCTGAAAGAAAAATATATCAACTTTGGAGAAGATGCTACAAAAGATACTTTGTGGTCTTTGATATCTCGGGTACCAAAGCCTGCAAAATGCTTTGTAGTAGATGAGCTAATAGAATCTTCTGGACATAAAGTTTTACGCTTGCCTCCATACCATTGCCATTTTAACCCAATTGAAATGGTATGGAGTCAGGCAAAGAGAAATTATGACCAACTGATTCTACAAGTTAAAGAACCAATAGAGGCTTGGAAAAAGGCGTTAGGAACAGTGACAAAACAAAATTGGGCTAACTATGTGGAACACACAAATAATATTATTAAAAAGCAGTGGGAAATTGAAAAGAAAATTCGAGTTCCTTTACAGCCACTTATTATTCATGTTGGTGAGAGTGATAGCGATTCCTCAGAATAAGAGAAGTCATTTTGACCCTTAATCCTCTTTTCAGTTTTTGATAATATGTGGATGTACAGACATTTTTAATAATTTTCTTTTGTGTTTTTTTTTAATCTCTTTTGGCATTTTCATACATAAAAATTTCACCACTTCTAAAGTATTCTCATAAAATTCTTTTTTACATATTTTCTAAATTTGTAACTTAAATTTTTTATTGGCATTTTTTAAGCACTTCTTTTCTTTTTCCATTTCTATATAGGATATTTTTTTCTTTTGCCCATGGCATTATATAAAACAAGAAAGAGTATGGTATCATTTTTTTTATATTTATTATATATAAATAATCAATCTTAATTATAATTAGTTCATTTACGATTTCTATTTTTTTATGGCAGTATTATTTTCATATATGTGTTACTCTGTTTCAGTGAACTTGATGCAACATAGGGGCCCTAGATTTTGCCTCAGATCTAGATGCCCCCAACCGAGCCCCTTTCATTATTTTACATGTTTATATGCTTATACATTTATGTGTGAGGATGTTGCATGTGGAATCTTGAAATGAGGTCAATAAAAGACTCAGAGCCATGAGTCGTGCGATGTATTAAATCTTACCTTTTGGGGCACCCATTTTTTTAAATTTGTTTATTTATTTTTAAGAAAACTAGCTATTTAATGAAGAAGAAACTAATTAATTATTTATATTTTTATTCAATATTTTTGTAGCTTGAATACCTTAGTTTTTGCAGTCAAAGATGATAAAGTTACAATAATTTAATATAAAATACTTATCATTTCTAGGATATTGTATATATACCTATAATTTTTGAAAATAGTGTTAGGTATATAAATAAATAATTAATCTTAATTGTAATTAGTTCACTTACGATTTCTATTGTTCCATGTCTGTATTATTTTTTATGCATGTATTACTCTATTTCAGTGAACCTGATGCAATATTGGGGCCTTAGATCTGGATGCCCTGGACCGAACCCCTTTCATTATTTTACACATTTATATGTTTATAAATTTATCTGTGAGGATAGGGCATGAGGAATCTTGAAATGTAGTCAGTAAAAGACTCGAAGCCATGAGTCGTGCGTTGTGTTAACTATTATCTATTGAAGCATACATTTTTTTTAAATTTATGTATTTATTTTTAAGAAAACTAGGCTATTTGATGAAGATGATTAATTATTATATAATTATTTTTATTCAATATTTTTGCAGCTTAACTACTTCATTTATTGCAGTCAGAAATCATAAAGTTAGTCATTAAGTATAAAACACTGAATAATTTCTAGAATATTGTATACTTACCCACTGTTTCTAAGAATACTATTTTTTAGTTCCGATTCTATTAGAATAGTCAATTTATTTTTAGTTTTCAGTTAGACTACCCTAATATTGTTATACCTAACTGGAGTATTATAATAAAAATAGAACTTTATCAACAAATTGCGTATAATTTTTTCTGTTACCGAAATAGTTACCAATAATTTAGAATATAAACGATTTACTTTATAAAATAAATAAATAAAGCTTTTATTGTCATAAATTTCATAGGTGAAACATGCCAACAACATAGGTTCACTTATAAAAGTGAACATACACATAAGCACTCCACACTTGTACCTTCAGACATCAGCCTACTAATCCCAAAATTAAAAAGAGTGTGTTTAAAATTTTTAGTACAATAGTTTCTACAATTTCAAAATTATCAGCTAACAACATATTAAAAAGGCAATGCTTATTAAAGAATGTACTAATACGTAAAGTAAATTATTTTTAGCAGTAGTACATCTCTTAGTGTAGTAATATAAAAGAGGAAATTTTAATCCGCTTTTAAAATCTCTCATACTTAAAATTTCACTTAAAATATCAAACCCATTATAAGCACATAAACTCCTTCATTAAATAGCCCTATACAAATGGGATATAAAATTATCGATATGTCTAAACAGAAGGAAAAACTTCGATTTTAAAATTTTTGTGTATAACATTTTTCTTTTTTAAGGATATTTAGTTTGTGAAACTTGCTTATAAACTATTCGACAAATTTCTTGTTAAAAAAAAAATAGTAGAATGAGCCACTCCGACCCTGTTACAGTTCTCAAAAAAACAATGTCACTAGTTTGATGCATATGTCAAATTTTGACGTAAAGATATACAGCGGTTCAACTATACCTCCTATTTTTGGGTCGTAGAACATGAATATGTTGTAAATTTTCGCCAATCTCGGGTGGTTTTCCCGCAAAAAAAAATCATTTTCACTCATATAACTTGTATTTTCCGATCAATTCTTTTAAATTTTGGGCATTTATAGAAAATACACAATATTTAATCATTTTTTTAAACAAAATTTACATAAATAATAGCGGAAAAATACGAATTTTCCATAAAACGTAAAAAGCCGCTGTCTTGTCGTTTCAAGTGTTTCTAGGCATGTATGCTTGGTTGCATACGATTTAAATCCAAACACGTGATGCGATATTGCCACGTTGACGTAGATTTTAAATTCCATTAGGATGGAAAACTTGATGGTCCAAATGCAATTAATTGTGGTTATTCCAATATTGTTGCATAAAATGATGGTTAAACGTGTAGAATCGGGGTGCCAAACATAAACAGATCGTTCCGCAAGCTACGTTGATCTAAAAACGAAAATCATAACTAAACTAACCTGAACTGACCTGAAGTAACCCTAAAAATTTTCCGAAGGTTTTTTACATACAACACGAATATATTGCTTTTCTTCGTCAATCTTGCGTAGTTTTTCCCTGGAATCTAGATAAGTTTAGTTCAGACTAGTTTAGTTATGATTTTCGTTTTTAGATCAACGTGGCTTACCGAACGATCTGTTTATGTTTGGCATCCCGATTCTTCACGTTTACCCATATTTTACACAACAATACTGGAATGATCACATTTGAACCATCCTTTTCCATCCTCGTGGAATTTAAAATCCACGTTTAACGTGGCAACATCGCATCACCTGTTTGGATTTAAATCGTATGCAACCAACCATGCATGCCCAGAAACAATGTAAAACAAGACAACCGTTTTCTTACGTTTTATGGAAAATTCGTATTTTTCCGCGGTTATTTATGGAAATAATGTGAAAAAAAATGATCAAATATTGTGTAGTGTTTGTGTATTTTACTATAAATGTCCAAAATTTAAAGGTAATGATCGGAAAATACAAGTTATGAGTAAAAATGATTTTTTTTCTAGAAAAACTGCGCGAGGTCTGCGAAAATTGCCAACATATTCATGTTCTATGACCCAAAAATTGCATGTTTCCACCTTCTCCAAGAATTCCCAAATAAATTATAAAGAAAATAAACAGCATGGAAAATATTTTATTTTACAACTAATTTAATAATAGAGTGTAACAAACTTATACTACTCCACTTCTATGTCACACATCTGTAACCACTTCCAGAGATGTGTGCAATCCACGCACTTATAAAGTATATGTACTGATCGCCAAATAAACAGAAAATGTCCGGACCATGCTGTGCGCCATTTTGGGTAAGGTGAAGTTATAATAACAGTGAATACGCTGTCGCCACTGAACAATTATAACGACTAAACGTAATCGTTTAACTCCCACTGACAAGGTTTGAAGCAGTTTGCATACCTTTGCGAAATTTCTTCGACATAAGTAGTTGAACGAAACGAATGGTAGAAAGAGATAAAATGACAGTATTACGTTATAACCTTACCCAACTTATCCAATTTGTGTCAATTGATTGTTATGTGTGAACGTCCGTCATACTATTGGTCGGTCGTAAAAATAAATTAAAAATTTTTATTATATTTTTGGTTGTTAAAAATAACTAGTCCTTACAAAAAGCAATATGTTGATGAACCGTTTCTTCAAAACGATTTATTTTTTGAAAAAACAGTTGAAATGTTAATTAGGTAGTACACCGTTATTTTCAGTATTTTCTAATTAGAATTTCCTTAGAAAGTTTAATGTTTCGCAAATATCAAGTAAATTTAAGATTATAGACACACAAATTTATTACACTAAATTCTGTTCATATCTCAATAGTATGAGCGTGCTGTTTAAAAATTGTTTTTCTACGGCTAGTTCTAATTATGGATTTAACATAAACACTTGTGTTCCTATATCCCCAAACGGTCGAGTATCTTACTTTGAAACAGTTAAGTGTAACATAATTGTTTTCATCAACATAACTTAAAAAAAATTTGAAAAGTAACAATTTGTAAGATATTTAAAACTTTTATTTAAATAAGTAACATTCAATTTTATATTCAAATAATGTTAAATGCAACATTTTACTTCCTTGGACTGTGTTAAACACTATACTACACTACAACTAAATAAATATTATTGATTATAATTTATTAGGACATATGAATTTGAACCCTACAAGCCAACAAACGAGGTCCTTCAGAATAAAAAGCTTATTTATAGCACGTTTGGTCTTCAAGCCCCTACAAATCTTCACAAAATAATAAAAAAAGCATATTAAAGGTTGAACAGTATCATTAATGGGGGGTCTTCGGGCTGGCCTATGGTTCCGGCCCCTGGTCGTACACAGTTCCTCTATCACCGGTCAAGTTTCAGGTTTTCTTTCAAACTTACTTGTCAGGACAGGAAGTCTTGCAATAATCGGCTAGATGTTTAGTGAATTCATACAATAATTGATTGGTGGATAGCTAGGTCGATGGATTTTAGTAATACTACATAGAGCAGTGGTTTCTACCGTTTCAAGTTTTATGAGTGCTGGCTTCCTGCAATTACTGTATATAGGAGGTATGTATTCCTATTAAAGTTTTTCTTGATATGCCTTTTTCTTTGTATATTAGACTCTTAAGGTATTTGGCCCTTTGTATACACTTTTTGTTTAACAGTTCCAAAGTGCCAATTGAAGATAATTTTGTGGTCTATATTTACACCTAAATATTTGACTGATGGCTTGGTGCATATTACTTGGTTATTAAGTTATTTAAAATAAATTTAATCCAAAGAAAAACAAAGATTATTTCACAATAATAACAACAATGACACTATTTTTTGACTTTTGACGGTTAATTTGACGTGCCAAAACGTCACTTTTACCCAAAATGGCGCAGAGCATACTCCGGACATTTTTCGTTTGACAGCTCCATTACCACCTGTCATCCATTTATTTTCAGAAATCCGTGGTGCAATCATACAGTAGGAAGAAGTAATATATAGGTTATGTAACAGTAAATTTAGTAATGTCAAGTTTCAGTTAAGAAAAGTTTTGTTAATAATCTTTTTTTTTCTAAACAGTAAATAAATGTAGTGTTGTGTTACGTGTGTTCTCATTATTAAATCCAACCTCAAGCGAACTAAAATACTATTGAAAATGTAGTAAATCTAATGGTAGAGTCTCGGAGAAATCCCCGCCACAAGAGTAGATTTGTTTATTCACTTAGCCCTTGTAGAGTGTAATGGGAAGCACTCTCCTAACTATTTTTTTAAGCACTAAGAACTATATATTTTTAACTAACTAGTAAAACAAGAACTAGCAAGTAGAACGTGGTATTTTTTGCGGGAGTTCTAACGGATGCAGATGTTACAATTCTAAAATACAGAAGGAGAATATTTGCCATTAAATTTATTTCAAAAGTAATACCCGTTTATAGACAGGAAATTTGTAGTCATAGAGGTAAATAAAATGACAAAACAGAAACCCACACCCACATTAAAAATAAATATTATAATTTAAATACCTTGATAAATACACAATAAATAACTATATCCAAATTTAAAATATTGTTTTTTTGGAAACGCAAAGTGCCAACAAAATAAGCGCCAAAAAAAAAAAACTAATATCACCTGTCACCCGGTAACAAGTGTTGTTCTTTGTTCGTTTCTTTAACAGCATTCCAGTTATTTAGCGCCTGGCACAAAGTTCTTGCTCACAAATAAGTCTCGTGAGATCTTTGTTGTTCCACTGTGTTGTATCAATAATTGGCACCGGTCCTATGTTCCACAAAATCGCGAGTGTTAAGCTCCTGCTCTGTTGCCAGAAGTTTAACAAGGCAAGGCAAAAATTATTGTGAAAAGTTTAAATACAATAATAAAAAAATAATAGAGTTGTTGGCGTTTTTCTGACCGTTAACAAAAATTAAGCTGCTAATGCTCAGCTATGATTGCTGCCCTTTCAATATCCTAACTTTAAAAATACCTGTATATTTGTACCTATTTGTCCATCACTTACAGAAAACCCTGCTAGGTCAGTCAGTAGCAAAAAGTTACTGATACTATCTACAGCACTATCTTAAGAACAAGTCAGTGGCACGGATTTCTGAACTAAATGGATGACAGGTGGTAATGGAGCTGTCAACGGAAAAATGTCCGGAGTATGCTCGGCGCCATTTTGGGTAAGAGTGACGTTTTGGCACGTCAAATTAACCGTCAAAAGTCAAAAATAGTGTCATTGTTGTTATTATTGTGAAATAATCTTTGTTTTTCCTTGGATTAAATTTATTTTAAATAACTTAATAACCAAGTAATATGCACCAAGCCATCAGTCAAATATTTAGATGTAAATATAGACCACAAAATTATCTTAAATTGGCACTTTAGAACTGTTAAACAAAAAATGTATACAAAGGGTCAAATACCTTAGGAGTCTAATACACAAAAAAAAAAGGAATCTGAAGAAAAACAACTCATATATACAAAGCAATATACTGACTTTAATAGGAATACATACCTCCTATATACAGTAATTGCAGGAAGCCAGCACTCGTAAAACTTGAAACGGTAGAAACCTCTGCTCTATGTAGTATTACTCAAATCCATCGTCCTAGCTATCCACCAATCAATTATTGTATGAATTCACTTAACATCTAGCCGATTATTGTAAGACTTCCTGTCCTGACAAGTAAGTTTGAAAGAAAACATGAAACTTGACCGGTGATAGAGGAACTGAGTACGAGCAGGGGCCGGAACCATAGTCCAGCCCGAAGACCCCCATTAATGATACTATTCAACCCTTAATATACTTTTTTATTATTTTGTGAAGATTTGTAGGGGCTTGAAGACCAAACGTACTATAAATAAGCTTTTTATTCTGAAGGACCTCGTTTGTTGGCTTGTATGGTTCAAATTTATATGCCCTAATAAATTATAATCAATAATATTTATTTAATTGTAGTGTAGTATAGTGTTTAACACAGCCTAAGGAAGTAAAATGTTGTATTTAACATTATTTGAATATAAAATTGAATGTACTTATTTTAATAAAAGTTTTAAATATCTTACAAATTGTTACTTCTCAATTTTTTTTATAAGTTGTGTTGATGAAAACAATTATGTTACACTTAACTGTTTAAAGTAAGTTATGGACATACGGACACAGGTGTTTATATTAAATCTATAATTAGAACTAGTCGTTGGAAAACAATTTTTAAGCAGCACGCTCGTACTATTGAGATATGAACAAAATTTAGTGTAATAATTTTGTATGTCTATAATCTCAAATTTACTTGAAATTTGCGAAACATTCAACTTTCTAAGGAAATTTTAATTAGAAAATACTGAAAATAACGGGGTACTACCTAATTAATATTTCAACTGTTTTTTCAAAAAATAAAACGTTTTGAAGAAACGGTTCGTCAACATATTGCTTTTTTAAGGACTAGTTATTTTTAACAACCAAAAATATAATAAAAATTATTAATTTATTTTTACGACCGACCAATAGTATGACAAATATCCACACATAACAATCAATTGACACCAATTGGATTAGTTGAGTAAGGTTATAACGTAATACTGTCATTTTATCTCTTTCTACCATTCGTTTCGTTCAATTACTTATGTCGATGAAATTTCGGAAAGGAATGCAAATTGCTTCAAACCTTGTCAGTGGGAGGTAAACGATTACGTTTAGTCGTTATAATTTTTCAGTGGCGACAGCGTATTCATTGTTATTATAACTTCACCTTACCCAAAATGGCGCATAGCATGGTCCGGACATTTTCTGTGTATTTGACGATCAGTACATATATTATACGTGCGTGGTCAGTGGTGCTAATATGATTTAGAGCCAGACAACATTAGCTACAATTAAAACGAGCTGGCAATTGCTTGATAGCAACGACAGAATATCAATCATTTTAACTTCAAATATGATTAAATCTCTACCAAAATAAATGGCGAATGCGCTAGATTACACACTTTTACTCGTAATTTTATTTTATTGCATTTGAATACATGGTCAAAACAAGTAATCGATCTAAAAAGTCTGTGATTGTTTTGTAAGATATAACTGTACTCACATCTTTAGCAGTAGAAAACACCCCATAAGGCAAATTTTGAATCGGAAACTCACAGTATTTCGAATATTTTATAAAACACTTCATTTTCGTGTCGGTGCTTTGCTCACACTATCGACATTAAAATGTAAGGTTAAATAAAGTCACAGAAAGTCCGCATATCAGTTTATTTGTTGTTTTTCATGTAATTTTCATAACGTGTTTTTATTTAATTAAAATACAATTAATGCAAATGTAGAGGATTCAGGTTTTTTACATAATTTTCAAATAAAAGGTAAGAATGTGCTGTCTCATGTGATTCGGACTCGTGCAGATAATTTATTTTCTTGTAGGTTTTGTCTCTCTTAAATGGGAGGCAGGGTTGTAGTCAGGGCATGTTTTTGTTTTATAAATTGGCTCACACAAGATTTCTTGCTATAATAATAAACATCAAAAATTTGTAATTTTAGATTTAAAAGGGTATAATTGTTTCGATTAAATAAAATTGAGGAAAACGACGTTTTTTTAAAAAAATAATAGAACAACATTCTGACATTGGTTTTCCAGAATTTTTCTTCGGTTTTTCGAAAAATACGCTTCACATCACAAGATCACCTTTATTTCTGGAAAAATCACAGAACTTTCATAATTATTTTGAAAGATACAAAAGCATATATATGTTTATTTCATAGAAATCACATTTATGCTCTGGTAACAGAGCAAATTATCCCCCTCTCGAAACAGGTGACGTCACTGACAGGTGTAACTGGCGCTTGTTTTTTTGGTCATTTTCTGATTAAAAAATGTGAAAAATCTAGGCCAAAATTTTATTCTACGACCTGAAAATAACGGGTATGTAATGAAGATAAAATACTGCTACAACAAGGACGACAACTAATACCAAAACTCCTGGGGACCCTCTACAATAAATGCCTAGCAGAATGTGGTGGTATCTCGAGTGACTGGAATAATGCTGTGATAATTATGTTCTACCATGTTCTTGTAATTTCTTGGCTTTCTATACACCTGTTGTGTAACATTTCATCTTTTTCTTTCAGTATTATATAGTTCCCTCTTATTAGACTTTATTTTAGCTTCGTGGAGCTCAGTATATCATTTAATTTCTTGTTTCATGCAATCTCTATTTGCAAATATTAATTTACACCATTTGTTTTCCATTGGTGCTGGGCGTTTTCTAAATAGTTTTTGGTCTCCTGTTATCTTTATTTTATATTTTTTCATACTTCATTTTGTTTTTAATGTGTGTTCGTTTGGCTTAAGTGTTTTCCTAAGTTTTTCTTGATATAAGATATTTTCGTGAGATAGTAATGCGGTATCAATGAATTTTTCAGGTTGATCTTTATTGTGTCCGACCTAATATTTTTATCACTAAAATTTTCTTCCGGTTCTTTTAATTTGGAAAAATAAATTATTTAATTGTAGTGAAGACGCAATATTTAATTTTTTTTATATGAGTGTGGTTTGATAAATCAGTGCCTTCTGAATAAAATAAACAATTTTTTAATAATATGTTTATTTATTTTTTAACATAATCTCCTTTCAACTCTATACACTTATTAAAACGATACTCCACCTTTTTCGTTCCTTCTTTATCAACCGCCTCAAAATACTCATTCTTCTGAGTAAAAATCTGCCTATTCTATAATTTTTTGTCTCCAAGCCAATTCTTGATGTTGTGGAACTGAATATAGTCACTAGGTGTTAAATCTGGCAAACAAGGTTGATGAGAAAGTAACTCGTGACGTAATTCTTGCAATTTTGTCTTTGGAATTGCACTCGAATAAACTGGTGCATTTTCTTCATCATCTTGAACACCAAATTAAAACGACTACCAAAAAATTTGTATGCAACAGATTGGCTTACTACTTCGTATACATACAAGTATAAGATGAGACTTATTTACAGTACATTCAAATTTATGATTGCAGCGCCACCTTGCGAAAAGTCACAGACTTATCAAACCACACTCGTAAGTATTGTAAGCAGAAACCTATACTATGTCAGGTAAATTTTTAGCAGCAAAAAAAGCAACACATTGAGAGACAACTATCCTTTAATTATAATATTCCTTTATACATATACATTAATAATTTTTCTATGTTCGATGCCTATTAAAGCCGAAATGATCAATTCATCTAAATTTTCTATGTCTTTTTACATTTATTAACACATTAATACGAAATTTACAACAATTTTTCATACATTACATATACACTTTCAACAATAATGTCATAAGCCTCTAGATATATATTTTGGATCAACAAATTTTGTTGAAAAACTATATCATTTTGTCAACATATATTAATAGAGTTTTATCCATCTCCCCCATTCTTTTATATAAACAATGTTATTTGTTCAAAAATTTTGTTTCCTTCCGTGTAAAAAAATATTGCTGTTCAAATTTTACTTCACGTCATTTCATTTAATTTTAAGTAAATAGTTTTATAGTTATAGTGACATGACTCCAAATGAAAAAAATCTGAAAAACTATATCTATTTTTTTATAAGTGATATTTTTCTCCATAGACGCAAGATAAATTAATATTACTCCTATAGAAGAAAATTCGCTCACGCTTATAAAGATATAGAGCGCCATTAGAAAGAGAGATACTACTTTTCGAAAACGCTCTATCTCTTTTTAAGTGTGAGCCAACTTCTATAGGATCCGCAGTCTATTTTAAGTAATATGAATTTCTCTTACGTTATGTTTTCTTTCTCATTATACCGATTATCCGAAACCGTCAATTTTCGTAATCCCGATATAACCTCACTTATAATGACAAAATAATTGCAATGCTTTTAAGGGAAGAACCAGGGTAAACTCTAATTTTATTTTTGTATCATTCTTACAGAAACGAATAAACTACTTACTTTTGCATGAACAAACAATGTTGATTGACAGAAATTATATTTTTGTTGGAATTCAAAATTTGTTGGCCCAAATATCAATAAATATATTTATATTTAGTTTATTAACATTAAAAATCATTACAAATTCTACGTTTTTGTATATTTGGAAGACTACTGATTTTGTTGAGTCTTATATTGAATAGGTATTTAGTTAAGTGATACACAATTAATGTTAAACAAAGGCTTTTTAAAAGTTTGTGTATTTATGATAATATTTAATAAATGTGCAAACATACTAAAATAGCTGTACTTTGATACGATGCTTCCTTTAGATTAAATTTCCGGTACTTTTGTGATAATGATCATATTTTTGTGTATATGCTACACATAGAAATATCTTTTACATGAAAAAATAGAACGATAATTTTGTACGAATAATACAAAGAATTTTTTCAGCGTTTTCCAACAAATTATTTCTTTGTATAAGCAAAATTGTCATTCTTTAATATAAACAATTTTGTTTATTACAAAAATTTGTTTTGTTTCACAGTTTGATAGTTTTCATGTGACTGTGACAAAACACTGTAAATGAAAAAAATTAGTAGAACTATATGTATTTTTTAACTTTTTGTACGTGACTTCTTATTTTTCCATTATACAGGGTGAGTCAACGATTGGATGAAGTAGGTTTGTGCCTTTTCGGTGAAATTAACAAAGAAACTATATTTTTTGTTTGATACAGTTTATTTTTACGCAGATTTTAAAAATATTTAGGACTCTACAGGGTGAGCCAAAAAACTAGGACAGCATAAAGTTGTATTTTTTAAAATAGAACACCCTATATACGAATCGTGTTTTCGATTTAGCTTATAATTTTAAATCTTTTTATTAAGGGTTTACTATAACAAAACTTTATAGTTTCTGAGATAATTAAGTTTAAAGAAAAAAAGTCACATTTTCAAGCATCAATTCAATCCTAAATAACGTTTTCAATTTTGTGACAAATATATTCAAATTTGGAATTTAGCAAGGCCAAGGACAAGTTAACATAATTTTTACCTAATATTTGCAATAAAAGCTACAGGGTGTTGAACACATCGGCTCAAATTTGAACAAGTTTAAGTGAATAAATATCTTTTTTTTTTAAATGGTACACCCTGTATATTTTCATATTATTTAATAGAGTAATAAAAACCCTAAAAGTTTTGTTCAATATATCCTATACCTATTTATAATAGTTTTTGAGATATTTCAGTTTTTATAATTTTCCATACTTTTTTACAGAAATAGTGTTCATTATCATAGTAGCCATGGCAAAAACAATGTAAAAGAACATTTTTCTGTGTGTCAAATTTATAACCGCGTAGTGTACTTTGGTTTTTTTTGCATTCATCTTATATTGTAAAATGAATTTTCCAAAGAATGAGTTAATAGATATGATTTATACAATAGGAGAGGCTCAAAAAAATTGCCTTCTTGCTCAAAGAATTTACAAAATGAAGTATCCTGATCGACGCCAGCCTAATACCCATACTTTTCAAAACTTAATGCAAAGATTTGATTCTTCTGGTACTGTTGATTATCCAAAACGTAAAGTGGTCAATAAACCAGTAACTAATGAAGAAAAAGAACTACAAGTATTGTTAAATGATCAGGAAAATCCTTATATTGGTAGCCGTTAGTTAGCAGCATTATGTGAAACATCACAATCCACCGCTAATCGTACTACCAAGAAATATAGGTATCATCCATATCACATGGAATTACACCAAGAATTGCATGGACAGGATTTTGAAAGTCGTGTAAACTTTTGTCGTACAATAAATGCGGAAATTCAATTAAATCCAAATTTACTATGCAAGGTAATGTTTAGTGATGAAGCTACTTTTAGAAGTAACGGTGCCGTAAATAGACGCAACATGCATTATTATGCCACAGAAAACCCATTTTGGATTAGAGAGGTGCAACATCAAAACCACTGGTCATTAAATGTTTGGTGTGGTATTCATCATAATCGAATTATTGGACTCTACTTTTTTAATGAACCACAAAATGGCCATAGTTACCTGAACTTTCTACAAGAAGAACTACCCCAACTGCTTCAAGGTCTCGATAGGGATGAGCTCGACAGTATGTGGTTCCAGCACGATGGTGCGCCTCCGCATTACCATCGTGAAGTTCGTGCGTTTTTGGACCAACGATATCCGCAAAAATGGATTGGACGTGGGGGTTTCATTGAGTGGCCACCAAGGTCTTGCGACATCACCCCATTAGATTTCTTGCTATGGGGTTATATTAAAAATAAGGTGTATGTTAATCCACCAACAACAGTGGAAGATATGCGAAACAGGATTAGGGATACCTGTAGAACAATAACGCCACTAATTTTGTCCAGGGTCCAAGAAAATCTAAAAAAAAAACTAAATTTGTGCATTGCACAAGAGGGTCGTTTATTCGAACACTTATTAAAAAGAAATAATTAATCTCAGTATTTAATAGGTAATTTTTTTGTTTCAATTTAGTATAAAAGTAAATATGTATTTGCCTTGTCGTTATTGTTGTGTTAATTTTTTCACATTATGTTTAATTAAACTATTGCCGTTGTAATATAATGAATAATGTATTTCATCATATTTAACCACATTCTGTTTGTTTCTGTAGTTTCTTTTTATTATTTTACATGGCTACTATGATAATGAAGACTATTTCTGTAAAAAAGTATGGAAAATAAGAAAAACTGAAATATCTCAAAAACTATTATAAATAGGTATAGGATATATTGAACAAAACTTTTAGGGTTTTTATTACTCTATTAAATAACATGAAAATATACAGGGTGTGCCGTTTAAAAAAAAAGATATTTATTCATTTAAACTTGTTCAAATTTGAGCCGATGTGTTCAACACCCTGTAGCTTTTATTGCAAATATTAGGTAAAAATTATGTTAACTTGTCCTTGGCCTTGTTAAATTCCAAATTTGAATATTTTTGTCACAAAATTGAAAACGTTATTTAGGACTGAATTGATGCTTGAAAATGTGACTTTTTTTCTTTAAACTTAATTATCTCAGAAACTATAAAGTTTTGTTATAGTAAACCCTTTAATAAAAAAGATTTAAAATTATAAGCTAAATCGAAAATACGATTCGTATATAGGGTGTTCTATTTAAAAAAATACAACTTTATGCTGTCTTAGTTTTTTGGCTCACCCTGTAGAGTCCTACATATTTTTAAAATCTGCGTAAAAATAAACTGTATCAAACAATAAATATAGTTTCTTTGTTAATTTCACCAAAAAGGCACAAACCTACTTCATCCAATCGTTGACTCACCCTGTACAGGTAATCTCAAAATAACATCAGGAAACTTAGGAAAACAAAGGAACTAACTTCGCTAGATCCTCTAATGTTATATTCGAATATATATATATATATATATATATATATATATATATATATATATATATATATATATATATATATATATATATATATATATATATATATATATATCAATAAGAGCAAATATTAGATAAAAATATTGTAATTAATAAAGGTAGCACAGTATTAATACTCAAATATAGGTTTACATTAAATATATGTCAATAAAAAATTTATAATACAACATTATTGCATTAGCTACACAGTTTAATAACGTCTATAGATAATAATTATTTTAAATTTATTAATCAATTTAATATAGCCTAAATAAACATTTGATATTGATAACGAAATTGGCATTTGAAATATATTTTTCTAGATAAATATAAACTTTTTAATAAATAATTTAAAACTAGTTACAACAATTTCAACATAACTTTTAACAGAAAAATGCTTCTCTCTACCTTAATGACGGTTACATATTTTATATACAGTGATCGCCAGAATTTTTGCACCATATGAACAACATTTTGTTGCCGAGGTAAAGATAAAATATTGCATATGCGAGTATGTCGTTTCTGCGTATTCTATAATCAGGAATATTTTTAAGAAAAATTTGGAGAAGCATTTCTATATACAGGGTAGGATTAAAGATTTGACTAAGCAAAAGAGCAAAAACACTTAAATTTTTATCTCTGTTTTATGCAATTTTAAAAATAGAGTTACATAATTGTACATTGAAAGGCAGATTTCCGTAGCCTTTTAACGAAAATATTTCAAATATGATGCCATATGTTTGCTGGTCACTGTATATATTTTACTAATTTTTGTGATTGAGTTTTTCAATTAGATAGAAATAAATATAAAATTTTCAATAATAAAAATTCGAAATGAAACGAGATTAGGGTGTTTTACCAAAATAAACATAACGAGGTATGTTAGGAACAGGACCGATAGATAGATATTACATGTGAACAACTAATATATAACTTTTTTATTATAATATTTTTTAAATCTTTACCAGGTGATTATGAGCTCAATTACAATTTTATACTCAAACGATTTAACATAGTTAAACGTATAAATTTTTTGATTACGAATCTTAGTCTTATGGAAAACAATGTTTCCTTACTAATTTTAAATAGAACATCTTTTATATTAATCAATTTTTCAATTATGTCAAAATTAAAATATTTGTAATAATTGCTGAATTTAGAATTTCAAAAACAAATTGAAAACATCCTTTAGATAGAATAGAGGATAGTAGATACAACTTAAACATTCATCAGTCTCAACTTGAAATAAGGACCTTTTAATATTAGACAGTTAGCAGGTAAATGATTAAAAATGAAGTATGCTTTAATTTCCTTTTAGTTCAGCTAGATTGGGCTCAAAAGTATTCAAAATGTGCAAGGTTTGCATGTAACTTTAGTTTATGGATAAATTAATTTGGAAAGATGCCAGGAGTGATAATTTACCCATGCGCCAATCTGAAAAGGTGAGCTCGCAGCAGGAAAGAGTATTTATTGCAAAATTATTTATTGCAACATGTAGAGACCTTTTTTAACCATACGGTTGGTTTTTCCAAGTATATTATTGATTTAAAGTTTATATTTGACGTATGCATCGATTTTATTGTTAAAAACGTGTAAGAACTTTTTAAAAATGCTCTAGAATTGGAGCGAGAGAGCTAGTAAGCGATGGAGGGGAAAAAAGTCGGCGAGCGGCGCATACTGAGGAACCCCAAAAATTCAGGATTCATTTTCATTACATCAAGGTTTTCTAGAGATTTGTGTTAAATTTTAAAATTGAATAATATGTTAAATAGAACACTTAAAATTAGAAAGTATGTGTTTTTTCTAATGAGATCATATCAATATATCAATTTTAATTCATTAGCTAAAACTACATAGTATAGTCATCTTACGGCTACCCGGTAGATATCGATTAAATTAATACAAAACAAGTGCACTTAGTGTCCCAAAAACTATTAAACAAAAATAATATAAACATATTATCTTGCTTGTTATTAACCTTTTTTGGATAACAACGCCGTATCCGTTCAAGCCGGTGTTTGTTTAGAAAAGGTTAAAAGTAAAACTGTAAACGGGTTAGTTTATGGAACACCAGGTGCGTACCCATTAACAACAGTTAAATATATATTTCACCATATTTTCAGAAACATCTTAACATCTAAGTTGATATGTTTTTACATTGATAAAATTGGTTGTTAATAAGAAATTTTCAATCATTTCTATCATATTTTAATTTTTTTGAGTATGGCAACTTTATATTTCATAAATACTACTACATAAGTGTTCATACTAATCTTTGAACTATATAAAATAGCAGATCAGTTGAGCAGGGAAATAATGCGACAGATAGTTGAAAATATGCTTGATTTCCTGCTACGAAAAATTTAAAGAATGTTTGAAACTGGTTGCGGAATTATGGACGGTGTGGTTGTGGTATTATTGCTTTGCAACCATTCAACTTTTGGTGTTAGGTAAATGAGGCAACATCTGATTCAGTTATCCACTGGAAATGTTGAACCAAATAACCCTTACATCAAAAAATAGTATAAACAACCTCACTTAACTTTGTTCTTATTTTGCGAGACTAAAAAAATCCCTTGAAACTTTTACCAGTAATAATTTATGTAATGAAAGGTTTTTCACATATTTCTTGTATTTAATGTTTTAAGATTTATGTAAATCTCTAATATATATATATATATATATATATATATATATATATATATATATATATATATATATATATATACTTTTACTATATGTATGAGTTTTTTTTCTATTTTATTATAAAGTCTATGAAAAGTAAAATTATAAATATATACTGACCTCCATATTCATGGTAAAAATGAAAAAGTCTAGAAGCTGACAAAGCGAGTTGTTGGTTAAAACATTGACTAAATAAAAACAAGACTGTTACTCCTCTGCTATAATTTTGAAGCTCATAAAATAGACATAACGACAGGACCACAACTCATTCATCATTACAATGTTGCGAATGATTGAATATTAGTAATAAAATGTTATATACATGCCTTAGTAACAAGTATAAAAGAATTTAAATTGTTGGATTTCTGTTGAAAAGGTGACAATGTTGCGTATTCCGTCTTACCGACTAAAGAGGATAAACTCCTCCTTGTTATCGCAGGGTTGCCACTTCCTAGCTAAGAAATTGTCTCCAAGGTATTTGAATAAGAAACATAAGGTATGTTTCTATCATTTAAATAATGAAGATTTTACATATCCAGAAATTAAAAAATTCTTTTATTCTGAGAGTTCTTCAAATACCAGTCTTAAATAAAATTGAACAATATAAAAATTTAGTTCGTCTTAAATCATGTGTCTTGAATTTTAAGAAATTAATTTTTGATTCTTAATTTACTTCTCCAAAATCCCCCAATACCGATTTAAAAAAAACATGCTGGCGCAGACTGAGTTTTAGAATTTAGAGTTATAGTGTTTAGAGTTAGAGAAAATATAGGGCTTTAAGATTTAATATTACAGAGTTGACTTTACAATTTAGGAGATTTAGAGACTGAAGGTTTAGAGTTCAGAATTGAAAGGTTCATAGTTTTTAAATGAATTTTAGACGGAAATTAAATATTTAGATGATTCTTTCTGGAGGATCAGAGAAAACATGGAAAACTCCTGAAACGTGGTAGTCAGTATGAAAAACTAACACAAAAATGAAATGAGCATAATACAACCAAATCAAAAAATGAAATTATTATTGCGCTATTCATAATTTTTGAAGATCCCACTTTATGAAACAATGTGTAGCAAAAAAAAATTATAACCGCAAAAAATGTTTTGCTAATCGTGTTGGTTATACATCGAGGAATTTAACAATCCAGAAGTCAAATGTTTTGAGGTTATAATATTTTTTAGCCACAAAGTAAAACTTCTTTAAAAAATATTAATAGTACATCAATAATTTCACCCTTAGCTGGGGTTGTATTAACCAATTTAACATAGTTAATAAATTGTTGGATTTTTTGTATGGAATCAGCTTACATGGTTCTGCAGGGAGATCATTACCGATCAGCAGCAAAACGACAATAAATCTGGCGGTTTCTAAGTTGGAACTGTTAGACAGCTTGGAGACAGGATTGAAAATCGACTCGGTTTATATTGCCTTCTCCAAGGCATTCGACTGGATTGAATGTGGACTTCTGCTTGTTAAACTGTTAGCTTTGATATTTACTCCAGCTTTTGTGCAGCTGTTAAAGGAGTACTCCTCTAATGATAT
Source organism: Diaprepes abbreviatus (assembly GCA_034092305.1). Lineage (NCBI taxonomy): Eukaryota > Metazoa > Arthropoda > Insecta > Coleoptera > Curculionidae > Diaprepes > Diaprepes abbreviatus. The sequence continues at coordinate 1,498,911 of JASJET010000197.1, read as the reverse complement.
AAAAAAAATGAAATATCCCACAATGCGCTGCATGTTTTTGACCCTTACAAAACTATTAAATTGTATACATATAATAAAAATTTTACTAAGCATATTAGAGATTCCGAAAACTAGACCAGTTTGGATTTTTATAGAATTATTAAATAAGTGGGCATAAAAGTTAAAATTTTTTAAATTAAAGATGGTAGACTTATTCAATTATTCACAAAGCCATTTTTTGAGTACCAAATCATGAAACAATGCTATGTAAATCACAAAAAATGTATGTGCTATTCTAATTTTAATAAATATTCATCTAATATTTTTTATGAATAAAAAATAATAGTGACTATATTTTGATTCAATATTTAATTAAATAAGTTGTAAAATTACTATTTATACCAATAAAACATTTTAATTCGAACATTTTAACAACAATAATTGACAAAATACAGAAAGATGTAGAATTAGTTGAAAATTCCAATTTTATGTATACATATTCAGCGTGTCCAAAAATTTTTGCTAAAAAAACACAGACATATTGAATTTACATTTCACCTTAGATTGCATGACTCGTTTACATATTTTCAACTAACTCTATGTTTATTTAGTATGCTCAAATTAATTGACTTTTTATTGACATCAGTTATTTAAATAAACATATATAATGTATATTTTTTGCCACTATATAGATATGTACTTAAATTATACCTTTGTTCATAGAAAAGTAACTAAATGACTATGTATATTATCAAATTAAAATTCATTTAAAATGTGCATGAAACTTAAAATCACTTTGAACACGTGCTTGACAAGTTTTAAAATTCCTAACTTCTTAATAGTCTTGGAGCTAGAGGGATCCCAAAGGCCAATTGTATTTAGATTGACCCACTCAAGTTTTTTAATGTATTTTGACCTCCTGAATACAAATTTTTTGAGTGGAAGTTCATCAGTTCTTCCGAAAATTGACATTTTTCGCGATTTTCCGATGCTGACGAACTTCCACCCAAAAAATTCATTTTCAGGAGTCAAAATACATTTAAAAAACTTGGATGGGTGGGTCCATTTAAATTGAACTGACCTTTGGGTTTCCTCTGGCTCCAAGACTATAAGTAGTGTGACGGTGCATCTTATAACTACAGAGAGTGCACTTAACGCATATTATTAACATTATTTATCTTATACAGAGTGACCACGAAATAATTTTACATGTCTCTATATTATTGTAAAGATAGTAAATTTGAAATTCGGGTTGAAAATAGAATTGTTAGTTGTTTAGCGTGTTTGATTAACATTTTTTGAAATCTACTACATTAGTGAGTTAATTTCAATATATATATATATATATATATATATATATATATATATATATATATATATTTCATAATTGAGTGTTTTATTGTTTGTTCTGACTCCCTGATACTTTTAAATGTTCTTACACTGCCTGATTTCACTTAAAAGAAAAATTATTTTGCGTATTTATTTGTTATAATGTTTTATGGGATATCGTTGGCGATGTTATCAATGTGATATATAACTTTAATTTAGTTGATATGGAGTTTTAAATGTAATATTCTTGCATTTGTAGTATTATAGTGGGGTGTGTCCACATATTTTATAAGTTTTTCTAACCTGAAATTCAATTTTATTCCTAAAGTTCAAGAAATAATTTTATATAAAGGGAACTGGTGGTCATCCAGTATTTTAAAAGTTGTAAGAATTCCCTTCATTGTACCACTCTTTTCTAAAAATTTAGCGTTTATATGAAAAATTTTAAAAATTATAGGAATAGGAGGTTATGTATAAAAGATGATAGTAAAAATCTATATCGGATATAGAATGTTGAGTGAAACGATCAGAAAAATAATGATTAATTTTGTGGTACAATTAAGAGATATATTGCACTTATTATTCTAAAAACAGTATGAAAAGATGGTGAAATTAAATATATATTTTTTATAAATAATATTTTGTATATTTATTATCGATGATATATTATTCTATAATTGTTGAAAATAACTAAAGGATTCTCATAATAAAATGTTTAAAATTTAAATCAAAGGCTTCTGGATGTAAAGAAGACTTTTTCTGGTATTTAAGTTGGTATAATTGGTAATGTTTAGAATGTTATCAGAGTGGCATCGACTCTCCAACATTTGATAACCATTTTTTTACCCCACTAGAAAATATCTATTCTAAAATCTATTTCTAAAAATTTCAATAATAATACTCTTAAATTCCAGAAAATATATGAAAAGATAAAATTACTCATCTTTAAACTTTAAAAACGTAAACATATTTTGGTAAATTTTTAAACAACATAGTCAATAAATTATTTTAACTACTACTTTTTCAGGATTAATGTTATAACTTCATATACCACAATTTTTTATTTGAAAATCTATTTAAATCTCTATGCGTATGTGGTTAAGAAACTGTTCAATTTGGTAATTATTTGGAATACTGAAAACACCGAATTTTTCACTGATTTTCCGCACACCCCGTATTTTGGCGTCGTAGAACATAAATCGGATTTTTTGACGGGTCGCAAATTGTTTTCCCAAGAAGATTTTTCACTTTTACACCGTATTTTCTGACTTAATCCTTTAAACCCACACAGCACTAGACGTCTTACAGACGTCATTTTTATATCCAGATTATGTCTGAACGTCTTAAGACATAAATAAGGCGTCTTATAGACGTTGTTTTAAAGACGTCCATAAGACGTCTATATACAACGTCTTTAAGATATCTTTTAAAAGTCTACATACTACATTTTATATGAAAATAAATATAGTTGTGTATAATTTAGTTGATAAAAACTAAAAAGCATTTCCTTCCCTATGGATTTTGTCGCAGTTGGGTAATAATTTTGCAACGCCGCACAGAGCTCAGCTGAATACAAGTTGAGGTTAAAATTTTTGATTGAACGACACATTTTTAGTAACCTCACTGCGACCTTGGTTAACAGAACTTTTGTGTGATCTTTTTTATCAATACTTTGGTGCTTTTTGTCACAGACTATTTGATGTACCGATAACAATGACACACATAAATATGATGCCAGCGAAACCATAACTTTAAAAAACCCGCCTTTTGTTTCTGTCAACTGTCATTTTTCAGTTTTGTATTTGTATTTCGTCATGTCGTTATTCATTTTTAATGTTGTTGGGGTGCCGACTGTGAAAATTTAGCTTTTTAAAGAATTTTATTAAAGTAGTTGATTTATCTATGTGCCTCTGAAAATCTTTTTTATTCATGTTTATGTAATACTTAAGGTAAGATCGAGAAATATATGTACTTAGGAAAAACAGTAACGTTATTTATAGGTTGTGTTACAAGAAATTCCCGAATGCTTTACCGCTTATATTTTTGTAGTAACTCTATGTTATTAGAAGTATGAAATGAAATCTTAAAAAATATTATCTGTACGAAAAAGGCTTGCACAGCTCATCCAGACCCGGTCCTAAATATTACAAGAAATATTACTAATGAAGTGGAAGGCGAAATGTTTGCTTATGGAGTGCTCCACTAATGAAACCTGTAAGATTTAATTTGTTCCTGATGATTGGTTTATATTTAAAGAACATAGAAAATAGAGTTTTGTTAATTACAAGAAGTAATTTTGTTTAAGGTTTTAGAAATTTCAAAACTGGGAGTAGGGAGCATTTATGACTTTGTAAAGCGAGCTTGTAAAATTACCATGTACAGTTGATTAGTACTAAAAGGAAAGAGAAAGTTCTACGATTCCAACTTGGCGAGACTTATTATGAGTAAGTTCTGTCTTTCATTATACATATTAACCTTGAAACAGCATAAGTCACGATGCTATAGTAGAGGACAATTATAAAAATTTACAAAAATATAAAAAAATTTACTCCCACAAATGATAAACTTTATCCTATAAAATTAAAATCAGTTTGTTATTAGGATCTACAGAGACAACAGGACTGGCAAAAAGTCGGAAGAATGAGGAAATTCCAATCCAAACATGGCTGAAAAGGGCATCAGATCAGATTTGTTATTCGACTAAATAAAAATTCTTGTTTTTAAAACTATTTAAAGATTTGTGTACTTTTTATTTCAATAAACTTTTATTTTGTTGATAGTCTACCTTTTAGAGTTATTATATCGAAGGGATAAACTATGGCTAAAATTTGATAGGTTCCCTTATAGTTCGAACAGTAGTAGTTCTGAAAATATTTGCTCTTCTACCTCACTTCTTAAATTTCAAATTAGAAAAAGTTTACATTATGCTTAAGTTATGTATTTTTTTGTATAAAGAGATTATGTTGAACATATTTTTTAAAGCAAATTATCCATGTGGAACTTGTAGTTATTTAAAATGGTAGTGTAAATTTTGCTCTTGATTTTTTCTTAATTAAAGTTATTTCTTGGACTTTTGAATAATTACGGTTGGACCCTGTAAACAAAAAAAAAACAAAAAAATTAAAGGGACCCTTTTTAATGTACATAATTTTATTGGTCGAATAAGGTGTTTTAATGTTGGTAAGGGACGTCCATAAGACGTTGTAAGCAAATGACTTAAAGACGTTACCTTTTGTAACAGAAGACGTCTATACAACGTCTTATGGACGTCATTCGTCTTTTATGGACATCCATAAGACGTCCTGAATGTTGAGATCAAACGTTTTATGGACGTCTTTAAGACGTAATTGTGCTGTTTGGGAATTTTGTCTTTCATTAAAACACATTTGCATATTTTGAAATATAGAACATTTTGGAAAAAAGTGTTCATAATATTGTTGTAGAAACGAACGCGATCGGTACATCTGACCGACGTGTTACGACGAGAAATGAGAATAAATATTAGTTCCGAAATATGCTAGGTACTGACGACGGGTGCTTGGGAAAGGTGTCGGCTGACCCATTGATGAATCCACCGCCGACACCGAGGACGAAAAGGTCAATTTTAGTGGAATAATTGGTTTGTAATTCGTAGTAGGGACCTGCGATTAGAATTATGGTATCCCTGTTGTTGAAACTGAATGGGAATGTGCTTGTTTATAGCATATTGTGTCCGCGGGAAAGAGACACTAGGGTAGCTATTCTCGTTTTTGATAGAACGATCATCTTGATGGAAAGTGGGCGTGGTTCTCACGAAAAAGTAAGAAACCGTATAATGTGTAGCTATTCTCGTTCACGAGAGAACGATCATCTTGATGGAAAGTGGCCGTGGTTCTCACGAAAAAGTAACAAACCGTATTCTAAATACGGTTTCGTACTTTTTCGTGAGAACCACGCCCACTTTCCATCAAGATGATCGTTCTCTCGTGAACGAGAATAGCTACTAAGAGAGAGGGGCGGTTCGTTCCACAGGATTTTCCGACGTCCAAAATTTGCAATGTATCGAGATTCCAGAGCGCATTAAATCTCAAATGAATACAAAATTTGAAGCCTTTTGAGGGGGTATGTTGTAGAATCGATCGCGATCGGTACATCTGACCGACGTGTACTGACGAGAAATGAGAATAAATATTAGTTCCGAAACGTGGTAGGTACAGACGACGGACGTCTGGGAAAGGTGTCAGCGGACTCACTGATGAGTCCACCGAGGACGAAACGCTCAAATTTTTTAGTGGAACAATTGGTTTGTAATTCATAATAGGGACTTGCGATTACAACAATATTTTATTAACATATAGCAGAAAACACTAAAAATCAAACCAAAGAAAAACATAATGAACAGTGACTTAATAATTCATTCTACCCTTTTCTCCTCAAATTAAATATTAAATAACACTGATTTTTGGAAAAAGATTAACGGATATAAAATATCATTGACAATGTAACACAAATTCTCCAGACACAGAAAAGTGTGCCATGTATTTTTTAAATCCATATTCTCCTTCGAGCAATAACCAGTAAGAGTTATTATTTTTGTATTACTTTTTGTTTTACTTTCTACATGTCATTTACACATACATACATACTCTGTAATCCTGAACTAACTTGGCTCATACTTACTTAAAAAATACTGTGTCTTTGAGGTTAGGATCTTTCCCACTCAAATAAATGGTTGACTAGTTAGTCAGGAACATGCTGACCAAATTACAGAACTCTTCCCCCAATTTCAATCTTTGTTTGTTACATTTTATGCTACAAAATTGGAACACAATTAACTATAATTTAATCATCAAGATTTCCATCCAAATGAATTTAAAAACCACGTGACAACACCGCATGTTTTTTTGTTCTAGGCATACCCCTGAAGAAGTAGGATAATGTCAGAACTAGGGCGCGGTTGTTTGAACGCTGAATAACGTAATAATATTTTTATTTATATTTGAAAAAGTGTTGATAAACAGTAGATATTTAATTTCTTAGTACAGACATACCCATTTTATCCTATCCTTTTCTAATTGCATTATTTAAACGAGTATCATCGGTACGTCAATTCTGAAAACAAAGTATGGATATATGGTTGCCTAAATTATTATTATTGTTATTTTCAATATGTAAACAATATCTAACAATATTTACCGATAAAAATAAGTTTTTAAATCCTCTTTTTGTTAATATTAATTGTAAACTTCACATTTATAGTAATTTCTAACACTTAAAAACACCGAAAAAAGTCACGAGAAGCAATTAAACTGACAGAAAAGATAACTAAGCATGTTTATGTCTGTCAAACATCAAATAAGCGTGTCCCCCACCGACCATAAACAACTTTCAAATAAATTTATTGTTGTTTAAATCTAGGGTATGATCGAAGCTTGCAAGAGTAAACGACTACCTGGCAGTTTTTTTAAGTTTTTATTGAATATTTACATTTACCGCAGTTTTTTAAACGATAATTTTGATGAAAAAAATGTTCAAGTATTGTGTCGTGTTTATTTATTTTACTACAAGTGGCGAACTTTGAAGATCGAAAAACACGACTTGTATATGCGATAGTGAAAAAAAATTATTTGCGGCCTCAAAAAAAAAAATTCGTATTGGCGTCTTAGCTCTACGACCAAAAATAGAGTATATACAAAATATGAGTGAAAATTCGGTGTTTCCAGTATTCCGAATATTTACGCTCAAATTTATCCGGTTTTAATATCTTTGGATAAATTAATAAATGCAAAAAAGTAATCTATATTTTGTTTCAGTTTCTGATAAAGGTATAAGTTCACAATAGATTATAGCTTATTTGAATACTAAATTGTTTTTTTTTATTTGAAATATTCAATTACTCATTTAGTATTTTAAAACACCATAAAAATCCTTCCAACATTTCTATTTGGCATTCACATTAAGCATGTTTGTATTACTTGAATCATACCATGCCTACATTTTTAATTGGCAAATTTAATGACATTTTATTTACAGTTACAAACCTTATAATTGGTATCAAGTGGAGAAGAAAGTTGATTTATTATTAGAAATATATTCACTATTAATTATTTCAAAATTATGTAATTTAGCTTTAATTTTCAGTAATAAAAATAGCTTTAAAGTAAAATCGAAAGTAGTCAGTTTACCGGTTATTAATTTAAAATCTATTATATTTAATTATGTTAATGGAAAATAACAAGTTTATTTATATTTATGTAAATATCAGCAGTCACTAGAGTACCGCGAATTGTTTAATTCAAATGAAAAAATTTTGAGATAATCCCGTGTATGAAGGATTAACGTGTACTCACATTTAATTAGATTAAAATATTGATGTGTCACCAAACAGGTTTCGTAAACATGTGGAGAAGTTCTGATCCTCTCGCAATATTCAAAATTTTTTATATTAGACGATTTTCAGCAACTAGGTAGGTTTTGGAATTAGATTATTTTTTAGAATCCCAAAGGAATTTTTATAATTTTATAATGTTCACACATCTGTCCATCCGCGTGACAGAGCTTTGTAATTTTAATATTTTTCTTTTTATTGCGAAGAAATTTTGCAAGTCTGTGCTTTCGCTTAACTCGAAGACAAATATGAAACGATCCCGGTCTAATGATTTCAAATTTACATTAGTCAAATAAGCATTTTGCCAGGACACTCAATTATCCAGGCAGAGGCCCAGATTTTCGGGTAATATAGGCCTATAGAGATAAAAGGTATATGTTCTCTACACGAGATTTTGTGTCATAAACGTTTTGTAAATAATTAATGGTCAAAAAATGCATTTTTTTGCCCTTTTTTGCTTACCAGCAAAAACTAAAGAAATTTTTGGACAAAATGGAATAGCCATCTTATAGAAGATTGGAAAACCTACAAACAGATTTTTTTCCGATCTCAATATTTTTATTTGTCGCTGAGAAAAATGCAAAACAAAGTCAAAATTGTTATAATATTCAATTAACAAAAACTATTGCTAAGTGCAACGTAAAAAGTTGGGTCTTTTAGTCCTTAATATGTGGTAAAAATTTCAGATCGATTCATCAAATAGATTGTACAAAATTTAATTTGTTTATCACAGGCGCGCGAATTTTGCAATAACATTCTAGCTCCATTGATGAAGGTACACCGATTCTGAGCATATCTCATGAAAGAGGAACTCTTTTTCTATGAGGAGTATTACATGGAATGGAGGAAAATTAATTTTAAATTTGCTTAAACTTCATTAGAAAACCACTATCACTTTTACCTTGTAAACAAATCAAATAACTTTTTTGGTTTTGCCGATAAAAAAATTCTGTTTTCAATTTGGGAAGCTGGCATTCGCAGCTCTGAAACTTGTAGGAACTTTAGGATCTAGCAAAGAGATGCTAGATCACAAGAATTTGAACTTTGAAGAGATAGAAAACATCAGTGATTTTTCGTAAAAAAGAAACTCTAAACATTTTAAAAACCGTTAGATTGATCTTCTCCAAATTTTAATTACGCTTTCTAAACATGTATGGTTATATCCCATAGTAAAACTCAATTAAAAGTCATATTTATATTACTATTTTTCCCGGCAAGAAATATACAAGAAAAAAAAAGAACTCTGTCTGGCAACTTTTTTCTTAAACATTCTTCATTTTGTTATTTTTGCATAAAAATTCATAATTTTAATACCGGTGATAGCTACAAGCATACTGATTATGAATCTATTTTGTTTTTTGTTTAAGACGAACCAGCCCAGCTAACGCCAACGACTTATCTTTTTTTCGGCATATCGTGTTAAAGTATAGTTTTTTAATAAAACATATATAAAATCAATAAAAAAAAGTTTTTCCACATTCTTCAATAGTGTATTAATATAGCCCAAAAAGAAATACATTGATATCTATAGTGCGATTCGTTAAAAAAAAAGTCGTAAAAATTATCTTTTTTTCGTACGTCTAAAGTAAAATGCTCTTTCAAACCGAGCATTTAATTGTATTGAGAGTAAAATACTTTTAAGAATACCGGATGCCTTGGCCTTAGAGACAACATTAAAGGGCTTATAGAACTCTTTTTAAAAAGAGAAAAATTAAGAAGACAACTGATACGACTTACTTACAAAATACAAAAATATAGAGTCCTATAAGGGAGTGTACTTTCCCCCTTACTTTTCTTCCTATTTATAAATGACTAACCAGAACTAATCTAAATTAACTTGAACTAATTTTCGCTTAAACAACAATTTCATAATTGTATTGTTTGCAGATGACACTTCATTAAAGCTGCAACTCTTGAAAACCCAAAATTAGTTATAAAAAAATAAATAAATATAAAACACATTATAGGTATAGCTTTTTATAGACGAAGATACCTAACTTTGTTCTTAAGATAGTATAAAACGTGTCAAAAAGTAATTGTTAGAAATATGCTTTCATTAAGTCCAACTAAAAAAAAATATTGAGAAATTTTAAAGAATAAACAAATCCTAACGTTTTCTTGCGTTCTAATTGTGGAGGCCGCTATCTATGTTAGAAAACATATTATGAAATTTCCGATAAACTTTATAAGAAGATAAAGAAAAAATATATACAAACAGTTTATTTCCTTTCAAATACAACTATGGTCCTCTCTTCATACGCGTTTCGATCACCTTATGGTCTCATCAGTGGAGCTGTATCGAACCGAAAGCAACATTCGCAGGAAACAACTGCTATATAATATAAATTCAAAATTATGCCGGTAGGATATTAAGTATTTTATATAGCAGTTGTTTCCTGCGAATATTGCTCTCGGTTCGATACAGCTCCACTGACGAGACGGTAAGGTGGTCGAAACGCGTATGGAGAGAGGATCCGAGTTGTATTTGCAGGACAAACTGTTTGTATATTTCTCTGTTTGAAAGGATCATACATATAAACAACTATGGCATTCTTTGGTGCGTATTTTGAGCTGGAGGCATCATTAGACCACACTTCTTCGGAAATAAGGCTGGTCAAGCAGTTACTGTTACTGGTGTTCGATATTGCGACATGATAACCGAGTTCTTTCTGTCTAAATTGGATGATATTGATGTGGACGACATGTAGTTTCAACAAGACGGTTCTACATGGCATATAGCCTGTGAAACAATTCAATCAGTGCATGAGACATACGTCGTATACTTTCTCGTTTCGATGATCAGAATTGGTCCCCTAGAACATGTCATTTAACATCGCTGAATTTCTTTCTATGGGGTTATTTGGACCACCCGTGTATTGGAGGAGGAGCATCAAGGAAATCCAGCCACATTTATGCAAAATGGTTATAAAAAATATCGACAAAAGAGTGTGAATGTGCCCACAAAACCATAGAAGCAATTTGTCCGATGTGCTATTCCATATATAACCCGATTCAATGTATTTTATAATTCAATATTTCTATTTAATTCAAATCTTACATACATTTTGGGATACCCTTTATAATAGTTAGTCTGACGATAAATACTGGTATCCACAATTATGAAATACGAAACAATGATAATGTTTGAATTTAGAATTTTAGATTGTTTTCTTACATAAAGAGTTCATGTTGCTTTAGTACCTCCGGTCACTTTGGGGTTTAGGGCAGTTTTCGCGCTTTTAAAGGTGCTACCTTCTTGCAAAATCATTGTACCCAAGTAATGAATCTTTAATTGAATCAGAACTGTACTTTTATGTGTTCCAGTGGTTCACCTTGTTTTGAAATTGTTTAATACATATTTTGACACTGTTAATACTTTCCAAAAATCGTCTTCATGGTGAATAAATAAAAAAATAAGAAAATAAATAAGTAACGAAGATAGAGAAACCTGTTCGATGACATCCTATTCTATTACAATGTCAACAACAATTATGTGGTATTTTACTCTCATTTTTATTAGCGTAACACCACAGCTTGAAAAACAGGATTTTTTAATGTTTAAATAATAAACTTTTTATTTTTTGTTAAGAAATCAACTTTCCACACATTAAGTTATGATAACTTCACACATATTACACATATGAACCATGTAAGTACTCCGAGGAGGAAATGATAACGAACACCTATAAATTTTATGGATGACATAAATTTCTATTCTACCCATAAGAAGTGACGAATGATGTTTACAAATCATGTCCGAGTCGATCCATTTCGTTTAATAGAAAGTCAACATCTTTTTCTGTAACGGCAGCCGAAGAAATAATGTTCCTGAAGAAGTTCGGACGCCGATCGTCGGGTTGGTAACCGACCATCAGGGTACCGGCTTGCATCATTCTGGCTTTCAGAACTGGACACATCTGAAATTGGAAGTTATTTACGTTTTGAAATTTGAATTAGGATAATTAATTTCCTATGGGTTTTCAGTATCAAAAAATTCAATTTTATTAGGCTGTATTCACAGCAGGCGCAGATCGAAGGGGCGGAAGGGGTGAGACAATCGCCCCCCCCCCCCCCCCACCAACCTCAAAACCTTTGGGTTTAGGAAAATATACCCGATTTTGCTTCTTATACTATAGTTTATTCAAGAATTAGAGAGAGTAATAAATCATTTTTATCCTTTTTTTTCTTCGCAAACTACCTGTGTTCTTTAGCCTGTTAAAAATTTTATAATCAAAAATACCGGTCTATAATAATGGACTATTTGAGTTGGATAACAATAGATATTTGGAAGTGGAAGTTTTTATAATATGATTTTATTTCATACTATTTCTTAATAATTCACATACATTACAAAATGTACCCATTGACAAAAATACAAAAAGTTAAACATATATAAAAAAATAAATTCGACCATATAATATAAAATATTTTTGGGGTTAAAAACATTTTTAGGACATTTGACGTTTCAGTTTATTTATTTCTTAAACCATCTGCAGAATTACAAGTAAACACTAAAAAGGGATTCAAATATAATTAGTTTTTATATGTTACAGTTAAAATTAGACTAACTTATTTTTATTTCTATTGCACTGACATCTTAATTTAATTTACTTTATTATATGGAAATCCGACAGCCCCAAAAAAATAAATAAACATGTTAATTCTACAAAAGAAAAAGACACAAATACAATAATAAAATAATAAAAAACTCAGGGCTAATTGAAATTAAATCTATATATATATATATATATATATATATATATATATATATATATATATATATATATATATATATATATATATATAATTAAAGAGTGGGACACACTAATAAAAAAATAAATAACAATAAACAATAAAATACAACAAAAACTAAAAATTAAATAATAAATTGTGTTTACACTGGTAAACATTAGGTATCTAATTCCTAATCAAAGTCAGTGAAGCTATCTTCGCTCAAATTAATTATAATTGGATCCTCTATCTCACCGATCATGAGATCGAGTTTTCACATTTTGTTTTATTCTTATGTTATATGGATTTTTCCCAATTTTCCGCAGTTATTCAAAGAAATCTTTCAAAAGTTTAGTTAAATTACTAATTTTGTAAGTTGTGTTACTTCTAGCAACTCTACCTTTTACTTGAGAGAGATATTTAATTCTCCAACGGACAGTTTCCGGACGATTTATGAATAGATTTTCTATCTAGTTTTTCCAAGCAAAAATTAAGTTCTTTGAGCAATTGCCAGAGTTCAGTTCTTTTAATTTCAAGTAAATCGCGATTTTCATTGATTTTAGATAGAATTTTGTCGATGGTTGGGATCTGCTTCTCATAAAAAAATGTTGCAGTTTTCATCTCTTCTTCCAACGAGGTTTTTCGTCTGCCTGTGATCGAATCTGGCTTGGGAGTACTAATAATTCCAATTCCTCAAATTGGAACACATCTCAACAGAGCTCGTAACATTATTATCTAGATATTAATATCTTAAGGCATCATAAACATTCATCGTAATAAGTTTTTCGTTGAGGAAAAAATGCCCTGGTTTAACAATTTTGGAATAAATATAGAGGTGGAAGTCATATCTTTTGGGTATCTCACTGATCTCAAATAATATATAAAAACAAGCACAAACCAGATAAATCACGAAGGACACACTGTAAGGTGTTATTGTTGTAATAAAAAAAAGCTTATAATATTTAAATATAATTAAATATAATTAGATTTACGGCAGCCCTCAGTTACCTACGGCACTGGAGCAGGTACGTTGGAGGTTTCGGTAACAGTTTTATTACTCTCTCTAGTTCTTGAATAGAGTATAGGAATTTGTATGTTTGCGATCGCCCCTCCCCTTCCCATGAGCTCAGAGTTCAGGAAAATAGAACCGATTCTGCCTTTCATATTAGGAATGTGTATGCGTCTGGCACTCCCCCGAGTTGACAACTTGTTTTTCTTGCGATAGCCCCCCCCCCCCTAAGAGCTTTCAGTTCAGAAAAATAGACCCGATTCTGCCTCTTATACTAGGAATGTGAATGATGCTCTCATCCTCCACCCCTGTCGGCAAATTGTTTTTTCTTGTGTTCGCACCCCCTCTCCAAGAGTTTCAAATTTAGAAAAATAAACCCTACCCTGCCTTTTACACTAAGAATGGGAATGTTGCTCCCCCCGTAGACAACTTGCTTTCGCTTGTCATACTGTACTTTTATGATATCACCGCTCCTCCAAAGGCTAAATCCGCCCCTGATGCCTATAGTAGGTAGCAAAATGTCATCGAGAACTATTATTCTCGATGACATTTTGTTACAATTATAGCTTGATGGTGGTAACAGAAGGCTTAGCAACTTACGAAATGAATTTTTATGGAGAAACTTTAGGTTTTATTTCGGTTATACTTTGCTATATCTTTGTAGAACCGAACAAGTAAAATAATGAATGTTAAAAAATGGCGGTGAAAGCGTAGTGACAATTTTTAAGTACCATTTTAATATGCTAGGGAACACCATTGACTTGATCTAAGTTTCAGCTAAAATAAAAATTGGTTTTCTTTTATATTTAAATGAATAATTAACACTTTAGTTAATTTAAGTGCAATTCTTGGTTAATGAGTTCAAATTGCCCAGAAACTGATTCTGCAATGCCAGAATCGTAAACCGAAGATCCTATTTAAAATCTAATATAAAACTGGTAAGATTCATCGTTACAATTTTGACAAATTATTATTATTTTACAAGATATTGACAACAAACCTTTCCAAGTTCCTGTTCCCTGTGTTTATTATGGGACATATTTCTTAGCCGGGTGGGAATATACCAAAAACTGACGTTGACCATCTCAGGTTCCATGATAAGGTAAAATTTGTCTGGTTGCTCCTTAATTCTTCTCACCATGTATTCTGACAGTTCCATTAGTCGATCCATATGTTTTTCAAATCCTTCATCTCCCTGCAACAGATTTTAATCATTTTTTATACTGAAAAGCTAGAAAAAGCGCACCAACACATGCAAAAACAGTTTTAATAACTGTGAAGTTCATTATGCTATTGTATTGTTTGTTTTATGATTAGATGCTTATAAATAATAAATCTTAAACAAAACTATGTGCGGGGAAAATGCCTGGAAGAAAATCAGTCAAAGATAAGTGCCCTTCGTTAAAATTGTAGCGAAGAAATCCCTTCATAAATTGCGACAAATGTACTTTTTAACATGGTCCTGTAGCATACACCGCTATTACGGATGGCTGACGCGTGCGCTCCATTGGTATTGCATTTAAAAACGTAAAACATTTTTTTACGATTGTGAATAACAATAATATTTATAATTTATGAAAATTTTGTAAAAATATTTCAATAACAATGAAAAGACAATGGTATTTTGAACAATCGCATTTGAACAAAGCTTCAAAATCTAAATACATTTTCAAGTCTAATAAACAACAAAATGAATATTCTGTTTAAACAAGGACGCAGAAGTTTAACAAATTAACACCGTTTCTGAACTGAGTCTATCTAAATTTTAAACTAATGAATAATATTTATTTAAATTTTTGATGACTCACTCTGTGCTTTAGATATGTCTATTTGAGACATGACTGTCAAGTCCCCAGTGGCGCAATTGGTTAGCGCACGGTACTTATAAGACAGTAGTCGTGAGCAATGCCGGGGTTGTGAGTTCGAGCCTCACCTGGGGAATTACTTTTTTTTATTATTTGTAAATTTTAACTTCTATATCAATGTTGTCATAGTCGCCAAAAACATTAAATACATATAATATGCATGTATTGTCATTTGCTAATTGTAAAAATTGTAATAATAAAGACATTTGGGGGGGGGTCTTATCCATTAACATTTAAGCTTTTTCTCTTTAGATTTTCATATGCAATAATCTTAAAATTTATTCGTAAAAAAAGAATTTTAAAACATAAATTATTGGTCGAATATATCTAAAAAAGGAAATAATCTTAGTCCTAGGAACGTATAAATCAAATGTCAGGGTCACTATTAATTTAAGACAATCTACAAATACGAAAGAAAATTCAAATTAGTGAGGTTATATGGAGTAATTCCGTTGTATGAAGTAATCAATAATCTTTATACTTTAATAGATAGGCAATCAACAAAACAGATAGACATATCTATCTTTCTCTGGATGTTGCCAAGTAAATCGAAAGAAACAAAGATAGGAAGTTGCGGTTATAGATAGTTACGGATGTTAGTCCGGGCCTTAATGTACTTTAATGTACATTTAAATAAATTTACTAATTTATCTTCATAAAATTTAAAAATTCTCAACGAAATTCTTTTCCAATTGTTATGTACAAACAATTAGCAGAAGTAAAAAAGGCTTGTACAAAATGCGGTCGTTAGAAAAATAAGTTATTTTTTCCTTGTATGTTAAATATATAATCAATTTGTCATATTTATAGGACTTAACTACTATACCTTTGCTCTCCATTGCAACCACAACTTGAAAATATCATTGTGTCTGCCACACTGAATGACTTTGTCCCCTGTGTCATACTGAATATCGTAAAGTTTATCTTGCATGAAGAGGTAATCCGCTGCCATTTGATTACAGCTCATAAGCAGTCCCTAATAAATAAAAAATAATTATTAATGAGTCATTCTTCTGCTTTTGAACTTTCACTACGTACTTTAAGTTCCCAAAAAAACTGATAAAAATATATGTAATTATACTATTATAAAAATGAATTTAGGTCGAATTTGAGTCCTTGAGGTGACGGAGAAGCTGAGATATGCCTATTGGAATACGCAAATTGCTGATTTCCATGGGCGTAGTTAGGGGGAAGCAACTCATTGCCTACCCTAGAAAAAAGTCTACGTTTGTCACTATGTTTTTTATTTTGCATTGTTAATGTGTGTAGCAAATATTAAATTTTGATAGCTTCTTTATTATTTTTTAAATATCAATTATTCTATGGCAAACGGCCACTTCATATTTTAAATTCAGCTGTATCGCCAGATTTTTAGCTTTACTACAGAATTGAGGAAGGCGCCATTTTGAACGAGGACAGTCAAGTCGTCTTATGTATTTCTCATTAAATCCCTTCACTACTTCCAAAGTTTATCAATTTTAGTAAAAAAGTTAGTTGACCTCTAATTAGGGGTGGATCCAGCATCAGGAGGGTGGCAATATCATAAAGGTAAAGAAAAGATCGACCCAATTTGACAGACAGTACAGTACGACAAGCAAAAGCAAGTTGTCGACGAAGGCGGGGGTCAGCGACATTCACGTTCCTAATGTAGCAGGCAGATAAGTCTATTTTTCGGAATTTCGGAGCTCTTGGGGGTGGGGGGTGAGGATCACCCCCACCGCCCCCCTAGATCCGCGCCAGTCACTAATCGGATTATCGAAATTGACACTTTGCTGTGGCAGATCAACTGACTAGCTGCCCCCCCCCCCTCTAGGAAAACTTCCTAGCTACGCCAGTGCCGATTTCCCTCCTATTTTCAAATGCTTGCTAAATCTAGAGTTTTGGCTTAATATGAATTCTGAAAATAGCATTAACTTTGTCTTAAAGAGACCTTTTCAACCCGAATGAGTTTTTTTACAGCACTAATCATGCAGCGCTGTTTCTGCGGGTTTTGATTATGTCTTTACTAACTATTATGATTTCGTCTCGAAAATACCTTTAATTTCTATATTAAAAAACTCAAATTGGCTAAAAAGAACCAGATTATATCAGAGAGGGCTGTTGAATTATTTTCAAGAGGCTAATAAAAAACTTATCTTTTTTACTTTTGAGGTTGGTAACTCTTGTATTTGGGATGCAAATACGGGGGTTCCAATTTATTTTAGTGTTTCTTATACATTTAAAAAAAGTTTAGGCCACTAAAGTGAAAAATACAAATACATCTTTTTTTTCAATTAGCCTCTTGAAAAAAAAAAAAGTTTTTCAAAATTTTGAAAAAACACGCCTTTAAATATTGATATCTCCAATTCTTTTTAACTAATCTGAACTTTTCTAATGAAAATCAAAGGTCTTTCTAAAACGGAAAAATTAAGTTTATTTAATTCAAAAAAGAATGAAAACTCAATAAATTCGCAGGTCAAAGCTGTATAACTGGCGATGTAAAAAAACCCATTCGCTTGAAAAGTATATATTAAACTGACGTGTTGGGAAGGTCTATTCAAGACAAAGAAAATTGTTTTATCAGAATTCATATCGAGCCAAAACTTGTTTTGGCGAGCAAAATTGGCAAAAAAGATCACATTTTGGGACCTGAGATGGACATATCTCAGCATCTTATCCACATTAAGGACTTAAATACGTATTCTTTCTTTATTAGTACTAAATACATAACTTTTTCAAACTTGAGAATGACTTTAATATTACATCTTGTTGAAAGCGGGTCAACAATTAGCATATTTACAATATATTTATAAATTAATTTAGGTAATATAAATAACGTGACGTCAGCAAGTAGTTCTTTTTCTAACAATAACAATACCAAATTTGGTACAAATAGTGTTAGAGCTTTTAACAAAATTTCACCCTCTACACTAACATGATCTAAATTGACAATTGAGAGTTTTAATTAACAATAATATTTTAACCAAGTTTTAAACTCTAGAAATTAATTAGTAGTAATAAAGAGTTACTAATAAAATCTAGTGTTTTATTTTTAATTAAATCAAAATAATTTTCCATACTGAGCAATCAAATATAAAACATTATTTAACGCTTAAACTTTGTTTAGGCAACAAAAATACAACCTAAATCTAATGATCAAAAGCCTGAACTTACATCTTCCTTAAAATGTATCGTGGAGCATTGCAAAAGAGCACCCATAAGTTTGTGGGGATTCCAAGTTACTGATTGGGCTCTGGAACAAAAATGGGATAAATTACTTGTGCAAGGTGATGGAAATTTTTAATATGAAAAACTTTAAAGTATTTTTAAATAAAGAATCTTAAAACTAGTATGTCCTAAATGTGACATGTCGTAGCCGCCATGTTTTGCTTTTGTTTCGACTTCCCCCCTCCTCTCCCTTCAGCGATAACCTGTATCCACGCCAGAGTGCTTCGAATCTTTATCGTCATGAAAAACAAGACGCAATGTCATTTCCCACTGAACATAAGGTAGAATTGCATTTTACATTGAAATCGATTCATGGGGCAATTAATAAAGTTTTCAAGAGCTCACTCCATTTCTTGAAAAACAGTCCTGGCTTTACCATATTTAACTGTCGGTGTAACAAATTTGAGATTGTACTAATTGGTTTCCTGGCAGGTTTCATGGCATCAGGATTAAAACCTCCAGTTGAAATATGTTCAAATTAACTCCCATTTTCACTCCTCAGTATCGGAATTATATAAATATTGTTATGAAACCAATTAGTTCCCATTATTCACAGCCGAAAATCTGCAATTTAGACAAACACTTTTTCATTATTATTTTTTCATTCATTTTTAAAGGTTGGCTTAAATACTAATTTAACCTTATTTTATTATCGTATCTATTTTCCCAAGCCAGCGTTACACTTTTATTGCGTGTAACAAGTGTGCTCAGGCAGTGATCCTTTTTTGCTACCCCAAATTAATAGTGGCTTTCATTTAAAATCTGCCCTCGGGCGCTGTGAATAGCGCAGTTTGCGCTCCTGACGTGATTAATGAAAACAACAATTAATATCCGCCTGTCAAGGTCATAATTGCGGTTTTAATGTGGGGTAATTTATGGCTCTCGGGTAGCTTTTAAATATTTCGGCTTAAGAGCTTCAGCGGTTAGAATTAATAAATTCAAAAAAGGTACAAGAATGTACAGTAACATACACTATACAAAATATGTATAAATCTCGATTTTAAACGACTTTGAAATGTGATTTGAACCCATATATTATTTATACCACTGAATGGGAAACTTTTCCCGTTATCCATTTCCGTAATAAAAAAAAACCTAACCTAAAGGTCATGCTGAAGGTCATTATAAAATGGATATATATATATATATATATATATATATATATATATATATATATATATATATATATATATATATATATCATTTTTCTTTATGTTGTCTTTTCTTGGGTTTAGGTTCTATATTTAATAAATACACAAAACGATTGCCGTTTCGCCCTTTATTCAAGGCATTTTCAAAATTCTTTCCTCCTAAAAATATATAATTAAAATACATCACATAAAAAACATATTTACAATTTCGAAAAACAAACAAGACACTTAAAAGCAGTAGTCAAAACTTTAAAATTTTTTAAAAATATTTAATTTTACCGGTACACACCTTCACATTTTGCTGTTCTGTTACTAAATAAAATTTAAATTTTATATCGTTTTCTGAGGATGCGTGGAATGCGAATGTGTTTTATTTTTTTAATATTTTTATATTTTACAATGCATAAAAAAACAAATAAAGTATATGTTTGGTTTTATGTTTAAGAGGATATTCAATTTTTGGTTCTTATTTGACCGGATCGAATACTTAATATTTTTGTTTAAATCAGGCTTGCGTAAATGTGGCTCAAATTTCCCATATCTGTTCTGTCGTTAACAGTGTTTTTATCTGTTTTAATTTCAATCATTTCCTTTATCTGTAATTTTTGGTATTTCATATTTTTGTTTTTTATAATGGTACTGTTATAATCAAAAGTGTGTTTTTCGTCATGTGTGTGTTTGTTTAACGCTGTTGAGGCGTTTTTCGTATATTTATGGCCATTTAATCTGTTCTTCAGTAATTGGCTCGCCATGCCTATATATTTTTTGGGACAATTTGTGCAAGGGATGGAATATATTATATATGATTTATTCATTAGAGGAGTTTTACTTTTTAAATTTGTGAACAATGTATTTAATTTATTATGTGACTTGTGGCATACGATAATATCGTGCTTTTTTAAAATGTATTTTATTTTTTCTGACAGCTCACTAGTGTACGGTAATGCCACATATTTTTGCTGTTTATATTCTATCTTTTTTGTTTTTACGTTATGATAAAACTTATATGTTCGTTTATCAATTATTTTGGTGATAGTCTTTTCGTACCGTACACTAGTGAGCTGTCGGAAAAAATAAAATACATTTTAAAAAAGCATGATATTATCGTATGCCACAGGTCACATAATAAATTAAATACATTGTTCACAAATTTAAAAAGTAAAACTCCTCTAATGAATAAATCAATCCCTTGCACAAATTGTCCCAAAAATATATAGGCATGACGAGCCAATTACCGAAGAACATATTAAATGGCCATAAATATACGAAAAACGCCTCAACAGCGTTAAACAAACACACACAGGACGAAAAACACACTTTTGATTATAACAGTACCATTATAAAAAACAAAGATATGAATTACCAAAAATTACAGATAAAGGAAATGATTGAAATAAAAAAGATAAAAACACTGTTAACGACAGAACAGATATGGGAAATTTGAGCCACATTTACGCAAGCCTAATTTAAACAAAAATATTAAGTATTCGATCCGGTCAAATAAGAATCAAAAATTGAATATCCTCTTAAACATAAAACCAAACATATACCTTATTTGTTTTTTTATGCATTGTAAAATATAAAAAATATTAAAAAAATTAAACACATTCACATTCCACGTATCCTCAGTAAACGATGTAAAATTTAAATTTTATTTAGTAACAGAACAGCAAAATGTCAAGGTGTGTACCGGTAAAATTAAATATTTTTAAAAAATTTTAAAGTTTTGACTACTGTTTTTAAGTGTCTTGTTTGTTGTTCGAAATTGTAAATATATTTTTTATGTGATGTATTTTAATTATATATTTTTAGGGGGAAAGAATTTTGAAAATGCCTTGAATAAAGGGCGAAACGTCAATCGTTTTGTGTATTTATTAAATATAGAACCTAAACCAAAGAAAAGACAAAATAAAGAAAAATGATATAATCTATGGTTCAAGAATCAAGAAAATAAATAAATAAATAAATATATATATATATATATATATATATATATATATATATATATATATATATATATATATATATATATATATATATATATATTTATATATATGAAGTAGAATGCGAACAGTAAATGCAAACTTCGTTACAACCATATCCTTTCCGTGTTAGAGGTTGCACAGTTTGAACAAATTGTTAACAAACACAATTTATCCTATTCCACCACTATCGAGATGATGGCCTACCTGTACCACCATACCGAGAAGAAAGTCAAAACTTACCCTCCCCACCACAGTGATACGGCAGAGGTACATGTTTCGTCTCTACTAGACTCATCAGGGTACCGACATGCACCTGGCTGTGCAAAGGACAGATCAGAAGGAAGCATGCAAATACTGAACGCGGCTTCGCCGACCTCCCGCCGGATGGCATATATATGTACATGTACCTCTGCCGTATCACTGTGGTGGGGAGGGTAAGTTTTGACTTTCTTCTCGGTATGGTGGTACAGGTAGGCCATCATCTCGATAGTGGTGGAATAGGATAAATTGTGTTTGTTAACAATTTGTTCAAACTGTGCAACCTCTAACACGGAAAGGATATGGTTGTAACGAAGTTTGCATTTACTGTTCGCATTCTACTTCATTCATAGACGGAGCTGCATATAGTTGTACGTTTGCTGAATGTGATTTCAGCACTACAACGGCACAATGTGGATATATCCACTGCTATTGCATCTCACACGGAGGTATCAGTGAAAGCCGCATAAACATATATATGCCATCCGGCGGGAGGTCGGCGAAGCCGCGTTCAGTATTTGCATGCTTCCTTCTGATCTGTCCTTTGCACAGCCAGGTGTATGTCGGTACCCTGATGAGTCTAGTAGAGACGAAACATGTACCTCTGCCGTATCACTGTGGTGGGGAGGGTAAGTTTTGACTTTCTTCTCGGTATGGTGGTACAGGTAGGCCATCATCTCGATAGTGGTGGAATAGGATAAATTGTGTTTGTTAACAATTTGTTCAAACTGTGCAACCTCTAACACGGAAAGGATATGGTTGTAACGAAGTTTGCATTTACTGTTCGCATTCTACTTCATTCATAGACGGAGCTGCATATAGTTGTACGTTTGCTGAATGTGATTTCAGCACTACAACGGCATAATGTGGATATATCCACTGCTATTGCATCTCACACGGAGGTATCCGTGAAAGCCGCATAAACATATATATATATATATATATATATATATATATATATATATATATATATATATATATATATATATATATATTTATATACAGGGTGTCCAAGATAAGGATCCTAAGCATGGGGATCTCGGAAACAGTTGGAGATACGAGGTCGGTTAAATTAGAGAAAAGTTGCGCAATTTAGTGCTAAATTAAACGCAGTTGAAAAAATTTAAAAATTTCAAACACTTCCGGAGATTTCCGGAAAAAAACGAAATTTGGCAAAATCGTTTTTAATTTTTGCAGGCTTTATTTAAAGAGATATCAGAAAATAAAAGGTAGATTCTCATTGCCACTTTTTATTTTTTATAATTTGGTCTAAACAAAATTTAAATCCGACGTTTCGTTTCTGAGATACCATCATGAACTTTCATTTTTTATATGGAACAAAAAAAAGTATCCCATGTATTTGATAGCATTTTTTATTACAAATTCAACGGTGTATCACACTTGCATATCAAGTGTGTAGTTCATTGGCTTTTATAAAACTGATATACCTTTCTCTCTCGCTCTCATGGAGCTCTTATGGAAAGTACTTGAACTACGTATTCGATATGCAAGTGTGATACACCGTTGAATTTGTAATAAAAAATGCTATCAAATACATGGAATACTTTTTTTTGTTCCATATAAAAAATGAAAGTTCATGATGGTATCTCAGAAACGAAACGTCGGATTTAAATTTTGTTTAGACCAAATTATAAAAAATAAAAAGTGGCAATGAGAATCTACCTTTTATTTTCGGATATCTCTTTAAATAAAGCCTGCAAAAATTAAAAACGATTTTGCCAAATTTAGTTTTTTTTTCCGGAAATCTCCGGAACTGTTTGAAATTTTTAAATTTTTTTAACTGCGTTTAATTTAGCACTAAATTGCGCAACTTTTCTCTAATTTAACCGACCTCGTATCTCCAACTGTTTCCGAGATCCCCATGCTTAGGATCCTTATCTTGGACACCCTGTATATATATATATATATATATATATATATATATATATATATATGTATATATATATATATATATATATATATATATATATATATATATATATATATTGTCTTTTCTTGGGTTTAGGTTCTATATTTAATAAAAAAATACAAAACTAATTGACGTTTCGCCCTTTATTTAACGTCAATTAGTTTTGTATTTTTTATTAAATGTAGAACCTAAACCCAAGAAAAACAAAATAAAAGAAAAATGATATAATCTATGGTTCATGAATCAAGAAAATAAATAAATAGATAAATAAATATATATATATATATATATATATATATATATATATATATATATATATATATATATATATCCGGTATGAATATGTAAAGATATCGTTTTACTACCGACATGTCTGGAAATTTAGATTTTATATAAATATTTGTTTTCTGTGAATTTTGCTCTTAGTTTTTTATAGCTCTACGGACGAAACCATTGGGTGGTCAAAACGTGTGTGACGATAAAAAGAGGGTTGGGTTTACAGAAATAAACTGTTCATATTTTCCTTTAACGGTCTAAAAAAGAATAAGTGTAACTTATTAAACTAATTCTACCGTCGTAAATATTTCTTTATATCTCACTAAAATTTTAATTTATTATTTATTTTCCTTGCCTTTGAGATGATCGTTTCTTGAAATCTTACTAATGAATGTAAATTGTTTAAGGAACAGAAACACCGGCTATGCCATTTTAAGACAATGTTCATTAACATGTTTTGTGCTGAATACACTTCGTTAAAATTAAAAATCTTATGTTAGATAATTTGCCGCTCGAGTGCATCCTCGTAAACGCCGTTTAAAAGGGCTTGATGCTCTAATCCGGTCTACCATTATTTGGAGACAGCACAGACAGGCTATCCAGCTGCAAAATTCCCATGTAATCAGGGATTATTACACTTCTCCTGAATCGTAACATGTTTTTGCTTTTTAAGTTACTTCGTCGTTATTTGTAGAGGAAGAAAAACCTTTTTTTCTTCTTTAATCGGATTTTACTTTATAAATAAGATGATTAGTTAAAAAACTAGGAAGAATTTTCAAGAAATTATTCCCTTGATTATTTATATAGGATTTTTTAGCCGTAGATCATCATTGTGGTATAATTGTCATATATATATATATTTAAGTGTGAATACCTTCACTTGTTTTTGATCCATCCGTAATTACGTAAACGTTTTCTTTTACTAAATCCCTGTTCGGATCCCAGTTTTCCCTGCTTGGAAATAGTATAAAATAGGGCTGAGATCTGTAAGCACACTTAGGACACCTATCTCGTATATTTCACTTGCTTTTTATTCACTCTTGCGTGTAATGCTTGTCGCGTAATATGTTGTAAAGGGTTTTTTTATAGAGGTATAAAACTTTAAGTTGGCAATACTTTTTTAACTGGCGGCCATTTTGTCAGCTGTCAAGTGATTTATGTTTAGTTTGGTTTGGCATTTCAACATAAATAGACTGATGCCTGAACAACGCTTCCAAATTGTGCAAATTTATTTTGAAAATCATGGTTCTGTTCGAAATACGTATCGCGCACTATGTCCATTTTACGGTCAACATAATCGTCCATCAGAGCATTTAATTCGATTAACTATGGAACGTTTTCGCACCACGTTTACTCTAAATGATAATACGCATCCACAGAGACGTCGTACAGTGCGTACAGAAGAAGTCATTGCTACTGTAGAGCGTAGCGTAGAGGAAGACCCGAATCAGTCTATCCGCCATCGTGCACAGGAACTGGATATGTGTCCATTCACTTTATGGAAGATTTTGCGGAAAGATCTTGGTTTGCGTGCTTACAAAATCCAACTCGTGCAAGAATTGAAGCCACACGATCACCTAGCAAGGCGTAGATTCGGTGAATGGGCCCAAAACAAGATTGCCGTTGATCCCGTTTTTCATAAGCGAATTTTGTTTAGCGATGAAGCTCACTTTTGTTTGAATGGATACGTCAATAAACAAAACTGCCGTATTTGGAGTGATGATAATCCTCAAGTGTATGTTGAGACACCGTTACATCCAGAAAAACCGACTGTTTGGTGTGCTTTATGGGCTGGTGGAAGCATTGGTCCGTACTTCTTTAAAAACGATGCTGGTCAGAACGTTACAGTCAATGGTGACCCCTATAGAGCCATGATTACTGACTTTTTCGCTCATCAATTGAACAACCATGATGTGCAGGAGCTGTGGTTTCAACAAGACGGCGCAACATGTCACACAACTCGTGCCACAATTGATTTATTGAAGAAAACGTTGGGTAACCTCATAGTTGGCCTCCAAGATCATGCGACTTAACGCTGCTAGACTATTTTCTGTGGGGATATGTGAAGTCGCTAGTCAACGCCGATAAGCCCGAAACGATTGATCACTTGGAGAACAACATTCGCCGCGTTATTACCGATATACGGCCACAAATTTTGGAAAAGATCATCGAAAATTGGACCTCCAGATTAGACTACGTCCGAGCCAGCCGTGGCGGTCATATGCCAGAAGTCATATTTAAATTATAATGCCAGAAGGTTATCTTTCGAATAAAGTAAATTTCATATCAATTTAAAAAAATCATCTTTGTTTTATTCCATTTAAAAGTTCTATACCTCTATAAAAAAAGCACCCTTTATTTTGCAGTTTCCCATTGCAAGTGTACTGGAAGGGAATAGGTCTTAGAAATACTTCCAATAGTCCTGAGATCTTTGCTTGCGTCGCAGTGTAGTTGTTTTAGTCCTGTATCCTGAGATTTTACACATGTCCTGTAACAGACTTATTTCTTATATTGTTCAGTTGCGAGTTTCATTTATCCAGGATCAACCTCAGATCTTTTACTACATCTATAAAATTGATTGTGATGTCCCTCAGAATAGGAGACCTTAGTCTATTAAATCTACTTTTCTTTGTTAAAGGTACTGTTGTTTGTCTCTGAGCATTGACTTTTTTTATTTCTACACAATGCCAGTATATTTTTTATTATTTCTTGGAAAGTATATGAAATTTAATTCATAGGATATTTCCCTTATTAAAATAACTAGGTCGTCTATATATGCTTGCAGATCTATCCCTTACAGTTGAACAGGTTGTTCACTATAGAAGACCATAGAGGTAGAAAAAGCAATCTCTCCCTAGGACATCTCTGGGTGGTCATAAATAGAACCGTTTCCTCTGGCGACACGTAGTTATAATTCAACTCTTTTAGAACTTATTGATTCATAGAGAGAGTGGAGATTGAAGCTGAAATGAATCAAGAGGATAACTTACAAAAAATAACTATCTATATAAAATCTTTATTCCGAGACATATCGGCGAGATGTTATATCTGCAAATATTCACTCGAGTTGTGAGAAACTCTAAGATAATTAATTATACTATAATATGCTGAAACCTACTTTGTTAAAACTTATGCGTGAACAAACAGGACAAAGAAAAATGCTCGTGTGGAAGTAGGAAAATCCTCCTTTTCTTGAAATCGGTAAAAAAAATAACAAATGTGATTAAATGGAAATCTTTTTTATATCCTGCTTTGTATACACTTTCATATATTTTTTTCAGATTCACACCCCTACATAAAACTGCCTATGGCATTAACATTAATCCACAATCCGCTGTTTTTTTTATCGTCGTTAAAAAGAGCCCAAACCCAGCAAAAAAATCAGCCGATGGGGTCATAAAATCAATATTCCGATAAGGCCCCCACGAAAGCCACCGATAAGCCGTAAAGTGGGCATCAATTTGCATTTTCAACTACTTACGGTTTAGAAAACGCTTTTCCCGTGTGCCGAAGTGTCAAAAGCACTCCGAGGGATCCCCAGTGATTGACTTAAAGCAATAAGGGTCGGAAGTTTCAATAAATATTATGAAGTAATAATGGTAATTAATTTGCATAATTACTGTATTATATTTTTCAGTTTATTATTATCTTTTAATTACGAAGAGGATCTGGATAATCTGTGAGGTGTTAATATTGGAAAAATTCAATTTTTATATTTTGGTCTTTGTTTTTTCGAGAATGAAATTTTCATAAATGGGCTTACCTTTCGATTCCGCTTAACCGTGGGTGTCTGTACTTCTTTGATAAGAGCAAACCACCACCCCAAGCAGCCTATAACAAAAATAAATAGTATTGTACTAGTAGTGTAGGGGGCAGGGGTGCGCAGTGACCCCTTAATTTTATATGGACCCACCCAATTTTTTTTTAATTGAATAATTATGTTTTAGGGCGGAAGTTCGTCCGGGTGGGGAAAAGATTGTTATAAACAAATAATTGTTTAAACCTTTAAAAATGCAATTTTATCGAAACAAACTATTGTCTCGTATTCTGAGTGGTTTTAAGCATATCTACATATATATATATATATATATATATATATATAAATATATATATATATATATATATATATATATATATATATATATAGCACAGGCCGGTATTAATTCATCTGCCGAGGGAATCAGAGTATTAATTTTTTCTGGAATTAAAAGGTCCTCTTCTAGGACGAAGCCAAATAAAGTTGAGTCTAATGTATCCATATATAATGTCAAATAATATATCTGGGTAAATATGACGTAAAATGCCCAGCGAACATTTAGCATGATGATAACACCAAATTATCAATTCTTCAGATGATTTTCAATTTGTGATTTTATGGACAACATTGACTAAATATCACTCCGATGTTTTTCACACTTTCTTCTATTGTCAATTCAGGAAAGTCTACGAAAAAATCAAATGAATAACAAGTAGAATACACCCGCACACACACTTTTATCTCTAGAGTTTTTGTGTAAGGCTTTATATTAAGTATATGTGCTTGGTCGCGTGAGATCTTGCGAGTAGGCTACCCTCCACAGGTCACACAAGAAGGCGCATGCATATAAGCGGCCGAAAACAATGAGTTTATAGTCAAAATAAGCAACTAAGACGTAACTGTTTCGTAAGGCATTTGACTGTAACTTGTAGATACTGATTCAAACTTTCGATTGCTGTCAAGAAAATTGAAAAAAGTTCATATAGTCAAAAGTTATTAGAATTCAAAATCGAAAAAATCACATTTTTTAATTGTTTAACATCAATTATCTAGAAAACTAAGCATAGAACGTAAAAATTAGTAAGGACATTTTTTGCTTAAAATCACTTAAAAAATACGACCTCATAATTGTATTTTTAAAGGTTTAAACAATTATTTGTTTATAACAATCTTATCCCCATCCAGACGAACTTTCCCCTTAAAAATTATTATTTAAAGTTTTAAGTTTCTCAAAGGGATTGGTAAAAATATCTTTACTTACATCAACATGCAACCACATTCCATGTCTATCACAAATATCAGCTACTTCATTAATAGGGTCGAATGCTCCCAAGACGGTAGTACCAGACGTTGCACTAACGAAGAATGGAATATGTCCTAAAATAGTTAAGATAATAAAAAAGTTGCATCTACGATAGTAATTTTTTATAATTTTAGTGTAAATTCACATGCAACATCTTCAGTAAAGTGTGTTTCAACTCTTATCGTTTTCATTTTTGACGCCAGGTAATGGTTTTATATATATTTGTGGCATCAATTAAAATCTAGGGTAGGCTCTGCAAACACCACTCCTAAACTAAGCTCTAGCGTCGTAGAATTGGTTAGGAGAAATATCATAGATCACGCAGACGCAGAGAGCTGGAAAAATTCAGTTGAACACGTTACTAAGATTGAAAATTCTTATATATCTTGACATGATATTGTAGACCCCTTATCATTAAGTTGGGTGAAAACAGCGATAGTGAAACTGAGTTGGATCTATAGTTTTAGGTAATTTGTTTTCTTTCTCTATTATAAATTTTCATTTTATATTTATGTACGTTCATTCATTGGCTAAATATAAATATTTTTTACTTATTATATTAGTATTTTAATAATCTGTTTATTAATTAATTAATTTAAAGAGCGACTATTTTATAAAAATTTCCTAAATCTGATTTTAAAAAATACTTCTGGCCTTTTTTCTATACTTAACTTTGGCACCGCACTCAGTACCACACAAGGATTTTAATGCCCTTGGTAGCGACCTCATTATTTAAGCCAAGAGCCGAACGATTCACCTTGAAACATACTTTACAAGACTTTTTTGTATTACAAGAAATTATCTAAGAGTAGTCACAATTGTTGGAAGTAACGCGATAATTCCTATTGCCAATTAATCAATTAATTACCCTTATTTTTTCGCTCAATAACTAGCCTTTCTAGTTCTCGAGGAATCATCCGTCCTGCTTCATCTGATGGTACCATGACACAGTTATCAGTTCCTAGACCACAAACTGACGCGCAGGATTTTACACTGTAGTGACTCTAAAAATGGTGAAATATTTACTTTCAAAAACAAAAAGGTCAATTTTTACTTATTTAACCCATAACTGATTTTTTTTTAATATCATAATCAGCCCTGTGGTCACAGTCACGTGATCCCCAAACGTTTTTTATGTTCTAAAAGTTTCATCGTTTTGATTTATCAAAGAAACACGGTAAATAATAACTAGATTGATGAAACTTGATTATTGGTTGGTTCAAATTGATTTAATCCAGTTTTTTGTTATCCATTTCTATGCGAGTCCTGCGGTTATTTTTTATAACGCCATGACATCTTAGTTGCAGTCTTTCTTTACTTCATTTTGTACTCTG
This sequence comes from Diaprepes abbreviatus, assembly GCA_034092305.1. Classification (NCBI taxonomy): domain Eukaryota; kingdom Metazoa; phylum Arthropoda; class Insecta; order Coleoptera; family Curculionidae; genus Diaprepes; species Diaprepes abbreviatus. Next base: position 1,468,430 of record JASJET010000197.1, on the reverse strand, counting down.
TGGTTTCCAAGGTTATAGTACGTTTGTCCTTATAGTATAAGTTTCTTTCATTTGGTTAAGTACTAAGTTTGTCTTATATAATTGTAAAAAAAATACGCCTAATTAATTTAACTTAGATGCAGCACGAGGTGTTAAGTAATAAATCACAGTCATTAATAAAACGTCATTTGTAATCATATATTAATTCAAAACGCTAGCCATACCTTTTAAAATACCGTGTAAAGAAAATCACTCGCAAAAATTTGTTCCTCAAAATCCATAACTTCAATAAAAGAAAATGAAATCAAAATCAGCAAACCCAATACCACTACAATATCCTAGAGTATCAGATTTTTCCGCTTGGCGAAATTTCAAAGTTCAGGATATTACACTTTTATTAGTTCTGCGAGCCATAAACCGAAAGATTTTGCTTGAATGGTATATTCCAATATTATTAGTTGAACTTGGTTAAAAGGATGTAAACTTTTTTGACTCTCGACCAAAAAAAACAATAAGGATTTAATATATTTTATGGATCGATTGGTTATAATGAAATATATATATATATATATATATATATATATATATATATATATATATATATATATATATAATATAGGAATTAATTTTTTCTTGAACCATTCAATATATTTTTAGTTGGTTATTTTCTTGGGAATATGGTTCATTTTTATATTGAAACTACATATATACAGTAGTCATACTTATTATATATATATATATATATATATATATATATATATATATATATATATATATATATATATATATATATATATATATATATATATACAGGGTGATTCAAAAATCGATCACGAAACTTAGGGGGGTGATTCTACTTGACAAAATAAGGGTAGAGCTTCATATAATTTTTTTTCAAAATGTCATTCGTTTTCGAGTTACAAGCCGTCCAAGTTCAAGTTTTTATTTTTTGTTTTTTGAATTACTCGCTTACAGGAAAACCGATTTGACTAATATTTGAAAGATAGGCTAAGTCTTCTGCGCTTCATCATTTTAGTAACAATTCACATTGATTGTTTGCCGCTAGAGGGCACTTTACCTACATTGAAAATTGTTTTTTTGTCATAATTTTTTAGTGTTGACAGCTACAGTAGTTTTTGGCATAATTTCTGAAAGACTGATGCCAGGCCTTTAAAAAAGGTGCTCTTTATTTACATCGCTAAACCCAACGGTTTAGACGTAAATCACCCTTAAAAATTAAGTGGTAAATTTACTTTTCTCATTTCATTACCACCAGCTACCAGGTAAATAGCTATCAAAGTATACTAGAGCTGTCAGTTTAACATCAAATAAATTCGCTTTTTAAACTATTTAATTTATAATCTTAAAATAACTAATAATGGCTAATCACCAATATTCAAATATCGAATATTGTGATATCCATTTTTGTTATGGAAAAGCAAATGGTAATGCAGAGTTGGCAAGAAGATATTATATGGAGAGTTATCCGGAAAGAAATATCCCTCATGCTCAAACATTTTCCAGTGTGCACAGGAGGCTTGCGGAATGTGGTTCCTTTAAAAGTTATAATGGAAATAGGGGAAGACCTAGAACTGCTAGAAACGTGCAACAAGAAGAAAGAGTGCTTGAAATTATTGAAGATAATCCAGGTATTAGTACTAGAAAAATTGGGAATGAAGTGCGGCTCTGTCAGGCTAGTTCATGGAGGATACTAAGAGAAGAACAACTCTACCCGTTTCATTCAAAAAAGGTGCAGGCTCTTTATGACGATGATCGGCCGAGACGGTTGGAAATGTGCAATCAGATCCTAGCTAAGTATGAACACGATAATCGATTAATTGGCGTCATATTATTCACTGACGAAGCTGGTTTCACTCGTGATGGCATAACAAATCTACACAACATCCACACATATGCTTACGAGAACCCAAACAATGTGGTAGAAACGAAACATCAGCGTAGATTTTCACTAAATGTGTGGGCAGGGATAATAGGAGATTACCTTATTGGTCCTCATTTCTTTGATGGCCCATTAACTGGTGACGTATACTTAGATTTTATCCAAAATCGTCTCCCATTGTATCTGGAAGATGTGCCATTGGAAGTAAGGGCCAACATGTGGATCCTCCAAGACGGAGCTCCGCCCCACTTTAGTATACGTGTCCGACAGTATTTGAATGCAACGTATCCTGAGCGATGGATAGGACGAAGTGGACCATTGGCATGGGCAGCGAGGTCACCAGACCTTAATCCTATGGATTTTTTCTTTTGGGGTCATTTGAAACAACTGGTGTACGATATTCCAGTAATCAACGTCGAGGATCTTCGCTTCAGGATAATCGAAAAGTGCCAAATTATTAAAGAAACACCAGGAATTTTTCATCGAGTTAGGCGACATTTTTTGAAGAGTGTTAGGAAATGTATAGAAGAAAATGGGGGACATTTTGAGAATCTTTTTTAGTTTGTTTAGTACTGTTTCATTAATTTTTATCAATTAAATGTATATCGCAATAATCCATAATATGAATATTTACTGATTAGCCATTATTAGTTATTTTAAGATTATAAATTAAATAGTTTAAAAAGCGAATTTATTTGATGTTAAACTGACAGCTCTAGTATACTTTGATAGCTATTTACCTGGTAGCTGGTGGTAATGAAATGAGAAAAGTAAATTTACCACTTAATTTTTAAGGGTGATTTACGTCTAAACCGTTGGGTTTAGCGATGTAAATAAAGAGCACCTTTTTTAAAGGCCTGGCATCAGTCTTTCAGAAATTATGCCAAAAACTACTGTAGCTGTCAACACTAAAAAATTATGACAAAAAAACAATTTTCAATGTAGGTAAAGTGTCCTCTAGCGGCAAACAATCAATGTGAATTGTTACTAAAATGATGAAGCGCAGAAGACTTAGCCTATCTTTCAAATATTAGTCAAATCGGTTTTCCTGTAAGCGAGTAATTCAAAAAACAAAAAATAAAAACTTGAACTTGGACGGCTTGTAACTCGAAAACGAATGACATTTTGAAAAAAAATTATATGAAGCTCTACCCTTATTTTGTCAAGTAGAATCACCCCCTTAAGTTTCGTGATCGATTTTTGAATCACCCTGTATATATATATATATATATTTTTATTTCTCAGGACGTTTCGATTCTTTCGAATCTTTTTCAACTGATGCGGATGCTACAAAAATGTACATTTTTAATATTATTATATATGGACAAAGAGGATAAAAACTTACCAAACAAAAATCTCTGTTCTGGTAAGTTTTTAACCTCTTTGTCCATATATAATAATATTAAAAATGTACATTTTTGTAGCATCCGCATCAGTTGAAAAAGATTCGAAAGAATCGAAACGTCCTGAGAAATAAAAATATATATATATATATATATATATATATATATATATATATATATATACAATAAGTTTGACTACTGTATATATGTAGTTTCAATATAAAAATGAACCATATTCCCAAGAAAATAACCAACTAAAATATATATATATATATATATATATATATATATATATATATATATATATATATAAGAAAAGATGTAATGTAGGTATAACGATAAAATTAAATTACTTGAATACAGAGAGTCCATTAAATGGAGAAGCTTCTTAGTCAGGAGATTTATGGAAAAAAACACGCTTGCGTCCAATTTTTCTCTTTAATTTTAGCTCATATCAAAAAAATTTCTATGCTAGTTTTTCCGTCCATATTTCCGTCTTACCCCCACAAATCGTTAACATGACTTAACCTGAAAACTGGTTTAAGTTGACAATAAGAATAATGAATAAAAAAGATTTCTTTCATTATACCAAACAGGCAAAAATAGAAAATTTTATATATTTTCATGAGACAACTATTCATCTCACCGAAGGTTTCATATTTAGGAACAAGGGAGGATTTCGCGCATGCCGTTTCACTAAAGTTCGGTATTTGTGACTGTTTTAATAGCCATTTTATATGTGGCAAACAAACGATTGGATCAAAAGAGATTTTTAGTGTTTTTATAAGTGAAAAGTGGCGGTAATTAATAAAAAATATTAAACATTGTCATGGTGAATTGCTCAACGTATAGTTACAAAAACAGTAATGCAATAAAATAGCTTAAAGTTTTCAAAAGAAAAAAAAAGTTTTAGAATATTTTTGGTTAGAAGAGTAATATTTCAATATTGTTGCCAATTGTATATTACAAGTTTAGGTATGGTTATTTATGATAGTTTTAACATTTTTAATCTATAATTTGCCATCTAAAAGTAATTTTTCATTTAGAATTTGCATATTTCCAGAGCCGTATTCACTTTTTTTCATTTTTACAAATCATCTTTTTGAATTACATATTTCATTCAATTTTCTGTTTAAATCGATTTTTATCAGCATCATTTTATTTATTTTATTTTAGTTAGCAAAAATTTAAAAATATTTATTAAAATTTGTAACTTGTTCTAGTTTTCCTAAGAATTTGGAACAACGTAAAATTATGATTTCTGATTAATAAGAAAGTTAAAATTCTTTGTCATCAAAAAATAATTTTCAACATTTTGAGGAACGTCATATTTATAATTCGCCAAATTACAGAGAAGGCCATCGAATACAACAAAGAGGCATATATGTGTTTTGTCGACCTCACAAAAGCCTTCGACAGGATCAGACTTCATGACGTTCTCGAACTACTTAAGGACAGAAACATATGTCATAACATCCTGGAAGTAATTAAAGACTTAAACAGCAGAAATACAACAAAAATTAAAGTAGGCAACAAGACATCGAATCAAATACCAATATCTACCGGCATAAGGCAGGGAGACAGCCTCAGTCCAATTCTATTCAATGTCATTATGGACGAAATTATCAGAGAGGTGAAAGAGGCCGATAGAGGATATAGAATGGGAAAAGAAGAACTAAAGATAATTTGCTATGCCGATGATGCAGTACTGATATCGGAAGACGAAGACAACCTCCAACGGCTCTTGTACAAGTTTGAAAAGACCGCTGAAAAATTTAACATGACAATCTCCATAGGAAAAACCCAATCTCTCACGATCAGTAAAGAACCAAGAAGATGTAAGCTCGCTGTACACAATCAAAGCATCGAACAGGTCATGTCATTTAAATACCTGGGAGCAAACATCACCAGCAATAGAAACTTAAAAGCAGAAGTTCAAGAACAAACAACCAAAGCTGCCGTAATGTCAGAATACCTACGTGATATTATATGGAGAAATAAACATATGACGACACAAAGTAAGATCAGAATATATAAGACCTGCATACGACCCATAATGACTTATGCCATCGAAACAAGAGCAGACACATCAGCAACCAAAAGACTACTCCGGACAACTGAGATGAGAACGCTAAGAAGTATCTCGGGTCATACATTACGCGACAGACTAAGAAACGATGAAATCAGAAAAAGATGTGAAATACAGGACGTCGTAAGATGGGGCAGAGGAAGAAGGAGAGCATGGAGGGATCATGTCGACAGGATGACCGACGACCGAGTGGCAAAAATTGCAAAAGAAGGAATATCAAACTCCTCAAGGCTTCCTGGTCGACCGCCTAAAAGATGGAAAGAGAGCTGGACATCGGTGTTACAGGAACAAGAATAAACGAGATGCATTGACAGTCAATACAGGACAAAATCCTATACTAAGAATAAGAAGAAGAAGAAGAAGAGGAACGTTATTTTTATAAGACGATGATTTTTTTTTGAATCGCCAAAATATCTTCAGCCCAAAAAGATAAATAATTAATTGTGTTACCAATGAAAACAAATCCTTATAGAAGCGCCGTTCTTATTGGATTGTTTGGGTCCCAAGCAGCGTTCACTGTTCTGATACTATTTCGGGACATTTTTATCGTTCTATAAACTCTCTTCTCTGTAACTTTTCTCTTGCCAACTTTGTCAGTCACTTAAATTTTCAGCAATTATTTGCAGACCATCATTTTAAGAAAGCTTTCGACACCATCGTGTTGCTCTACTATCTGCATTGAAGCAGTTAATAAAATACATTTATAACAACATGTGTTTGTTCCATAAATATATAGAATATAGAATTAGACACCGGGGTTAGAATACACTTTTACAGAATTTAATTCGGGAAAATAAAGACATAAACATCGTCGACGAATACCTAAGCACTTGCGCTTCGCTGACGATATTGCCACAATAGCTGACAATCTAGGTGATGCTTACCGAACTGCAGATAACATCAGTGCTATCCTTTGGTACAACATGCTTCGTGTTGATGATGACAGATTTCTATTTTTATTTTACCGTCGCGCCACCACAAAGTGGTCTTGTGCAACTATGTCAGTGAATGGAGCTTTTGTGTTATTGAGTTTAAATGTTACAATCGTGTCTTACTTGCTGTTTTCTCTGCTTGAAAATGGTTAAAAATAGTACCAGATTGAATGACTTGATGAGTCCCAGCAAAGACAAAGCAGCGCTGTCGTGGGACTAGGTGTTTCTTCATTATTTTGGAGTTCATCGCACTTTTTAATACTGACAGACAAAATTTACTAATATATATATATATATATATATATATATATATATATATATATATATATATATATATATATATATATATATATATACAGGGTGATTCAAAAATCGATCACGAAACTTAAGGGGGTGATTCTACTTGACAAAATAAGGGTAGAGCTTCATATAATTTTTTTTCAAAATGTCATTCGTTTTCGAGTTACAAGCCGTCCAAGTTCAAGTTTTTATTTTTTGTTTTTTGAATTACTCGCTTACAGGAAAACCGATTTAACTAATATTTGAAAGATAGGCTAAGTCTTCTGCGCTTCATCATTTTAGTAACAATTCACATTGATTGTTTGCCGCTAGAGGGCACTTTACCTACATTGAAAATTGTTTTTTTGTCATAATTTTTTAGTGTTGACAGCTACAGTAGTTTTTGGCATAATTTCTGAAAGACTGATGCCAGGCCTTTAAAAAAGGTGCTCTTTATTTACATCGCTAAACCCAACGGTTTAGACGTAAATCACCCTTAAAAATTAAGTGGTAAATTTACTTTTCTCATTTCATTACCACCAGCTACCAGGTAAATAGCTATCAAAGTATACTAGAGCTGTCAGTTTAACATCAAATAAATTTGCTTTTTAAACTATTTAATTTATAATCTTAAAATAACTAATAATGGCTAATCACCAATATTCAAATATCGAATATTGTGATATCCATTTTTGTTATGGAAAAGCAAATGGTAATGCAGAGTTGGCAAGAAGATATTATATGGAGAGTTATCCGGAAAGAAATATCCCTCATGCTCAAACATTTTCCAGTGTGCACAGGAGGCTTGCGGAATGTGGTTCCTTTAAAAGTTATAATGGAAATAGGGGAAGACCTAGAACTGCTAGAAACGTGCAACAAGAAGAAAGAGTGCTTGAAATTATTAAAGATAATCCAGGTATTAGTACTAGAAAAATTGGGAATGAAGTGCGGCTCTGTCAGGCTAGTTCATGGAGGATACTAAGAGAAGAACAACTCTACCCGTTTCATTCAAAAAAGGTGCAGGCTCTTTATGACGATGATCGGCCGAGACGGTTGGAAATGTGCAATCATATCCTAGCTAAGTATGAACACGATAATCGATTAATTGGCGTCATATTATTCACTGACGAAGCTGGTTTCACTCGTGATGGCATAACAAATCTACACAACATCCACACATATGCTTACGAGAACCCAAACAATGTGGTAGAAACGAAACATCAGCGTAGATTTTCACTAAATGTGTGGGCAGGGATAATAGGAGATTACCTTATTGGTCCTCATTTCTTTGATGGCCCATTAACTGGTGACGTATACTTAGATTTTATCCAAAATCGTCTCCCATTGTATCTGGAAGATGTGCCATTAGAAGTAAGGGCCAACATGTGGATCCTCCAAGACGGAGCTCCGCCCCACTTTAGTATACGTGTCCGACAGTATTTGAATGCAACGTATCCTGAGCGATGGATAGGACGAAGTGGACCATTGGCATGGGCAGCGAGGTCACCAGACCTTAATCCTATGGATTTTTTCTTTTGGGGTCATTTGAAACAATTGGTGTACGATATTCCAGTAATCAACGTCGAGGATCTTCGCTTCAGGATAATCGAAAAGTGCCAAATTATTAAAGAAACACCAGAAATTTTTCATCGAGTTAGGCGACATTTTTTGAAGAGTGTTAGGAAATGTATGGAAGAAAATGGGGGACATTTTGAGAATCTTTTTTAGTTTGTTTAGTACTGTTTCATTAATTTTTATCAATTAAATGTATATCGCAATAATCCATAATATGAATATTTACTGATTAGCCATTATTAGTTATTTTAAGATTATAAATTAAATAGTTTAAAAAGCGAATTTATTTGATGTTAAACTGACGCTCTAGTATACTTTGATAGCTATTTACCTGGTAGCTGGTGGTAATGAAATGAGAAAAGTAAATTTACCACTTAATTTTTAAGGGTAATTTACGTCTAAACCGTTGGGTTTAGCGATGTAAATAAAAAGCACCTTTTTTAAAGGCCTGGCATCAGTCTTTCAGAAATTATGCCAAAAACTACTGTAGCTGTCAACACTAAAAAATTATGACAAAAAAACAATTTTCAATGTAGGTAAAGTGCCCTCTAGCGGCAAACAATCAATGTGAATTGTTACTAAAATGATGAAGCGCAGAAGACTTAGCCTATCTTTCAAATATTAGTCAAATCGGTTTTCCTGTAAGCGAGTAATTCAAAAAACAAAAAATAAAAACTTGAACTTGGACGGCTTGTAACTCGAAAACGAATGACATTTTGAAAAAAAATTATATGAAGCTCTACCCTTATTTTGTCAAGTAGAATCACCCCCTTAAGTTTCGTGATCGATTTTTGAATCACCCTGTATATATATATATATATATATATATATATATATATATATATATATATATATATATATATATATATATATATATATATATGATTAAATAAAACTTAATTAGTTTGGTATAAAAACAAAACTGATATAGAATCTAACGGAAGTTTTAATTCAGCTTTACCAATATCTATCACAATCGAAATTTAATACTTATACTTACTTGATCTGATGTGAACATGACTAGTTGTCCTTGTATAGTTGCTATACCTTTCTCTTTATAATTTGGGAACATTTTGTGTCTGGCAGCAAGGAAAGCGTACAGGTTTGATATAGATCCACCTGCAACAAATTATTATCAAGTTTCTTATAAAATACAGCTTATTTAACTCTAAAGACAATTTGTATAACGTCAAGTTAATTTTAATTCAACGGATATCTCCATATTATTTAAATATTAATTTATGCTTAAAATTTTGAATTTAAAGTTTAGTAAAAATTTTCCTTTACTATAAGTTTTATGAAATGGCATTTTAAAAAAATATATCTTTCTTACCCGGAGCCAAGATAGAGTCTCCGTCCCTCCATCCACTTCCAATGATTTCTCTCATGTGTGTCATAACGACATTTTCCATTAATATAAATACCGGCGCAATCTCGTAAGTAAACATGTTTGTGTTAGCTGTAGCTGTTAGCCATTCTCCTGCCATAGAGATAAGATCTAAACCACAGGATAACTGGTTGAAGAATCTAGGATGACCTGAAACGCATTTAAGAAAAATGTTTCCGTATTGAATTTGTAGTTTTGTGTTTGGTTTATGAAATAGGCAAAAAAAATCGGTTCATATCGCATTAAATTTCAAATGTATTACAACAGTTAAAACAAAATTTCTTAATTATGTTACTGACAAATATACGTAGAGTAACACTTTTGAAAGATATACAACTCCCGATATAAATGTATGATGTTACATTGAAATACTTGGTGTTTAAAAAATGAAATCAAATAAACAAAAGTGACGCAATGTTTTAATATTTTTCCTCGTCTTCTAACGATTTTTCAGTTATATCAGTAATTCTATATACTGATTAATTGTGGAGTGACTTTCTCTAAATTCGAATTGATACTTATGAATTCGTCCCTTTTGTTACATTATTGGTTTTAGTTTCTTAAGATACACTTTTTAGTAAAGTTTAAAGAACATTGTAGATGCACCTGGGTACATCCACTACAGTGACCACTATCGGGACCTTGGAGTGGCCACAGTGAATCAGGCTATCTTCAAATTTATCAAAAACCACGAACACCGGTTTCTTCACCACATGAAAGTTGAGGCGATCCGACTTTTTAACGACACCAACATAATAAAAAAACTCAAAAAGACTAAACCACTTAGCTAGTTCAGGAAATGTTAGTGTAAAGCTAAGTATAAGGCACTTTAAAATACTAGTGTATTTAAGTTGAACGACCCTAAGGTGCACTAGGGAATTAAACCGTAGTTAAGAATCTTAAAATTTGTATTAAATCAATCATGCCACGAGATATGTTGATTTGGAAAGATGTGATACAGAGAGTAGTAAGTGCACTTTTGGAAGGTGCACAGATATCGAGAAGACCGAAAAAAACAATAACATGAACAGATAGGTGCATTGAAAGACATTCTCAAAATAATCCTTGAAAGTCTACACCTAAAATTATAGCTGAAACAGCAGATATTATAGTTAGAGGAAGTTCGTAGACTCACTGCTGTTTGGTAGTTGTCCGACTAGAAATCCTTATTAATTCTTATAAGTCTTTTTCTTATTAGTAATGACAGTTTCAGAATTAATTTTCCATTTTAAATAATACCGTTGTAATTGAAATTATGAAACATCTTAATCTCAAACGTACATTTGGGTCATAAACGTCAGTTGGCATCAGGACGAGACGAAAATAATTGCAGCAGGAGCGAGCTAATAGCCAAGAGCCGTATGGCGTTGTAATCCGCCTAAGTCCTGGATCGTCCCGACGCACAGTCTGTCAAGAATGGGGCTTACGGCCGTTCATTCACTCCACCGAGTCAATGCCTGGAGCCTTTCGGAAGGGAATAGAGAGTTTACGCGTAATATTGTAACAAGAACGGTATTTTTTGATTTTTTGACAATTTAAGGTTACATATGGTATTCCTCAGGCCACTAAGTGAGGTGAACTTGCGGCGCTGGTCCTGTTAGATTACTCAAGAGCTTTCGATGAAGTAATACACACACGTCTGGTAACTATTTTGAAGATTCTGGATTTTCCTGTGATTTAATTAAAAAATACTTAAATGGCAGAGGTCAGAGGATCACGTTAAATGAAAAGTCAGAACCCAATGACATTTCATGTCGTTCGTCAAAGAATTATAATGTGTGTCACACTCACACATTATAATTATAATTAATTTTTTTTTCATGATTTTCTTAATAGAATTCTACAGCGATGCATTTTAAAATGCTTATTATTAAAACATATTTATTATTAAATTAAATTTTTATAAAAAAATTGAATCGACTTCTAAGAGTAGGTACGCTAAAAAGTGAAAAATAACTATAAATTTCTATATGAAATTGAAATTTTTGAAGTCGGCGCCAAACCAATACCTGACAAAATGTGATTCGTATAAACAGATTAGAAATACTTTATTGGTAATTGATTTCTTACCATAATTTGTATATATTAGTAGTTATTTATTTCATTTAGAAATAATTTGGCACCGACTTCAAAAATTTCAATTTCATATAAAAATTTTTAGTTATTTTTCACTTTTTAGCGCACTTTTTTTTCACTTTTAACGGTTCAATTTTTTTATAAAAATTTTATTTTTCGATTTTTAGTTTTAGAATTCATTATGATATCCATAAATTATTTGAACTAAGTGCTAATCGAGATTAGTATACCTCGCAATGACTCCAAGGTGGCAAAAAAGTACCCATTTTATCCAAAGTTGTAATTCACCCTAAAATGAACCACTAAAAATTCTTTGATTCTTAGAGTTCTCCAAATACCAATGAAATTGTGTCAAACAAATATTTAGTCTGTCATAGTAAATCCACTATCTTAAATTTCAAATTAATTTTAGATTGGTAATATAGGCCCCAAAACCTTCCTATATCGATATTTTAGAATTTGAGACGTAAATTTCTTAGCCCGATATATTTTATATTGCATATTGAGTTTGTATACGCCCCAAGAACCACGCAATATCAATTTTAGATAAAACCGGAAAATGTAAAATTTGTAGTCCCTCATATTGTATTTTATCAACCTAATAGTTGTAAAAAATTAACTTCATATTCGTAATACACCACACCCCAACCCTCTAATACCAAATCTGAACAAATGCCAATAAGGTAAAATTTTCTACCCACCATATTGGATCTGCCATATTGAATTTCAAAAAAATAATTTTAACGTCTTAATCTAATCTAAATCTAAACCCTTCAAAACCCAAATTCCAGAAATTTAAAATTTCTAAATCGTCGTAATGCATCTGACATATTACATTTTCTTAAAATAATTTTAAATTCGCTATTTATATTCACGAAAACGATTCAGTTCCACATTTGAACAAAATCGAAAAATGTAAAATTTTTAGTCAGCTATATTGCGTTCGCCATATTAAATCAAGAAAAAATACTATTAAATTCATAATTTACTCCCTCAAGAACACTCTATATCAGTTTTGGAGAAAGTCAAAACATGTAAAATTTTTAGGGTACCATATCCATACCATGTGTAGCTGTAGAATTATTTTAAGAAAACCATAAAACAACAAAAATAGAATTACAATGTGTGAGTGTAACATTGTCATTGAAATGAGGTGACCTGTTTAGATTTTTTTAAACAGTGATGGAGGCTAAACTTTAACAGAAACATCCAAATATATACCATGAAAAGTAAAATAAAATAATTATTTCAATCGAGAATCTTCTCTTTTTTTAGTTGGTTTAAAATTAAAAAAATGTGTGGATTTAAAATACTTAGTTAAAACTTCTTAAGGAATGTGCATCTGAACAGGTGTACCACATAACAAAGGATTCTATTGTAAAAAAATGTACATCGTAAAACGATACGTTATGAAAAAATTACCGTAAAAACTGCGACAACAGTCTACTACCACGTCTTTTCGTGCAAACAGATGCTTTTGACGTGTATGATCTCGGCTTTTTATTTGACAACGGACCCGTGAAATGGCATCGTTTTGATGCTTTTGTTGTACGTCTGTTATACTTTTGAGTATTTTTCATTTTTCTTGCCTTCTTTGTGCGAATGACGGATCATACTTGTAAGGATTGTGTGTTTTTATTTCCGAGGATTATTTTGAATGGTGTTGTTGTAACGAGAACGATTATTTTATTTTGACTAAATTTTTAATTATGTTGATATTATTTAGTACATATAATTTCATCATTACTTGCTTAAAGTTAATATACTTCAAAAAGCTATCTATTTTAGCTAAACAAAAATTATTTTAAGTGTTATTAAAAATATTCTAGAAATTAGCTTATAAAACAGAAACATCTACCCCCTAATTCACTAACGTGTCCTAACTTTAAAGATCATATAAGTTGACAAGAGAAGGTTTAAACTGAAGTATAGTAATAGTTTGAATAGCAAAATATACCCATCAAAAAAGGAAAATTTTGATTATTTTCAAGAGACAAGAATTTGTAATTCCCATTTTAGGAATTTATCTTTAACATTTACTGACATATGCAGTACAAATTATAAGAATATCATAAACACAACAAAACTATCAACTAGAAGCTCTAACTTCCACGGTAACTAGATCAGGTTTAAGTCTTAAACCATCTTAGTAAATCTGGCTCTTAGTATCATCGTCCATCGTAAATAAGTTTTATTGGGTTATGCTTGTATTGGAGTCTAAGTGAGGCAAACTAGTGCAATTTTATGCTTATAGAATGTCTGAAAAATTTAGGAACTTACCACTCCATTCGAAAATATTCGTAAAAGAACGAGAATAGGCGATTTCGTTCATATTTTTTCAAAGGAAGCTTTAAATCTGACGTTTCGGATTTTATGGACCATCATCATATATGTCTGATAGGAGTATATTTGTTCGATACTAAAAAAGTAAATCAGATTGCAAAAAAGTCGCCTTGGGTGTGCCGCAGGGGTCAGTTTTGGGGCCGCTCTTGTTTATGATTTATGTTAACGACCTACCTAGATTCATCAGTAGGGGAAAGTTGGTTATGTTTGCTGATGATACCACGATAGCTATAGCTGCGGATGCCCCAGAGGAGCTGTTGCGTACACGGGAGGGGTATGTGAGGAGCTGGAGATTTGGTGTCAGCGTAATCAGTTAATATTTAACCCAACAATATATATATATATATATATATATATATATATATATATATATATATATATAGACATATATATATATATATATATATATATATATAGACATATATATATATATATATATATATATATATATATATATATATATATAAATTTCAATATTAAAAAACCATGGTAGAGGATAAAGAAACATATAATATTGATACCTCAGCTTATACTAAATTTTTAGGCACGTGGCTTGATGAGTCGCTGCATTTCTTTTCCCATATTGAACATGTTTGTAAAAAATTTAATTCTGCCTTCTTTGCTATTTTGCAGATGAGGTCATCTCTAGACCGGGCTGGATTGCTGACTGTGTATTATTCTTTGTCATACAGTCATCTGTCAAGCAATGTCATGTCTTGGGGAAGAGGGTGTGAAGTGAATAGGGTGTTTCTGGCTCAGAAAAGAATACTGAGATTGATATTTGGTCTTAAGCCGACGGATTTGTGTAGACCCATTTTTAAGGAAAACAGCATTTTGACTTTTTACTCTATTTATATTCTAAAATGCGTTTTATATATATAAAAAAAAATTACTCAGAGTTTAAAACTCTTGGCCAGGGTCGCCGATATGATACACGAAATAGTGACATTCTTAGCATACCTAAACATAGAATGGCATTGTTTGAGAAATCCCCAATTTATAAATTCATTATTCTGTTTAACAAATTGCCTGTAAAATAAAAAAACATATCAAACATTAAAAATTTCAAAACAGAAATAAAAAAATTTCTTGTTCAGGGGTCATTTTATTCTTTTAACGAATACTTAAGCCTGTAGGATGAACTGACTCTTTTACTGTGTACTGAGTGATTATTTCGTTGCGTCCTTCGCTGACCAGTGCGACGGATTGTGTTCTTATCGTTTTATTTTTTTCTTTCTCGTTAGTTGTTTTAGGATTTTAATCTGTGGTTTTTATTATTAAATATTAGATTAAGTTATTTTACATTTTCTATATTATAGCAAGTATCTAATGATACTAACTAATATAACTGTTTCTTGTTTTTTCTAGCTTTAAGGTATGCTATGTATATATATTTTTTATTTAATTGTATACTGTAGACGAAACCAATGCTGAAGTATCAGTTTTATGGCTAATAAATTATTTCATTTCATTTCATTTTTGTTTTCTAATATACGAACTTTGCGTTTACATTATGTTTTTAAAAATCCTGTTGTGATGTATTCACTGATTTCTTAAGTGAATATACTTAGTACAAAATGTAATAGAAATATCGGCGGACGAAATTATTTAGGCAATCAAGATTATCAGTGTGTTCGGAAAATGTACCTCACGATGACCAAAAATCTTTCCAAAATTTTAACCTGATTCTGTGGCGTTCTCTAAATTTTATTTCTGTTAATCTCTTTTTAAAAGACAAAAGAGTAAATAGAAGGGATTACTGAATTGATATCAGAACAAGTGCAATTTTAAAATCATTTAACATCCGGCAATGTTTTCGGCCATGGCTAAAGTTCTCTTAATTTTCCTTTTCAATTCGATTTTTTGAGTTTTCTATTGTATTTTAACAAAATATTTTTTTTATGGGGTTTATAAAGAATGGGTAAAAAATCAATAATAGAACTGGGTATATCTGTTTGTAAAAAAATAAGTTGATACTGATCCATAAAATTCGAAACGTTGCATTTAAAAACTGATGTGTCGTTCTGAAAAGAAGAAAATGTAACAATAAAAATAAACACTTTATTTCAAAATATCTGTTCAAATAAAGTAAGGAAAAAATAAAGAAGAAGTAATCTAATTGTTATTTTTTTTTTCGGACATCTTCGAAAGTAGTCGGAATTTTTTAAATATCTCAGCCGCATTTATATGAGATTCAAATTACACAGACCAATAATTAAGAATAATTGTAAAGTGGTTTTCGAAAAGGTAGTAGTATACAAGGTTACATATTTACAGTGAAACAAATGATTAATAGATCACAAAATAGCATATTGGATTCGCTGATCTTGACAAGGCTTTTGATATAATTCTAAGAGAACGGCTATAAAAAATAATGAGAAGAGGAATTATCAGTAAGATAACAAGAATTATTAAGAACATATATAAAAATAATAGTAACTGCGTCGTTTGTCTGAGCAGAACAACGGAAGTATTTTCAACGAAAGAAGGATTAGTTAGGCCCAATATTGTTTATAATTTTTATTGACGAATAATGAAAAAAAGTGTATGTTTTAAAGCAAGAAATTTCACGTAGGCTATAGACGTTTACACAGAATAAATATTTCAGAGGGAGCATTGGCTGATAACGCAGTGGTTATAGCAGAAAAAGAAAAGTATTGACAAACAAATTTGGAAATAATAGAAGACAGTATTGGAAGGATACGATATGAAACTAAACAAAAAAGACCAAAGTAATGTTAATAGGAGATGAACAAAAAAGGGTAAATAATATAAGAATTGACGGGATAAGAACTGATTAAGTGAAGATATTTTAATATTTAGGGATAGAAGTCGAAGACACGGGAAAGCAGTAAAAGGAAATTAACTGCCGAATTAAAAAAAAAAGTCTACTATGCAATAAAGAAGACATTTAAAAGTATAAAAAATACCCAGAAAAACGATAATAAATATATTTGGAGTAATTTATAGTCCAATCCTGGCATCTGCATGTGAATCTTGGCTACTGACGAGGAGGCAGGAAAGTAAAATACAAACAGCCGAAATAAAGCATGTTAGAAGACTTAAAAGTGTCATAATTCAAGACAGAATAAGAAATACAAAAATAAGAGAAGATCTAGAAATACAAGCCACATTAAACTTTGTACAAAAGGGATAGCTGGATAGATAGGGTATCCAACAGAGGATGAAGAAACAAGTATGGGAATAAAAACCAAACAAATGGAAAAAGAGGAGGACCGAGATAAATATGGGCTGGAATTCTGGGAGATATACTAAGGAGGGTGGGAGGGAAAGATGGACCGAAGCAAAAGAATAGCAAGAAACAAAAAAGAACATTGTTATATTAATCTTACACCTTTTTAAGCAACTTGGACTATTGTGAAAATTAAACCAAGATAGTAAACTAGAGGTTGTTGAAATAAATACCTATCGAACGCTTGTAGGCAATCTTTTAAGCTTTGAAACAAATATTTCCGAGGAATTTTTTATTGCGACCGGAATTCCAATTTTAACAAGCATGTATCATCTTCTACTTTCATTTTCCAATTTTTCTTTACTACAATGCCTTTTTCATCATCCTACATTTTTTACCCACATTTTTTCACATTCCCAGTCTCCCCCAATAATCTATAAAATACGGATTCCCGAGCTTTATAGGTTAGAGGGGAGTTTTTAATCCAGCGTGGGACACCGGCTGCAGCCGCGAGGATCAAATAGGGAGACTGAGTGCCCTTAATTACTCCACTTTGGAATGACGTGCGTTCGGGGTGAGAAAAATCGTGTTAATTTAGAAGGGAGTGCAGATTGATTTTAAATAAATATTGTTTAAGGCACTTTAGTAGAAATTCACGTAATGTATGTATCTATTTTTAAAAATAATTATTTCAATTTACTGAAAAAGTACGTTAGATTTGTAAATTTAGTCAAATTAATAGGGACAAGAATCTAAAGAACGTTAAAGAAAAACAAAAATTATATACCGTGCGCACAGCATCCATTACACATCTTTACGAGCTATAAAGGGTCTATAGCTCTAGAAGAATTCTACCAAACGCGCTAGCGAAATTTTTCTAAAAATTACCCGGCCGTTAGGAAGAAAGGATGACATCAAATTTCAATACAAGAAAATATCTCATTTAAATTTGTTTGTGTGAACTTGTTTATATACTGCACAAAGCACTGTTCAAATCGAGACTCTTTTAGCAATAATTTTTATCAAATTGAGAGTCTCCTTGCAATTGCAACACTTCAAATTTTTAATCATCTCGGTCAGTGACATGCAATCCTCCATCAATAGCATTGTCGTTGTATCTTCAGATTTTTTGTTTCTGCACATTTAATTTTTACACAGCACTGCGACCGATACTTTCGGTCCACGTAGGTATAAGCAATGCTGCCAAATCATCGTTTCGTTATTCATACATACATTCACGGATTTCGGAAAATAAAATGGACGACAGATTGTAATGGAGCTGTCAAACGAAAAATATCCGGAGTATGCTCTCCGCCATTTTGGGTAAAGTGACATTTTGGCACGTCAAATTAGCCGTCAAAAGTCAAAAAATAGTGTCATTGTTGTTATTATTGTGAAGTAATCTTTGTTTTTCCCTGCATTAAATTTATTTTATATAACTTAACAACCAAGTAATATGTGCCAAGCCATCAGTCAAATATTTAGGTGTAAATATAGACCACAAAATTACCTTAAATTGGCACTTTAGAACTGTTAAACAAAAAGGCATACAAAGCGCCAAATACCTTACGAGTCTAATATACAGGGTGAGTCAACGATTGGATGAAGTAGGTTTGTGCCTTTTCGGTGAAATTAACAAAGAAACTATATTTATTGTTTGATACAGTTTATTTTTACGCAATTTTAAAAATTTTTAGGACTCTACAGGGTGAGCCAAAAAACTAGGACAGCATAAAGTTGTATTTTTTTAAATAGAACACCCTATATACGAATCATATTTTCGATTTAGCTTATAATTTTAAATCTTTTTTATTAAGGGTTTACTATAACAAAACTTTATAGTTTCTGAGATAATTAAGTTTAAAGAAAAAAAGTCACATTTTCAAGCATCAATTCAATCCTAAATAACGTTTTCAATTTTATGACAAATATATTCAAATTTGGAATTTAGCAAGGCCAAGGACAAGTTAACATAATTTTTACCTAATATTTGCAATAAAAGCTACAAGGTGTTGAACACATCGGCTCAAATTTGAACAAGTTTAAATGAATAAATATCTTTTTTTTTAAATGGTACACCCTGTATATTTTCATGTTATTTAATAGAGTAATAAAAACCCTAAAAGTTTTGTTCAATATATCCTATACCTATTTATAATAGTTTTTGAGATATTTCAGTTTTTCTTATTGTCCATACTTTTTTACAGAAATAGTCTTCATTATCATAGTAGCCATGGCAAAAACAATGTAAAAGAGCATTTTTCTGTGTGTCAAATTTATAACCGCAATAGCTTCTTTTGGTTTTTATGTAGTGTAGTTTGGTTTTTTTTGCATTCATCGTATATTGTAAAATGAATTTTCCAAAGAATGAGTTAATAGATATGATTTATACAATAGGAGAGGCTCAAAAAAATTGCCTTCTTGCTCAAAGAATTTACAAAATGAAGTATTCTGATCGACGCCAGCCTAATACCCATACTTTTCAAAACTTAATGCAAAGATTTGATTCTTCTGGTACTGTTGATTATCCAAAACGTAAAGTGGTCAACAAACCAGTAACTAATGAAGAAAAAGAACTACAAGTATTGTTAAATGTTCAAGAAAATCCTTATATTGGTAGCCGTCAGTTAGCAGCATTATGTGAAACATCACAATCCACCGCTAATCGAACTACCAAGAAATATAGGTATCATCCATATCACATGGAATTACACCAAGAATTGCATGGACAAGATTTTGAAAGTCGTGTAAACTTTTGTCGTACAATAAATGCGGAGATTCAATTAAATCCAAATTTATTATGCAAGGTAATGTTTAGTGATGAAGCTACTTTTAGAAGTAACGATGCCGTAAATAGACGCAACATGCATTATTATACCACAGAAAACCCATTTTGGATTAGAGAGGTGCAACATCAAAACCACTGGTCATTAAATGTTTGGTGTGGTATTCATCATAATCGAATTATTGGACCCCACTTTTTTAATGAACCACTAAATGGCCATAGTTACCTGAACTTTCTACAAGAAGAACTACCCCAACTGCTTCAAGGTCTCGATAGGGATGAGCTCGACAGTATGTGGTTCCAGCATGATGGTGCGCCTCCGCATTACCATCGTGAAGTTCGTGCGTTTTTGGACCAACGATATCCGCAAAAATGGATTGGACGTGAGGGTTTCATTGAGTGGCCACCAAGGTCTTGCGACATCACCCCATTAGATTTCTTCATATGGGGTTATATTAAAAATAAGGTGTATGTTAATCCACCAACAACAGTGGAAGATATGCGAAACAGGATTAGGGATACCTGTAGAACAATAACGCCACTAATTTTGTCCAGGGTCCGAGAAAATCTGCAAAAAAGACTAAATTTGTGCATTGCATAAGAGGGTCGTTTATTCGAACACTTATTAAAAAGAAATAATTACCTCAGTATTAGGTAATTTTTTTGTTTCAATTTAGTATAAAAGTAAATATGTATTTGCCTTGTCGTTATTGTTGTGTTAATTTTTTCACATTATCTTTAATTAAACTATTGCCGTTGTAATATAACGAATAATGTATTTCATCATATTTAACCACATTCTGTTTGTTTCTGTAGTTTCTTATTATTATTTTACATGGCTACTATGATAATGAAGACTATTTCTGTAAAAAAGTATGGAAAATAAGAAAAACTGAAATATCTCAAAAACTATTATAAATAGGTATAGGATATATTGAACAAAATTTGTAGGGTTTTTATTACTCTATTAAATAACATGAAAATATACAGGGTGTACCATTTAAGAAAAAAGATATTTATTCATTTAAACTTGTTCAAATTTGAGCCGATGTGTAGCTTTTATTGCAAATATTAGGTAAAAATTATGTTAACTTGTCCTTGGCCTTGCTAAATTCCAAATTTGAATATATTTGTCACAAAATTGAAAACGTTATTTAGGATTGAATTGATGCTTGAAAATGTGACTTTTTTTCTTTAAACTTAATTATCTCAGAAACTATAAAGTTTTGTTATAGTAAACCCTTAATAAAAAAGATTTAAAATTATAAGCTAAATCGAAAATACGACTCGTATATAGGGTGTTCTATTTAAAAAAATACAACTTTATGCTGTCCTAGTTTTTTGGCTCACCCTGTAGAGTCCTAAATATTTTTGAAATCTGCGTGAAAATAAACTGTATCAAACAATAAATATAGTTTCTTTGTTAATTTCACCGAAAAGGCACAAACCTACTTCATCCAATCGTTGACTCACCCTGTACAAAGAAAGAGACATATCAAGAAAAACAACTCATATATACAAAGCAATATAATGACTTTATTAGGAATAGCTGCCCCCCACATACAGTGATTGCAGGAAGCCAGCACTGATAAACCTTGAAACGGTAGAAACCGCAGCTCTATGTAGTATGACTAAAATCCATCGTCCTAGCTATCCACCAATCAATTATTGTATGAATTCACTAAACATCCAGCCTCTTATTACAAGACTTCCTGTCCGGACAACTAAGTTTGAAAGAAAACCTGAAACTTGACCGGTGATAGAGGAACTGCGTACGACCAGGGGCCAGAACCATAGACCAGCCAGAAGATCTTCATTAATGATACTATTCAACTTTTAATATACTTTTTGTATTATTTTGTAAAGATATGTAGGGGCTTGAAGATCAAATGTACTATAAATAAGGTTTTTATTCTGAAGGACCTCGTTCGTTGGCCTGTATGGTTCAAAGTTATTTGTGCTAATAAATTATAATCATAATAATACTTATTTAATTGTAGCGTAGTTATAGTGTATAACACAGCGTAAGGAAGTAAAATGTTGCATTTAACATTATTTGAATATAAAATTTAATGTTACTTATTTAAATAAAAGTTTCAAATATCTTACAAATTGTTATTTCTCAAATTTTTTATAAGTTGTGTTGATGCAAACAATTATGTTAAACTTAGGTGTTTAACAGTAAGATACTCTGTTGTTATGGACCTATAGACACAAGTGTTTATGTTAAATCCATAATTAGAACTAGCCGTAGTAAAACAATTTTTAAACAGCGCGCTCATACTATTGAGATATGAACTGAATTTAGCGTAATAATTTTGTATGTCTATAATCACAAATTTACTTGAAATTTGCGAGACATGCAACTTTCTAAGGATATTTTAATTAATAATTAGAAAATACTGAAAATAACGGGGTATCATTTCAACTATTTTTTCAAAAAATAAAACCTTTTGAAGAAACGGCTCGTCAACATATTGTTTTTTTTTGTGACTAGTTATTTTTAACAACCAAAAATATAATAAAAATTTTAATCTATTTTTACGACCGACCAATAGTATGGCAGACATCCAATATAACAATCAATTGACACAAATTGGATCAGTTGGGTGAGGTTATAACATAATACTGTTATTTTATCTCTTTCTACCATTCGTTTCGATCAACTATTATGTCGACGAAATCTCGGAAAGGTATGCAAATTGCTTCAAACCTTGTCAGTGGAAGGTAAACGATTACGTTTAGTCTTTATAATTTCGCAGTGATGACAGCGTATTCACTGTTGTTATAACTTCACTTTACCCAAAATGGCGCATAGAATGGTCCGGACATTTTCTGTTAATTTGACGATCAGTACAGTTACTTTAATATGTGCGTGCATACATCGCTTGTGCGAGAGGGTATAGTCAGTGTCAAAAGTTCAGAAGCAAAGTAAAAAGCGGGCCGTACAAAAGAAAAATGAACCACCTTAATTTAGAGTTAAACAACAGACTAAGTTTTGATGTGGAAAGTCTATCATAATGTATCATTAAAGGGATCAACAGCATAATAACAAGTAGGCATTCAAATGATTTATTACTAACAGATTGAAGAACGTTACCACCAAATGGGGCGATAGACATCTTGAAGTGTTGCTTTTGTAGTGCTCATTTTCAAGTAGAAACATAGAAACGACACATAAATACCAGAACTATTTGAAACAACCTTTAAAATAGTAGGGAATCTGTATATAACAACGCGGATTTCTTTGAAAACGTGATTTGCAAATAGAACATGTCATTTACAAGTACAACAAATGGAGACTACAGGAAAATAAGAAATACATTTCTTGGTCATAGTCCTGCATATCAAGGGGGAGAAAAAGATATGGTAGCTGCAACATGAAAATGGTGCTAACATCAGAAAATATATTCAGAAACTAAAACAAAATCGAAAAGCATCGACAAGTGGCAAAGTCGAACACTTCGGTTATGATGAAAATAAGAAAAAAATATTTTTAATAAAAGTTGTAAAAGGTTAATATATCTAGATTCCAAAAGTATTTGTGGTTGTTCAGGTGATAGGGAAAAGTAGTAGTAATAAGACATTTATTTTTTTTTTCTGGAAGAGCCCGTCCTCTATTATTTTTGTTGTAGTACTTTCAGAACGTCCTTTTAGCTTTTCAAATGCTTTTCTATCTGACTGTCTTTACTCTGGATACTTTTCTTTGTAAATTATTGTCGCTAATAAAGCATTTTTGTCGCTGGTACTAGAATGTAAATCATGTTAAATCATTTCAGCCTGGGAAAAATTCATTTTAAAATATTTTGGTATGAAATTGGCAGCAGGAAAACTGAAAATATTACGTTTTTTAACAAGTCTCTAATGAAATTCAAAATTCGCCAACACTGATCAAAACAGACATGGAGGTGCCTTAACAATAAAAATGAAAAGTAGTCAAAATGTCTTTATAATAAGCTAGATAAATATAGGGTATCCTATTTGAGAAAACATGGTAAATGACTTGAATTTTTGCCAAATCTGCAAATTATTCATTATTTTGTAGGTTTAGACAGTTTGTTTAACCTTTATCTATAACCATTACAGGTATTTTTATTCTCATGGATGTAAATTGAAAAATATTACAAATTTCAACCCGACATGTTTTTTGTTTCAAAATTCATAGATTTCATTCATTATTTTGGCAACGCCGTAAATGGATGTAAACAAGTTTCAGGATCGCATAGAAAATTTCGTGGGAAACCCAAATATGTAAAATTATAGATTTTTGCTCTCCTACTTTTCCATGAAACCCTGTATGACTAAAAATAATTTTGATATATAGACAAATTAATCTACTACAAATTTTATGTAAAATCATTTTTTCTTATTCTCGTAATAACGCAGCTATTAGACTTGGCTAGATTATAGGGCAACCCTGTATGTATACAATGTATATCGGAGAATCTTAGACGTTAAAATTATGGAAAAATTTATTTGCAAGAAAGAGAAACATCGAGATTAAACTAATCGAAACGCCGGCGCCGTGTAAACACACGAACTATTTTCTAGTTATTTTCTCTCCATTCCGAAAATACCTTCATCGATTGCCAACTTTCCTATAAAACTTTTATTGAAATTGAAATTCGTGCTTGGCAAACGCCATCAAACATTGAGATCTGCACCGTTCAACCTATCAATCTGCTATTATCCCGGGCTATTGCTCAGAATAATTGAATGTCAGTGGACTTGAAACAAAGACGTTACTCGCGGATGCCTGCATCCGACCCCCTTCTTCAGACACGCGACCTATTGGATTAGACCTAATCCCTTCCGGGGGATAAACATCACAAGAGCACTGGCTTTGCTGCTGGGTTGGGATTTTTCTGACTAATTGTAATTTTATAGATCATCAAAAAATATACGTTTATACTACAGTGATATAAAAATGTTTGTTTTTAAGTTGTACGTTGAAATATAGTTTATATAATAAGAAAGGTGGATTTTTTTTAAAAATTGCTTGTAAACATCGCCTTTGTTGTTTTGGTATGAATTTTTTTCAGTATTTTAAATTAGAATGAGTGACTTGAAAGAAGATGTGATCACAATTCTTTATACACTTTTAGAGTTCCGGTAAAATTCTAAATATTTTTTCTATTACATGTCTTACATTTTGTTAAATTGTCACTTTAACTGAAAATTAATCTAACCGAGATAAAGGATAGAATTTTTTATAATGATAAGATATGGTGATAGCCATTCCAAAAAAAAAAAATCTAATCTTCCACCAATTCACAATCGACAGTGAGTAAAATTGAGTAGAAATTTCGTCGGCTTGGACATGTTCTAGATTCCCAAAAAGCGGATATTGCGAAAACAATGGTTTCAAACACATCGCATACCATTCTTTGAAAATTCGAGTACCATCCATAATTACTTGTTAGTGTTGATGCTGCTTTTTAATATATATTCAGATAAAATCTTTAAACGGGCTACTCAAGGACAACGAATGGGAGTACAAATCAATGGAGAATATATAAATACAATACGATATGCTGACGACACAGTTATCCTAAGCGACAAACTACAAGACCTGCAACATCTATTAAACTGTGTTAACACTGAGGGTCAAGAAATGGGGCTCAACATAAATATCAAAAAGACAAAATTTATGGTCTTTAGTAGACAACCTCATCTTAACGCTTCATTACAAATAGAAGGAAAAAGTATAGACAGACTCATTTTAAATATCTTGGATGTTATATCACCGAAAATCTAAACCCAGATAAAGAAATAAGGTGTAGAATAGAGACTGCCAGAGCAACTTTTCAAAAAATAAAACCACTTTTCTGCAATGATAACCTCAACCTAAAACTACGACGGAGAATGATAAGATCATACGTCTGGCCAGTGTTACTATATGGGGCAGAGATCTGGACAATTAAGGCTGCCACGATTAATCGGTTGGAGGCTCTCGAAATGTGGTTACACCGGCGAATGCTGAGAATACCTTGGACAGCTAGGCAGACCAACGAAATGGTACTCAATAGGGCCGACACAACTCGTCTACTATTAAACACTGTGAAGTGTAGAAAAATCTCATATCTTGGACATATATTCAGAGGGGAGCGATATAGAATTATTCAGCTAATCATGCTGGGTAAAGTAGAGGGACGTAGAGGGGTAGGAAGGAGACAGGCTTCCTGGTTGAGGAATATTCGTGAATGAACAGGTATACGTAGCGCGGGGGAACTGTTCCAGCTAACGCAGGACCGTGAAAGACTTGCCAATGTAATTGTCAACGTCAAGGGGACCTGATATGGCACTTGAAGAAGAAGAAGAAGTTGATCCTGGTAGGCGTTACTATGTGGTAGTTAATCATCTTCGGGAAATGTTTAAAAGGAACTACTATGTTTTATACCACTAAATTTAGTGGTATAAAACATAGTAGTTCCTTTTAAACATTTCCCGAACTTGTTAATGTGTTTTTTATTCTAATTAATTCGAAAAAGTTTATAAGAATTAGTTATAGTAGGATTCTTTAAATATAGCGGTCTAGGATTGAATTGAAACTCTATTTTCACTATCGCCGAGCTTTTGGACAAATTTATTTTCCTTTTTCAAGGCTAAAACATAGAGCAAGATGTTGATGCTCAAACATGTATTAATATTTGGCATCAACTTCCGTGCAAAGTGAGCTCCATTTGGCTAATTTCGCGAACAAACTTGCATTTTCAAAATCTAACTATGATTTTGATAGCAAAGAGAAACACAAAAAACAAAAAATCAAAAAACTTATTACTAGGTTGTTAAAATTGCAAATTTTACATTTTCACGTGTTTCACATTGTTTACTCTGGCAAACCAAAGAGCACTGATAAGAGAATTCAAGTGTCAAGTTTTTTTTTTGTATTGTATATATATATATATATATATATATATATATATATATATATATATATATATATGTTTATACGGATTTCACGGATTCCTCCGTGTGAGATGCATTAGCAGTGGTTATATCCACATTATGCTGTTGTAGTGCTGAAATCACATTCAGCAAACGTACAATTATATGCAACTCTGTATCTAAGTGAAATAAATGCGAAACAGTAAATGCAAACTTCTCTCCATCATATCCTTTCTGTGTTAGAGGTTGCACAGTTAGAATAAACTGTAATAAAACACAATTCATCCTATTCCACCACCATCGAGATGGTGGCCTACCTGTACCACCAAAGCCAAAGCTTACACTCCCCGCCACAGTGATACGGCAGAGATACATGTTTCGTCTCTCACTAGACTCATGCGGTATGGTGGTACAGGTAGGCCACCATCTCGATGGTGGTGGAATAGGATGAATTGTGTTTTATTTATATTATATATAGTTTATTCTAACTGTGCAACCTCTAACACAGAAGGGATATGATGGAGAGAAGTTTGCATTTACTGTTTCGCATTTATTTCATATATATATATATATATATATATATATATATATATATATATATATATATATATTTATATATATATATATATATATATATATATATATATATATATATATATATATATACATATGCCTCATAATGACGAGTTGCCTGTACTCAATCCACCTCAGGAATATACCCTTGACAAAATAAGTCAAAGTAAATTAAGTGACTTTATAGGGATTTGGAATTGCCCAAGAAAAAACAGAACTATTGGCCTCTCGATTGCAACAATGGAATTTACGTCAAGATGAAGTAAACATTTCTGTGTAAAGAAGCCGTCAGAAAAATCTAACACCTTTTTTAATATGGAAAACAATTTGGTAGCCTGTAAGGACATTAAGGGATTAATGATAGCTTTATATCTGGACTATGATCCTAAAGACTGGAGACTTTTCATTGATTCCTCAAAAGTAAATCTTAAAGTTGTGTTATTCCACAATAGAAACAAGTTACCTCCAGTCCCATTTGACCATGCAATCTACATGAAAGAAACTTATAGCAATTTGAAATTGTTAATGGAGACCAAACAACATGGATGATATAAATGGCATATTTGTCCGGATTTAAAAGTTGTCGCGATTTTATTTGGAATGCAGCAAGGTTATACCAAATACTGTTGCTTCCTCTGCGAATGGGACAGTGGCTCACGAGTGGAACACCACAGAAAGAAAATTTGGCCACCAAGAGAGTATTTTCTTCCAGGAAAGAAAAATGTAATCAGCGCGCCGTTAGTTCCCCCAGAAAAGATTTTACTAACGTCACTTCATATAAAATTGGGACTTATGAAAAATTTTGTGAAGACCATGAACAAGGAAGTTATTTAAAAGAAAAGTTCTCAAGAATCAGTGACGCTAAAATTAAAGAGGGAATATTTGTGGGTCCTCAGATTAGGAAACTTTTCAGAAATGCGAAATTCGATTCCATACTTGAAGATAAGGAAAAAGACGCTTGGAATGCCTTTAAAATGGTTGCGACAAATTGTTTGGGAACCATAATAGCAGAAGACTATAAAGACCTGGTTGCCCAATTTCTTTCGTGTTACCAAAACTTTGGGTGTAATATGTCCTTGAAAATTGATTTCTTGGATTCTCATCTGGATTACTTTCTGGAAAATTGAGGTGCTGTAAGTGACAAGCACGGTTCCACCAGGATATTTCAAACATGGAAAGAAGGTATCAGGAAAAATGAAACTGTGACATGTAAGCCGACTATTGCTGAACTATTATGAGATATAACCCAAAGGATGTTTTTAAAAGGCAGGCTAAGAAGCGCAAAATGAGTGTCTAAACTTTAGATTCAATGATAAAAATGTACTATTTAATTGCTTTTGTTGAACCAACAATATATTGTTATCTCTATTTGCATGTGCAATATATATGCCTATGAATTAAAATTTTGTAACAATTAATTCAGATTTTTGTTGCGAGTCAACTAAAATCTTTAAGGTATTTCATAGTTATTTGGGTGTAGTTGAATCCAAAAAAATTGGGACTATTCAGGAAACAAAAAAAAAGTTGAAATTTGTTCCCCAGTGTATTCATTTCGAGACATGTCGACAAGATGTTATACTCACATACATTTTTGATGCTAGATTGTAAAATATCAACAAACGACGAGATTCCTATATATATTTAACTAGCGACCCCCCCCCCCGGCTTCGCACGGGTGCAATGCTGATACTAAATACACTACAGAAAAACTGTGACTATTTATTTTATTTTTACAACAATTATTACATCGGCCTCCGACGCGCTATTTATAGGCACGCTGCCGCCGCCCCGGTCGGCCAGTACGCGCTACTTCCCGCAATTTTAAATCTGTAATATCTTCGAAAATATTCATTTAAACCTTGTGCTGTAAAGGACCATATAGATCTATATTAAATCAACAATGTATTTAAGCTATTTAATTGGATAAGGATTAATGCTGTATTGGTTAAAATCGCTTCAAAATTTGCCATTATTTGTCGTAAAAAGTAAATGACAAGAAAATGTTATTGTGGGATATCCATGAGAGATAGACCTATACCATCGCGGAGTTTTCTGTAGACCTTTTCAATGTGTACAAATAATTAGTACATTTTGATAAATCTCGTAGGGTTCAGCCTGCGTTTGCAATGTAAGCGGAAAAAAATATGATAATTAACGACATCACATTAGAAACCTCAAAAATAACAGTATTTCTCCACTATTTAATGGATGTTATCACTACATAGTATAAAACAAAGTCGCTTTCTCTGTCCCTATGTCCCTTTGTATGCTTAAATCTTTAAAACTACGCACCGGATTTTGATGCGGTTTTTTTCAATAGATAGAGTGATTCAAGAGGAAGGTTTAAATGTATAATAACATCCATTAAATAGTGGAGAAAAACTGTTATTTTTGAGGTTTCTAATGTGATGTCGTTAATTATCATATTTTTTTCCGCTTACATTGCAAACGCAGGCTGAACCCTACGAAATTTATCAAAATAATGTACTAATTATTTGTACACATTGAAAAGGTCTACAGAAAACTCCGCGATGGTATATGTCTATCTCTCATGGATATCCCACAATAACATTTTTTTGTCATTTACTTTTTACGACAAATAATGGCAAATTTTGAAGCGATTTTAACCAATACAGCATTAATCCTTATCCAATTAAATAGCTTAAATACATTGTTGATTTAATATAGATCTATATGGTCCTTTACAGCACAAGATTTAAATGAATATTTTCGAAGATATTACAGATTTAAAATTGCGGGAAGTAGCGCTTGCGGCGGTACTGGCCGACCGGGGCGGCGGCAGCGTGCCTATAAATAGCGCGTCGGAGGCCGATGTAATAATTGTTGTAAAAATAAAATAAATAGTCACAGTTTTTCTGTAGTGTATTTAGTATCAGCATTGCACCCGTGCGAAGCCGGGGCGGGTCGCTAGTTATACATATAAACCTTCCTCTTGAATCACTCTATCTATTGAAAAAAAACCGCATCAAAATTCCGGTGCGTAGTTTTAAAGATTTAAGCATACAAAGGGACATAGGGACAGAGAAAGCGACTTTGTTTTATACTATGTAGTGATGTAATTTAAGAAAAAAAAAACACCATAAAAATGTCCAAAAAGTAATGAAATCCCACAAAAACGTTAATGTGAAAAAAGGGCCAAGTTTTAGGGCCAGTTTGCTTCATTGATAAAAAATGAGATATAAATTGGTAGCAAATTCTATTCTAAAAAATATCTTTCAAATATTTTCAATTTTCAACCTTGTTTTTTTCCTGAGAAAAGTAAATGAAAAATTTTATTTCAAACACAATTATTACCTTTTTTAAATTTCTACAAATTTACTGACTTTTTCTTCTCAAATTCTATCTTAAATAATTTTTAAATTAAAATTTAAATGTGGCCGTCATCAACACCAAATCGTGCAAATAATCTGTAAAATTTATGTGCAGGAAGTAAGAAGATGCACCCCCTTGGTTCGTTAATATTCCAGCCACAATCTGTTCGGGGGTAGATAACATATTATCATTGAATTACAAGCCACTCGCGATAGGAAAGTAAACACGGACACGGACCGAGCAGGGTATATTTTTGAAGTGGAATTTGCGCCAGTTGTTTCATATTAGATATTGGCAAACATGTTTCCGTTTTAGGTTTTGCCATAGTTTTATCATAGGTTTCCTCTTGCGCTTTTGCTATTTGTTTTTATTAGTATCCAAGTTTCTGGGTCATATGTCAAGACAATCAGTTGGCTTTTCTTAGGAATGTGATCGAATTTGAATATATAGTTTACAAAAAATGTATTTTATTTAATTAAAAGAAAAACGAAATTTTTTAATCGTCTGTGAGACGAAATATTAACAATTAAAATATGCATAATTAACATCCCAGATAGCACAAGATGTCCATTGATATCCAGAATAGGTACATATAATGTCCTGTATGTCCATGGACCGTTTATGGATGTCCATTAGATGTGATGACCTGTAATCTATATGGACGTCCATATCTGGATGTCCAGTGTAAGTCCACCAGACGTCCATTAATTAAATTTCGGGGTTGTCGGTAAATCGGATACTGTAATATCGGCCTGTAGAATTGTTATTTCTTAACCCGCCGGCCCGCCATGATCACACGCCCATTATTGTGTTGACGTCGAGCTAAAAAAGACCTTTGGAGTTTTAGTTGAGCTAAAATCAAGTGTGCTTTTTCTTTGAAGAAGATGCCCCCGTTAAAGGTAAGTACAGTTATTTTTAATTTAATTTTTTTAATTATACCAAAAATTACCGAACGAAACTACAGACATGCCGACGAAAAGCTGATAATTTAGTATCAAACTCGCACAAATTTGAAAGTGAACAAAAAATATTCAGTATCAAAACATGTATGTTAAAAATATAGCTTTTGTAGCTATACTTTTCATACAATCACTTATTTAAATGGAAATTACTACAAATAAGTGCAAATATTTTGATAGGCCAATGAATTTTTGTATCTTGTTGGTTAAAATGGAGCACAGATAGAGTTGCAAATTTGTGTAATAATAAAATTGTAAATTTTAGAGAAAATTCTCCCTGATAAAGTCATTATTGAGTAATCAGTCTAATAAGATTGCTGGCATTAATTAATGTTATCGAAATTTATAATGGAATAAAAGCCTATAGCAAATTTGAATAATTATATTAATTTTTTATGACTATTTTGGATTAAACGCTAGTAAAAAGTTTACACTGATGTGTATTTTTGTGCAGTATAATTGTTAAAAAATATATAATAAAGGTTTTGACAGTTCGACTCTAGGTTTAGACTTATAATTTAATTTATTTTAATTATTTTATAGATGAATTTTCCACAGCATTGGTCCAAATAAAATTCTATGTGAAAGCCAATTTGTACCAAATTAGAGAGGATATTCAGGTAATCTTAAATAGGAAAAAAACAACAAGTATCTACAAAGAATTTTCTGCAGGAGTTCAACTATCCTTTTACTTAAGAAAATAATCAGCTGCCTCAAGTCACATAAGATCTTCAGGACAATTTAAACTTTAAAGATGCAGTTAGTTTATTACACTTCTCCTGAAATAAAAGCTGAAACTTATTCGAGTAATGCTTCTTTATGTGTAGGAGTCTATTGATAAAAAAAAAACTTAATTTACAGGATTATTTTATATATATTTTTTTACTTTGATTCTTAAAGTCAAAAATATTCTTAGGTTAGCATATGTGGAATTAACGTTTAATTATCTCAATAAAGTAATATAATTTTAGGTTTTACAATTAGCGAAAATTGGAGGAAATTATACCTATTAATTTATTAAAAGATATTTTATTGTAACAATGACAGATAGCCTTTCCAAGAATTATACATATGATGGAACAGTAAAGTGCCCTTTAAAGAACTTATGTTCACTATTTGTAGGTAAGTTACCACTTAAATATAAAAATTTGATGAAAAAAATCTCTCTGTTTTATTTGTCATACTCGTAACTAATAAGAACAAATTGGGTGTCAGATTTCACACGTTGAACTCTAGATCCTCTTGTTCTGATAATACCCAGACAAAAAGCGTGTTAAAAAAATTTTTCTGGTCTGTTGGTTTAAGCACTCTAAGCAATAACGAGAGAGAGAAAGAGAGAGAGAAAGAGATATTTAAATTCCTACAAAACCATAAAATACTGCATCATTTAACGTTAAACCTTATTAATTTTCAGCTGCGGTAGAAGAATGGGGGGCCGATAAAAAACAGCCGAAGACGAGATTAGACAATGACTGAAGAGAATAAACGACAGAAATAAATCTAGAAAAAAATAATCATTGTAACAATAAAAAGTCTTTATTTAAATAATTGATATATTTTCTATTATCCAATTGAAATTGTACCTATTACTATGGAACCAGATAACTTATTCATAGCGATCCTTCTGTAGCTTGAACAATTTAAATCAATTGAAGCTATATTTTGTAGCACTTGCAATTCGACTAATTATAAAATTTTATATCCTTATATAGTATTGTATTAAAAACTTGACAATTGTAATCAATAAGTGTAATATGTGGATCCAGTTCCTGTTACCTGGTTCGCTAATGTAATTTATATCTGTTTAATTTTTGGGACTAATAGGGTCATCTATGGTTACTTGTTATCGACGTTTTGATGACATGAGTGGTCTGTGTCTTCAGAAGTGCAGATTAATTAGGTACTGTAAGCTCTCGGACCCTAAGCAAATTCTGAAAATATCTACCATTCATGTTAGCGGAACGTCAAGAAGAGGGAACAATAGATTATGACCTATTAATCCAAAAAGCAGAATACCATCGGATAATATGTCCACAATCGGGTCAAGAATGTACATTATATGGACATCCAAAATTAGTCCTATTAATATCCAAAAATGATCCATACCTGGACAATATATGGAATCCAAAAAGACGTCCATGAGTGGGACAAACGTATAGTCTAGTGGATATCCATAGGAAGTTGGTGGACAACTTCTGGACATCCCATGGATACCCAGTTTGTCCAGCTTTGGATAAACGATGGATATCCAGTGGACTGAAGTGTGCTATTTGGGATGCTGGGGGTCACTACATATAACAAAATGCCAATACATTTTGGAATATCTCAAAAACGGTTTTTACCATATTTTTTAAACGTAGATCCAAAAATTATGAATTTTTTACAAAAAAAAAAACGGAATTTCTTGACCGTTTTGTGTAGAAAATACAGATTTTTTTAAATAAAAATAATTTGAAAACATCTGACTAGTAGTGGGGTACAGTGATCACAATTTGGCAACCTTGTTATCGTAATACTTAACGCGCGATAATTCAAACCTAAGTTAGTTTGTGAGTATTATTATGCTTAAAGTTAAGGAATTAAAAACAAATTATTTTTTGAATTTTCAATTGTAACTTAATTAAAAATATTAAAGAAAATAAAAAAATATATTTCTTTACTCCCTACTACTGGTTGACGTTTCGTTAGCAGGTTTTTCCAAGAATTTGACAACCGCTAACTGTCGTCTCTGCTATTTAAGTTGTTTGGCCACACAATTTCGATGGCTTTCTTTATAACTCTTGTGGATAAGTTTTCACATCTCGATAGCATTTTTGTTCCTGAAAAATTGATCTAATGTCCTATTTTTAGTAAATTTTGGTTCAATTCAAAAGAAATTGTTTTTTTACTTGACAGCGTTTATATGTTCATCTCTTCTGGCGCCTATTTTGCGGTTGGTTTGATCTACGTAAAATGAGTTACATACTCCGCATGGAATTTCATATACTTCCTGGTTATCTAGAGGGATTTTGTCTTTGGATGTTGGCAGGAGATCCTTTACGGTCTGTAGTGAAAATGGTTTCAATGTTGTGTATCTTAAGGATTTTTGCGATTTTACCTGTGGTCTTCAGATATAAGGAACAAAAGCTCCTCTCTTGGTTTTCGTTAATTTTTGGGGCCAAGTGACTGTTTTTGAGAGCCTTATCTATGTATATATTTTGTAGTTTATAAAAGTATTAAATCCAGATCTAAAACCTGCCTGCTGTAATAAATGACAAAAAGATTTGTTACGATGCGAGTAAACAGTTGTAATTTGCGACAAGAGGTGTCAGGTTTGATAATGCTCTCTTTTTTTGTAAATTAAGATCATTTTCGCGATATGCCTGGATTTTAGAATTTGAGGACATCTATTAAGAAGTTTTGCTAAACATTCTATGGTATCACTGTTTGTTTATTTCAGCATTTCTGATGGAATATTATATGGTCCAGAGGCTTTATTTTTTTACTTGTATTTAAGGCGACTTCATTTATAATTGTTCTTTTCCAGCCCCCATTTAAGATACTCGACTTTCTCTGTTCTTCAACTGATATTATTCTGGAGCTATACAATTATATGGAATGTATTTCGATATCTTTATTTATACAGTTTCTCTCTATAAGAACTTATCTGTGAGTGTCTTGTCTTTTTAGAATATGTAATATGTTCTTCCAATGCTCAAATGTTTCTTAATAGGTCTGGAGTATTTGTTTTCTTCCATATATCCGAAAGTTCCTTTTTGTGGTGTTGTTCTATATATTTTCTAATTTATTTTCCCAGTTAATTTGTAAAACTAAGTCCATTCTAATTCCTTTTTCTCTTTATCTGGCGGCTGCTTTTCTATCAGTGCTTTCATTTTTGCCGCTTTTTTTTAATTTGTTTTGATATGACTTGGGCAGCTACTGCAATAATGATTTCGCTTAATTCTTCGATTAGTTTAATCAGGTCTTCTTCTGCTGTGAGGGTGTTATATGCGGTTTTATATTTCGCTCTTTTATTGTTGGGATTTATGGTGTTTAACGGACAATTTGAGAAGCTACATAGACAATACTATTTTTCTGAATATAAATCAATCAATGAATAAAAATCACATCAAATATATTAAAATTTAACTATTCATCAATTA
Organism: Diaprepes abbreviatus; assembly: GCA_034092305.1. NCBI lineage: Eukaryota > Metazoa > Arthropoda > Insecta > Coleoptera > Curculionidae > Diaprepes > Diaprepes abbreviatus. The sequence goes on along the minus strand of JASJET010000197.1, from coordinate 1,432,654 downwards.
AGGGGGTCTTCACAGTTTACTATTCAAAATTAATTAATTATCGAGCACAACACAACACATATGAAAAAAGGGTGTTATGAATGCCTCTCATTCAATGATAGTTATACATAACATGAATGAATATGCTGCAATTTTCATTTTATTTTCTAAAAAATGTTTGATAAAAATATGAGCAATGGCGGAAAAACCTTTCTTACAACCGGATATGACTGAGGAGTGCGATTCCCACCGGCACGCGTCAACTCTTGGTATGAAAACACAATATTTGATTATTTTGGATGGCGACATAAAAGACCACTGATTGCATTCAGCTGAAACCCCTGGAGGAATAACCTCACCCCTAATTTAATATTTTAGCACGTTGCTAAATATTTAAAAGAAGAAAAAATTATTTAGAAAATTTAAGCAAACTAAAAACTCCACAGAAAAGTAAAAAATAAATTAACAACTCTTTAATAACCACTGTTTAGTATTTTGCCTACTAAAACCTCTCAGATGTGGTTTCGGAAGGCATGTAGAGCTGGTAGTAACGCATATCTATGTATAACATAGTCGACATACAATACAGGTATGTTCGAAATGTTACCTAAGCTCTATAAAAAGGCAGGGCACTTCAAGAATCAAAATATTCATTTTTATAAATATATTTATTTACTTAGGATTTTTCTAAAATCTGCGACGTTCCCTAGCGCAGTGTTTCATAGATGGGAACATGTGATTGTCTTAATCTTAAGGAACCCGAAAGAAAAAAATCGACCACATGCCACATCCAAATTCGTGTTCCACTCGACCATAGCTGATGTAAAAAAGTCAGTTGAAACCTCTGGATACGTTCTGTTTCTGCAGTGTTGAGCAATATGGTTATGATTTGTTATGGGTCTTCACAGTCGTATTCGACTGAAACAAGCAAGGGCTATGATGATGCAATCCGCTTTCAGATCTCTTATTACCCCTATTGTATATCACAACTACTTGTGCAGAGGTTGCCTTTAATTTTGACTGGTGGTTTTCGCAACTTGAGTCTATGGTAGGTTGACTTTAGGGCACCTTGTATGACAGAGCTTTATGACTGAGCGTTCATAGCCAACATGTTGGGGTAGATTTAATTGAATCGGTGATGTATAATTCAATTGAGTGTCAAATCAATAAAGGTGTGTCCTGTTTAGCAACTCAGATGCTGCATATTCCGCTCTGACGTAGATAAGACCTAAATATGAATTGCTACGCCGGTATTTTCACGCCAAATTAACAAATACTAAAGTAAAATCACTTGACTTAAAGTAACTAAATAACTAAACTCAATCACCGAAATAATTTAAACGATTTTCCACCCAAAAATCCCAAAAAATGGACCATATAAATTGAGATGGAAAAATCTAATTTCTTTAGTTATTCCAAACAGGAAAAGTAAAAGTAAAGACAAATGACCTCGATCTTACTTATGTCAAGGATGCATACGTACGCACTACGCTCCTTTCAAACGTCAAAAATTATGTAAATAGGTGTTCTTAGGTAACAACAGTCGGCTGCAAAAAATTTGTGAGATAAATCATTCATTAATCGTCATCATTTTCGACTTAAAATTAAATGAGTTACCAATTAGTTATTTTTAAGTTAAAGAAACACAGTTTGCGCCGGTAAAGTACCGACGCAGAAGAGGTAATGAAGAAGTTTCCTCTTGTAACAATTGTTGATTTCCTGAAAGTTTGGGAACCCTGCAGACTAGGAGTCGCTAAGGCAACTTACAAAACATAAATTTTTAAAACCCCATAAATTAAAAATAACTTATAAGAAAGGTGGAGTATTGAGGAACTTTATAACGACAGTAACACAAAAAAGCATTGACAGTGGTGAAAATTAAACTAGAACATAGAAAATATTATTTAAGATATAACGATTACCACACAATGGATTCAAAAACAATAGCTACGAAAATAACTTGTCAATATAAGCTCGACAGTGACAGAACCTAAGGTGAAAACATAAACAAAGCTAAATCTACGGAACTAATTAAAATGATTTCAAGAAATCTGTCATAAGAAAGGATATAAGGAGGAATTTCACTCGAATAATAGGCAGGAAAACAGAGATTTAACTGGAAAGAAAAGTAAGTTCAAATAACAATAGATATCAATGTAACCACTCACAGTCTAGTGAATACTAAGCAAAACAACATAAATAGGGGTCAAACGGTGATAACCAAATATAAATATTTAAGAGAAACTTTTTGTGGTTTACTGTTATTTTCTATATATTTTAGGTTTAGTGTTCACTTAGAAAATGTAAAAAACTAAATTTACAATTATTATATTAATTTCAAAATAAAATAATGAATTTATTTTTTTTTTTCGTGTAATTTTTTCAACTCTGTTTAATTTTAAGTTTCAACTGGTTTTTAAAAAGAAATTTAGGTTCAAAAAGAAAGAAAGAGCGATAAAATTCACCACCAATGTTTTTTTAGTTTCTAACCTCCTTGTTATAAACCTACTGGGCAAATATTTCTACAGGACATTCTTCGTAGTACCGTTTACAACAAACTGAAAACCGAATCAAAATATCTCGTTTGTATCAAAAGTTATACGCCAAAAAGATCACCCGGGAACAATTTTTCTTCAGTTTATAACCACCTTGGAAAAACCTACGGTATAAATATTTTTACTGCATTTCTACGGAAATGTTGAAAATTGCATCAAAATAGATCCCTCCCATCAAAAATTGTGAAAGAAAAATATTAAAAATGACATTTACATACAAGTAGAATTGAGAATCTCCGTGTGTTTTTTTTTATGTCGGTTTAATGCATAATTTTATGAAGAGTAAAATTAGAATTTAGGAAAAAAAATTTTTCTATCAATCTAATAATTTTTAAGAAAAAAAGCGTTTTTTTTTAAATAAAAATATATTGATATATCAAATAATAATCTTAAAGTTGATAACAGAGAATGATGGTTCATCACATATCATATCACGTATTCCCATTCCCAAGTGGCACAGAGTCTTTTTAACCGCATATCTTAATACAATCAGGGGTTGTATTTTATGCCGACAGCGACAAAATAAATAGAACTGATGGCGGCTGTAATTGAATGTATGTCAGATAGTAAACTGCTATTAACAGCCTATTGAGCGCAGCCGGGCGATATGTTGAGGCTTGATACATTTCCTGCAGGATCTCATCTTCTAACTTCCTGCTAAACGTTTTTAGGGCGATAGCGAAGGAATTATTGTTGGTTCTATAGTAGATAAGACTAAGAAATAATGTATGTCTAATGTTTAATTTCGTTTAAACATAATTCTTGCCAAAATTGTCATTAAATGAAATTTAATCTCCTTCATATTTCGCCTCCATAAATGAAAATTTTAACGTGTGTAAACACTTAATTTTCTTTAACTCTTAATTATTTGTGGAAAAGTAACGAATATTGGTACCTAAAAGAAATTGTTTAATTCCTAATATTAGCAGTTAATTACCTGTCTTCACTTGATATCTTAGAGTAGTAGCGCAGTCATGGATAAGTTGTTGTAGTGGCACCCCTTGATCCGGCACTCTCAGATCCAGCAATTTCTGCATTTCTTCGGGATGGTGAAATTCCAATATTTTCTCATTTCGGTCGTTAGTTGCTCGGACAAAATCTAGAAGTACATCGATGACCTTCTGAAGAAACTCTCTTGTTTGAGCTTCGTTTTCAAGTTTGTATGGAAGAATGTCTAGAAAATATAATAAGAATTCTAATTCCAATTCCAAGTAATTTTCTTTCATGACTTTTTCCCTAAAACTTAACTTTTAGAGAAGTTGTAATTTTTTGAATTATTTATCTATTATAGACAGTATTTTTCAATTTAGATTGTTGTTAAAAAAATTGTCACGGTTCAATTTTGCGTTTAAGCTCACTATGGCTAATTTATTTCATTTAACCTTATTTTGCAAATACTGTCGTTATGGGCAACACAGTATCATTTTCCTTAAGCATTTCATAGGGATTCTTTGAAGACAAGTACAATTTCGATTAGTTTTATTTGCTATTATTTTGCCCTACTTTGGTATTTTCTTATCTACCTTTTTTTTGTATTCAAATAGATCTTGTTTTTTCCCGGCCATTTATATTTACATTTGATGAGATTTTATGTATATTGGGTTGCAGAAATCAGGAAATTTCAATTGATGTATTAATTTATACTTCTTGAATTTAAAAATAACTACTGGGATACCTATTAGAATTATTATTCTTGTTTTGAGTGGAAAATACTAATGATTAACAAATTGGCTTAACTAACAAATGCATTTCAGCCGACTGTTATTGCCCGATGTCTTTCTTTTTGAACAGTCAATTCTTTCACACGTGGTAATTGAACGCCCCTAACGAAAGCCGATTAATGCACAAGCAGGGCAATGATTATAAATGGAGGTCGTTTTGCCTTGATTTTTCACTTTTTCCTTGTTTGATTCAGCTGAAGCAGCTGCAGACTTCCGTCTCAATTTTTTGTTGCCAAATTTTTTGGGATTCTGAGATGGAAAGTCGAAGATTATCCTGGTAATTTTGTTGAGTTTTGGTGTGCCGTATCTTTTGCCAGGTTGGCAGTTATGTTTTTTTTCATCGGGATAAACTTGGAGACAGGGATTTTGGGCAGTTTGCACGGGTCAACGAAGGAATGAGTCTGACCCTAAAAGATCGGGTAAGGAACTTTAAAATAATTACTGTTAAAACGAGTCGGCATCGTTTTTTTTATTTATTAAAAGATTTCAGCTCAAAATTGATTTTTACTTAGTGAATATAAAACATAATTTAAAACCAACCGTTATGTTATTCTAAGACTCATTTAGATCCAAAATTAACCACTTTAAAACATTATTAAGATGTATTTGGGGTTTTGGGCCGATCATTTCTTTTTTTTTTTGTGGATTTTGAAGTTTGTATGTTTTTTGGGTTTTTAATATTTGCTGCCATGCAGTGCCTAAATTTTATAATTTGTTATCAGTAAGAGTTGATTTTGAGAGTATTTTTATCATCATTTGTAATTTTTACTATATTTTGCTATGTTTTTGCCTCCTGGACGTATCACGATGTTCCCAATTTTCAGTTAAATTAATTTATTAATAGTAATATTGAAGTATTCTGCATTGCATGCAATCTTAGGGTCTCATTCTAGGTTTATTATTGACAAATTTAAAGTTTTTTTTACATGGTGATACGTCCAGGAGGTTAAATTAAATAAATTATCCATAGTGAGCTTAAGTCCAAAATTGAATCGTTACAAAATCAAATACGAAAGATACTTTGATCATTATTTTAAATTTTTCAAAAAATAATTCTTTAGTAAGATTTCGTAGATGAAACAACATTTTTTTTTAAACATAGATAGCGTATTCAGTTTGGCAGCTACCCGTAATCCTCAGGTTTTCCTATAAATTCACTATTTTCTCCAGTTTATGCCCAAATTTTCTAGAATGTAAGTATGTATTTTAGGGTTCGCTGAATTCAAAATTGTTTTTAGATTAATGAAATTTAAAATGGCTGATCCGATATCGTTAGTTTCCTTGATTTGAATTCACTTTTTAGCTTCTAGGTATTTGTTTTTTAGATCGCAGAATACGACCCCCCCCCCCACCAACCCCAAAGGCTTAAAAATAAGGGTAAAAGATGAACATTTAAGATTAACTTTAAACACTGTACTTTCTTAGAAGTTTAAACTCAGCTTTGATACTTCGAAAATGTTCTTTACAAACTTGGGATTAGTTTTACAGTTTACAGTACCCAGAGAGATGACAGTAAATTTTTTAAGTTGACATTAAAACGTTGTATTTTTTTAAGCGTTTAGCGTAAGGGGTTTTTAAAAACTCTCTTTTCATATTTAAGATATTGAATCTGAAATATGAAGTTTTGTAAATATGATAATATACTCATAAAACAGTTCAACAGAACAGTACTACTGGGTATTCGATTCCACCCAAAATAAGCTAAAATTTGTTCTCTTATTCGTTATAAAAGATCTACACTACCTCTTAGTATATTTTATTATCTGAATATTTACTTTTTCGATATACCTGTCTCTCTCAACTAAGTCATTGTGCTAAATAAAGGACCTACAGATCTACTAACTAACAAACTACTACAAAGATGACTTCTTTATTGTTGAAAAAGGTATGTTGCTACGGATTTAATGGAAAAAGTGTTATAAATAAAAATGAGAACCAATTTATTGATGAAAAATGTGGAGACTAACCCTTTTCAACAATAAAAAAAATGTTAAATTTTCCTAAATTAATAAAAAATAAAAAAGATGGCATCTAAATGATGTATGTGATCTAGATTAAGAAATAATCCATTCATATCAATCCAATGTATTGAAAAAGGCAGCCTTTCATTTAGCATCACTTAATTTACTATACATATTTACAGAAATTTAAACCACGATTTTTTTTTTAAATTATATGGATAAATTTATTTTTCTATTCAGTAAATAGAGATTTATATTGTGTCGAAATATTTAATACACATTTAGCCCAGTATTTCAACAATAAAGAAGATAAGGATCGTATAGGGAAACATTTTTATTTGTTACTGGTTGTAATTAATTGGAATTTGTGTTATCCTTAATTAAATTCAAGATGGTACAAAAACTACAATCCTGTTAATATATTTTTTCTTCTTAGTTTGGACGTCTAAGGGTTTTCGTGACCGATCCAGGTGTATGGAAGTTATTATTGGTTCATTCTTATGAATATTCAGTTACTTACTATAGACATATTTCATATATAATGTCCTATACCTAAGTCGAACTTTTTTTGACATATTTTAAATTTTATGTCAAAAATGGCTTTTGCTGGCCTAAACATAACTATCGATTTGTCCTATATGAAATATTTATTTAATCACATTAAATTTGAGTGTTCTAATCTCGTGGAATGAAGTTCCCTGAAGATGCCTAGTGCAGTTGTAGACGAAACGATTGATAATAATTCCAATTAGACACGGTATAAACTCAAGAACCATGATTTTCAAAACTCCAATCTTTTGGTATCTTTATGCTACTGTCTCCTATTCTCTTATAAACACTTAAGATAGTACAAAAACAAAAAAATTCGATTTTGCGTCTTCTCAGTGTGATTATTATTATTCAAAAATCATTTCCGTTGGTATGTTATATTAGGATAAATTTTTAGCTTTAAAATGAGCCATCATATCGAGACAAATTTGGATTAGAAGTCAAGGTATTATCGATTTTGCTAGAGCTCAGCATACGCATGCCATTTACTCGACAAATTTTGCAAAATCTGGACTTCTAATTAAATTTTTTCAATTTTGAAAACATTTTTTTCTATACCATTAAGTTTGAACTGAAATGGCACTGATCCGAAATCACAAACCCATTTATTTTAGGATTTGCAGTGCTATAAACAATTAAATTGTTAATAACAAATTTCTTGCCAACATGATAGCTTATCATGTTGAATATTTGGATTCAGCAACTCAAAGTACATAAAAATCAACCATAAAATTCTATTGACCACAATCTGCCACGAAAGCCTTGGCCGCCCATACCATACTGCTTCAACAACGCACCAAAGAATTTATAATAGACAAAATTAACGAATATTTTTTACGTGCTGTTGTTATTCATCTAGTAGGCGGATATATTAATTTTAAAAATCTTGAAGCACAATTCAAATTAATAGCGTTGCACATCTTAACTATTTAGAAAATATTTTAAATGGTAATTCGAAACTGATTTGAATATATTAATCTTCAGATATTTGAAAAATAATGCGATTATATTGATAAGTAAATTTAACTTGATTGTAAAGTAATATTTGTGTGTTTCTCATACGATCCAATTTATTTATAATTGATAATGTTACAACAAAAAATAATTACTCGAAGGCACTTTCTCTTTGAAAAAATTGGGTAGACCATTGACAACTTTGTGAAGAAATTCTCGAGCCACCGGAACATCTTCAGTGTTGTACGGTAATATCTCTGAAAAAATTATTTTAAATAGTTTGCGGCTTTGAAAGGAATCTCTATTAAGTAAAACTTTTACGGTATCATGTTATAGCAGCCTACTACATCTACAAAATCACAAAAGATAATATTTTCTAGTTCACACATACACACAACAAAACCGCTCAATACACCCTAAATTGCAAATGTATGTACAAAACATTCTAAATTTCTAGTAGTGACTTTATTTTTAAATCAATTTTTGAATAAAGATGTGGTAAGTATATAATAATATTACAAGTAAAATTACTATATTATCTACCTATTTTATAACCCCCCTCCACCACCACTATTTTACCGAGCAAAGAATAAAGCCTAAGTTTTTATTTAATTTTGCCATCAGTTTTTTTGATTGTCGTGACTTTTTTAATATTTTTAAGTATTAAAAACTACCACAGTAGAAATGTCGATCAACGTATTATAATACAGTTAAAAATTTAATTACAAAATGATAGCATATAAATTATGAATGTACCAAGAAATAAAATAACTCGGACTATTCATTGACACCTTACTAAATATAAATAAAAGTATTATTATGTGATTTAGGGACCAAACAAGGGGCTCTAGTTCTGAAAATATGCTAATTCTTCGAAGGAATTAGTTGTAGTTCGACATTGCTCTTCACAGCGCAGGGATTGATTCATTTTCCCTGATGACACAATCCCTAGAGAGAGTCACACCAGCTACCTATCTTCTTCAAGTGCCTACTCTATTGCGGAGGTTGGCAATCATAATAGCTATTTTAATTTTTGAGGCAGTTGCTCTAAATAATTGTTTTGAACTGCATCCAAACCATTCCCTTAGGTTTTTTAACCATGAAATTCGTCGTCGTCCTACGCCTCTTCTGCCACTTATTTTGCCTTTGATTATGAGCCGTAAGATGCTGTACTTTTCTCCCCGCATAATGTGTCCGATATATTGCAGTTTTCTCTGTTTTACTGTTATCTCGATTTCCTTTTCTTTCCCCATTCTTCTCAACACTTCGGTGTTCGTAACCCGATCCACCCACGAAATCCTCTGAATTCTTCTATAGGTCCACATTTCAAAAGTGTTAAGTCTTCTCATTGTCTCTCAATTCAGTGTCCATGCTTCCATTCCATAATATAGAACACCGTATACGTAACATTTAGTCAGTCGTATTTTCAGGGCTAACGTTAGATCTTTGCTGCAGATAACCTTTTTCATTATAATAAAGTTGGCACGTGCTTTCTCGAATATGGTTTTTATTTCGACGGTATAGTCATTATTTTCTGTTATTAGGGTTCCCAAGTAAGTGTACTTCTTAACTCTTTCTATGTGCTGGCCTCCTACCATTAGGGTTTCATTATTATTATTGGTGTTGTTTTTACTAATTATTATGAACTTGGTCTTTTTCGTGTTAAGAGAGAGTCCATATTCTCCACTAACTCTTAATATTTTATTCATTATTTTTTCTAGGTTTTTCAAACTATTAGCTATTATTACGGTGTCATCTGCATACCTAATATTGTTGATTAAAACTCCGTTTACTTTTATCCCTGCTGTTTCAGATTCAAGACTCTCCAATATGACCTCTTCAGAATAAGCGTTAAATAGTAAAGGTGACAATATACACCCTTGTCTGACTCCCCTTTGTATTTCCACATCTCCGGATATTTTCTGTTCAATTTTTACTACCGCTCGCTGATTGTAATTCAGATTTGATATCAACCTTAAATCTCTTTCATCCAAATTTTTGCTTCTGAGAATCTCTATCAGTTTGTCATGTTTGGCCCTATCAAAAGCTTTGTTGTAATCTATGAAGCAGACATAGAGGTCCTGATTGATATCCAAGTATCTTTGAGTAAGCACATTAAAAGCAAATAATGCTTGTCTTGTTCTCACCCCGTTCCGGAAGCCAAACTGTGTGTCACCAATATCCAGCTCCAATTTGGAATGTATTTTAGCGTGTACAATTTTTAAAAGGGTTTTCAAAGTATGTGACATGAGACTGATTGTTCGATAGTCACTGCATTCTTTTGAATTTGCTTTCTTTTGTAAACATATGAATGTTGATGTTAACATTTCTTGGGGGATGGTTCCTGTCGTGTAAATTGTATTGTATTAAATAATCTCACCAATAAATCCAAATTTTTTTCATTGATCAGCTTCAACAACTCATTTCATCTGGACCAACAGCTTTATTAGTTTTTATCGGCCTTAATGCATAAATGACCTCTACTTTAGTAATTTCAGGGCCTATGTCACCGCTCAGACTGTTTATAGAAGAATTTTCGTGTCTTTGATCTTCAAATAGTTTTTTTATGTATTCTTTCCACCTGCCTAATTTTTGTTGTGTTTCCATAATAATGTTTCCCTCTTTGTCTAGCAATATGTTTAAGGTTTTTCTCTTTTCTATTCCAGCTAGTTCTTTGACTTTTTTATGCAAGTTGAAGTTGTCGTCCTTGTTTTGCAACTCCTCTATTTCTTTGCATTTTCCAGAAAGGTACTCTTCTTTTGCTGCTCTTATTTTTCTTCTTATTTGAATTTGCAACTGTTGATATCGGGTCTTGTTGGTCTTGTCTTTCCTTCTTTCATACATCAGCTCCAAAATATCATCTGTCATCCAATCTTCTTTCTTCTATCTTGATGTTGTAAGTACTTTCTTGCTTGGTTCCACAATTGACGTTTTGAATAACTGCCACTGTTGTTCAACGTTGTCATCGTTTAACCCAGGCTTGCCTTGTCTTCTTTCTAAGTTTGTGTTGATGTCTTGTCTCAGCTTTTCTTTCGTTTCTTCTGATTTTAATTTGTGTATATTTAGTTTTTGATGTTATGATTTGTTTGTATCCTTTTTAATTTAAGTTGGTATTTAGCGATAAGGGGATTGTGGTCCGAAAATACGTCCGCACCTGGTTACGCCTTTACTGAATATACTGCGTTTCGATATCTGTATTTTATCAAGACGCAATCAATTTGGTTTTTAACTATGTTATTGTCCTTATCAGCTGGTGACCTCCATGTATAGAGACGACGTTTAGGTAGCTTAAAAAAGGTATTTGTTTACTACTAGATTATGCTCTTGACAGAATTCTATAAGACGATCTCCTCTATCATTGCGCACTCCAAGGCCATATGGCCCGACAATGGAATCATATTTACCCTGGCCGATTTTTGCGTTTAAATCCCCCATTACAACAGTAATGTCTCTAGATTTTGTGACGCGTAGTGTCTGTTGGAGCTCATTATAAAAGTTTTCTATTTCGTCTTCCATTTTATCAGCAGTCGGTGCATAAATCTGTAAAAGATTTAATTTGCCGTGGGTTGTCATCAGCTGTAGCATTATAATTCTTTCGGATACCGGAATGAATCCTATTACTGATTTTACTACCTTGTCACTAAGAATAATAGCGACTCCATATCTGTGTTGAGTGTCGCTGCTGTTAGAGTAATAGATTCTTCCGTTCTCCGACTTGAGTTCTTCAGAGCTGACCCATCTTGTGTCGCTAATACCCAGTATGTCGATCTTAAGTCTCGATATTTCTCGTTGAATGTTTCTCAACATGCCTCTTACGTTCCATGTTACAATTTTAAGATTTGTTTTGTATATTTCCAGTAGATCTACTACCTATATATCTACTTAATTAATTTGTATCGTCCTCCTCAACAACCACATATCAATGAGACCTTTAAAGGGAATGTAGCAAAAAATTAAAACTCGACCATGAACCTGTGAAAATGTATATATATATATATATATATATTATATATATATATATATATATATATATATATATATATATATATACTTTACTTTCGCGGTTCGAGGAAAATTAGTCCCAATATTACCCATAAAAAATATCTCATTCATTTTTCAAACTGAATCCAATCTTCCTGCTATAACCATTATTAATAGCTGATGGATAAGTAAATCTTTTTTCTCCGGGGTATATTTCCGTTTTACCATAAACGACAAGAGTAATTCCCAGTTATACTCCAGTAAATAAACTGGGGAAGTAGGATTACTGTTGAAAAATTACTGTGGCTTTTCTACAGTCGCTCAGGCAAACATTTGTCGGTGTTCTAGCTTTTAAGCGGTACATGTGAATGGTAAATGTGTTTTTCATTGGTATTTGAAATAGTATGTAAATACATTTTATATTTCAATTGTAAAAGCGCTGGTAAAAATTCAAATGTACGATTATTGTGATATATATATATATAATATATATATATATATATATATATATATATATATATATATATATATATATATATATATATATATATGAACCATATATTATATCATTTTTCCTTTATTTTGTCTTTTCTTGGGTTTAGGTTCTATATTTAATAAAAACACAAAACAATTGACCTCCCTAACATTTCCAGAGTTTCGACCAAAAATACTGCAAAAAGTAAAAAAGACACTAATAAATAATAATTTCAACGAAAAGACTATCACCAAAATAATTGATAAACGAACATATAAGTTTTATAATAACGTAAAAACAAAAAACATAGAACATACACAGCAAAAATAGGTAGCATTACCTCACACTAGTGAGCTGTCAGAAAAAATAAAATACATTTTAAAAAAGCACGATATTATCGTATGCCACAAGTCACATAATAAATTAAATATATTGTTCACAAATTTAAAAAGTAAAACTCCTTTCATGAATAAATCAAATGTAATATATTCGATCCCTTGCACAAATTGTCTCAAAAAATATATAGGCATGACGAGCCAATTACTGAAGAACAGATTATATGGCCATAAATATACGAAAAATGCCTCAACAGCGTTAAACAAACACACACAGGACAAAAAACATACTTTTGATTAGAACAGTACCAAAATAAAAAAACAAAGATATGAATTACCAAAAATTACAGATAAAAGAAATGATTGAAATTAAAAAAGACAAAAATACTGCTAATGACAGAACAGATATGGGAAATTTGAGCCACATTTACACAAGCCTAATTTAAACAAAAATATTAAGTATTCGATCCTGTCAAATAAGAATCAAAAATTGAATATCCTCTTAAACATAAAACTAAATGTATACCTTATTTGTTTTTTTGTGCATTGTAAAATATAAAAAAACCAAAACACATTCGCATTCCATGTATCCTCAGTAGACGTTGTAAAGATTAAATTTTATTTAGTAATAGAATAACATAATGTCAAGGTATGTACCGGTAAAATTAAATATTTTTAAGAATTTTAAAAATTTAAATACTGTTTTAGAATGTCTTATTTGTTTTTTTTTTAATTGTAGATATGTGAATGTTAATTATATAAAAATATTTTTAGAAGGAAAAAGTTTTGAAAATGCCTTGAATAAGGGGCGAAACGTCAATTGTTTTGTGTTTTTAATAAATATAGAACCTAAACCCAAGAAAAGACAAAATAAAGGAAAAATTATATATATATATATATATATATATATATATTTATTTATTTATTTATTAAATTTGTTCCTCTACAATTTATTGGGACTAGTTTTTGAATACTACATCAATCAAGTGACTTCTTAAATAACTCCACAAAACGAAGTCCGGAGTACTCAAATCTGGAGATCTGGGTGACCAGTCAATGTAGCCTTTTTTTGACATCAAACGTTCAGTGTGGCATGACGCACCGTCTTGTAGAAACCAGTAATCATCAAGACCTTTTTCACGCATTTGTGTGCAGACATAATGACTTCCACCAATATCGATTTCCATTGACTGTTTCGTTTTCTCTGAAAAAAAATGGCCCAGTGATAGTCAAACAATCACTTTTCTGTCATGCAATGGCATTTCGTGGATCTCGTGTGGATTCTCCGTCCCCCAAATGCGGCAATTTTGTTATTAAAGCCGCCAGAGAATGTGAAATGGGCCTCGTTGGTCATCAAAATTTGCTTCCAAAAATCAGGTTCACTGTCAACCATTCAAGCGACTGTTTCAACCGACGTGGATGGTCTGTCGGGAATATTTTTTGTGTTAACTGTACTTTATACGGAAAGAAATGCAAATCATCCTTCAAAATGTGCCGCAAAGTGGTTCCACTGACACCAAAATGCTGAGCGCTGTGACAATACGACACTTTTGGGTTCTTGGCAACGCTCTCTCTGATCGCTTCAACCACTTCATTGGAACGTCTTGATCGTTAATGAACGGTATGTTGACGATCTCCCACTGTCCCGTACTCAACAAAATTTGAAACCAAACGACGGATAGTGTGGTCAGACGGTGCCACGATATTTTCGACATTATGCACGTTGAGTTAACACAACTGAACAACTATTTTCAATATACATTGTCACTATTTCGGCGCGTTGTTTCGGTGTAAAGCGTTTTAGGGTTAAAATTGTACTGAATTGACGTTTCAAAAATACGTATAACCAAATCAATCAGTTAGTAAATGTCAAAGTTATTCAATGTTTACATACCGACATAAAAGATGGCTCACCCTGTATATATATATATATATATATATATATATATATATATATATATATATATATATATATATATATATATATTTATATTATTTTCATCAGAATTTACAGTGTGTATCTTGAACAAAAATTTAAGCTTAAATGATATTGAGAGAGGGATTTTTCCGTATGATATGAGTTTTTTGTGTGTTGAGGATGTTGGGATTTAAAATGCCAATATTTGGAAGATCGCGTTTTTTGGTGTATCATTCTGTGTTTAAAAATTTTTTAATTTGATATAAAGTTAGGCGAAGATAATTAATATTATCTTGTTTCTCTTTTTCGATCGTAAACTGTAGTTTTTGATGATAAGATGTTTTAATACTGAGTCACATGGAATATGGATATTGCTGTGATACAGTCGTCGACGTACCTATAAAAAATTGCAAATCGAACTCAAGATTTCTGGTTACACTTTTTTCAAGATCCTTCAACACAAGTTGTGCTACAACACTATAAACTGAAGCTCCCATTGTGTATCCTATTTGTTTATAAAATTATTGGTTGTATCTAAAGTATGTATGAGTCTTTTTGTGTCATAGAGTAATCACTTTCACTATCTACAGAGAGCCTTAAAAATTCCAGGGCTAGAGTGTTCACAATGTTCATATTCATGCTCGACTTCGCGGAGGACAACAGAATCTCCGGATTTCTAAATGTCCTATAAATTAGATAAAATGTAGAATCTTGAATTAAAAATACTAATTTCTGAGAAATAATTAATAGAAACTGTTCGATATGCCGCATATATTTTTGGTCATATGAAATAACCTCGTCTAAAAATGTCGTTAAAAATTCACTCTTAGTGACGTAATGTTGGACGCCAGTGTATCGGACGAACATAAATCAAAAGTACAATAAGCAAACAGACAAGAGGTATTTCAATTACGTATCAGAGGCAGTGAATAATTTTCAATTCCAAGCATTCTTGTAGGATGGGGTGCACGTTGTAACAGCTGCTCCCGGAAAGGCACAGCCTGTCCCGCGTCGACGAGGGTGGGCTTATTGCCTGCATAGACGTCGGGTCCAAGGCATTGGCGCCGATATGAATTCATTAAACATCTAATTTCTTCGTGAACATTAAACATTTTTGCGTAAAAATAGTTAAATTAACTAAATTTAAATAAAGATTTATCCTTAGAGTATGTGGATTGAGACTCAAAGAGAAAAAAAAAATAAAAACTGATATGGGAAAAAGATTGAAATTTACAACAATAATTTTCAAATAAGGTAATGTGAAAAACTTGCTAGTAAGAGAACTTTTTAGTCGATTTTATTCGTATATAACCACAAATTATTTCATAGTAGAGATGCAGCTGCTTTGGCCTTGTTGAAAGATTCAATTTTCTTGACCTTGATGCTTCGCGACCTGCTGTAACACTGAGAGAAACTGAAAGTTAGAAAGAATATCGCGAATATACTGCATCAAGGGTTTTTGGGTCACTGATTTGAAATCTGAGGTCGGATTTGAAAAATTCAAAATAGCGGATCTAAAATGGCAGAAAAAAAAAAATCACATGAATCTGAGCAAAAATTTGCACCAAGGAGTTTCTGGGGTCACTGATTTCAAATTTGAGGTCAGATTTGAAAAATTCAAAGTTGCCAATCTAAGATGGATTCTAAAAATTATGTAGTTATGAATTTTAATACAAATAGTACCCTTGCTACAAATTTATTGCTCGAATGCATGCAATTTTAAATTTTCCGTCCACCATCTTAGATCCGCCATTTTGAATTTTGGCATTTAAATAATATATTTCAAATCAGAGACACTTTAAACCCCCGTACCGAGTATTTCACCAAAAATCCATTCATAACTCAGCCGTAAGATAGGTTTATGATGTCTTGGATACGCCATTGTTTTTGGTAATATCTAATATTGGTGTGGCATCGGTGACCCCCGAGCTTCTTTTAAACGTAATTAGAAGGTATATTTTAAGGATTACAGCAATTTTATGAAACATTTTCTCAAATTTAATGTGGGATGCTTATTCATCATATTGAATTTTTCAAAACACCACCATCTTTTAGAAAGCTCTTTGTCGAAACAAACAGTTTGACACCTCGATCATAAAATCATAAAAGTCCATGAACTCAAATTTTGGGTACGCAGGTGATCCGGTTGGAATGAAACGTCCCTATATATATATATATATATATATATATATATATATATATATATATATATATATATATATATAAAGAGTTCACTCGTAGACGCCATACAGTGAACTTTGAAAATGATGAGAATGAGATTTCACCGAAACGTCAGCTGCCTTATAGTCCTGAGAGGGACTCAGCACATACACGAGATGCCCGAAAACTTTCGATTACATATATATATATATATATATATATATATATATATATATATATATATATATATATATATATATATATATATATAATCGAATAGAAAACCCCATAGAAATTAGCTTTTGGCGGGAACGCTTTTAGTCGCATTTGGTTAAGATTTCTCCCTATAATATAGCGGGTCGCGAAAGGTCATGACATTTGGATTTGGCCTGAAGGCCTTCTATCGCATCTGAAAGATGAAATAATCTTTGGTTTAAATTTTGATAGAGTAGAATATTTTAATGCGTTTTTGGGTTATTATACAGGGTACTCCTAGAGGGATCCGATAAAAATATTTCTACGGTTAATGTAGGAATGCTAAAAGATGGAAAAACGAAAATATTTGTTGAGGAACGAACCGATTTCCGCATAGAAGTAAAATGTTTTGAATCTGTTTCCAGCATATTGTAAAAAATACTTCCAAGGAGGTACAAAAATATTTTCACAGTATATTCATTGTAAATAGAATGGAGGAAGTTGCGTTACGTTGCGTAGGGGGGGGGGAGCTCGCTGTAGGTGCGGCAAATTTAGAAAACAACGTTTTATTTTGATTAGAATATGATTTAATTTTTTCGTTGATAGAGTGAATCCCATATCTGGCGCCGAGTTTGATCCTCCAGTTATTTTGCAACCTAGGTACATTATTTTATAAATCAGAAGTATTGCCATATATATGAATATGTCCGTATTTGTACGTATTTTCAAAATCCAAGAGGGAAAATGAACGAATACGGATTTCAAATTTAGCCTTACAATTTTTAATTTTTATAAAATGTGGAAGACCTTTATTAGGATTCCGGGATCTTTTTTCTGCAGATATAATGGAAGGTTTGTTAAGTATGTTTTA
>JASJET010000196.1:3000000-3229832 GCA_034092305.1 Diaprepes abbreviatus | reverse complement strand
CTGTCTTCAAAATCTATAACAGGATTGTACGAAATAGTTTAAAAATGTTTAATTGCTTTCCCAAAAACCATATTTGGCTCAACGTTAGTTCGTGCGTTATTTTAATATTAGGTATTAGTATTTTTTCTTGTTAAGGGGCGGTAGACTAAAAAAGGTTGGAAAACTATGGTCTAAACTATCCTGAAAAACATATGTTTTTTTTTTCTGCCAACATGATTAAAATTAGGATTTTTAACACTACTGGGACTTAAATGAATGAATTAAAGAAACAAAAAGTGGTGATACTAGGTCATCGATGTCTAGGTCTCTATTGGGCCCTTTACATCCCACCATAGCTGCAGGTCATTCAAGGCCGATCGCCTTTGCGAATTCAAGAAGCGTCGTTAGTTGAACTTATCTAACTGCTTCCGGTAACAAAATTGTATATCCGAAATATCGCTATCTCAGTCCATTGAGTGCTCCGGCTCCAGCTCCTTCATCTGGTCGAGATCTATCAGTATACCACCAGGATCCATTTCTCGCAAGATTTTGCTCTCCCTCCCAACCTACTCTACTTTTCAGAAATATCTCCAGAAAGAGGTTGGGTTTTAAAAACGGGGTCATGTAATCTGTCTACATGGGGAGTGATGGACACCTGTCCACCACGCTTTCTCAGATACCTGAGTAGCCGCCGCTTTCTAATTCCAAGATGCCCTAAGCAAATTAGATGATAAACAGTCGTCAGGGCCTCGTTTTCTATATATATATATATATATATGTAATCGAAGGTTTTCGGGCATCCCGTGTATGTGCTGAGTCCCTTTCAGGACTGTAAGGCAGCTGACGTTTCGGTGAAATCTCATTCACCATTTTCAAAGCTCACTGTATGGCGTCTACGAGCGAACTGACGCCTGCGACCCCGGTGTTGTCGGTACCGTGTGCGCGTCGGACGTGTTCGTTTTCCGAATGGTTCCGAACCAGGTGGCGTGACCTGCTGCGCGTCATCGGCCCTGTTGCCAGTGTTTGTGGTTGCGTTGCCGAGTTGTATTCTCTTTTGTTACTAAGTGGTACTGGTTGATGTTTGGTAAGCAGATTTTTCCAAGTATTAGGCACACGTTGGCTGTCATCTCTGCTATTTAAGTTGTTGGGCCTCTTTGCAATTTCAATAGCCTCCCTTATAACCCTTGTGGACAGGTTTTCACATCTCGATAGCATTTTTGTTCCCGAGAAATTTATCTTATGTCCTGTGTTTAACCAGTGTTGGGCCAGAGCAGAAGAAGTTGTTTTTTGCTTGACAGCGTTTATATGTTCGTCTCTTCTGGCACTTATTTTACGGTTGGTTTGACCTACGTAAGATGAGCTGCACTCTCCGCATGGAATTTCGTACACTCCCTGGTTTTCTAGAGGGATTCTTTCTTTAGGTGTTGGCAAGATATCTTTTACTTTACGGTCTGTGGTGAAAATGGTTTCAATGTTGTGTCTCCTGAGAATTCTTGCGATCTTGTCTGTGGTGCCTCTTACATAAGGAACAAAAGCCTTGGAGCTATTCTCTTGGTTTTCGCGATTTTTTGGGACCAAGTGTTTGTTTTTTAGAACCTTGTCTATATGTTCTTTTTTATAACCGTTCTTTGTTAGGGCTTCCTGCAGTATGTTCATCTCCCTGTGATAATTTTCTCGATCTGTAAGGGACTGCGATCGAAACGCAAGTGATTTCACTACTGCAAATAATTGGGCGGGGTGGTGATGTGAATCGGCGTTGAGGTACCTGTTGGTGTGAGTGGGCTTTCTATAGACAGTGTGCGAAAGCAAGCCATCCTCTTTTCTTTTCAGTAGGATATCCAGAAACGGTAGTTCTCTTTCCTGTTCTGTCTCCATGGTGAATTTAATTTTGGGATGTATACTGTTTATGTGTTCCAAGAAACTTTTGAGATTTTCTTCCCCATGTTGCCAGATAACGAATGTGTCATCCACGTAACGTAGCCACAGTCTTGGTTTATGTGAAGAGGTCTCCAAAGCTTTTGATTCGAAGTCTTCCATAAATAAGTTAGCGAGTGCAGGAGACAGCGGCGATCCCATCGGGGCTCCCTCAACCTGTTTATATCGTCGGCCTTCATAAGTAAAATAGGTGTTATCAAGACAGTGTCTAGCTAATTCGATGATATATTTTGGCAGATTGTATTTGTTTTCTATTACAGAAAGAGCCTCTTTAACTGGTATTTGTGTGAAAAGTGATGTTACGTCAAAACTAACCAGACATTCTTTTTCTTGTAAACGTATGTTTTTGATTATTTCGCAAAAATGTTGCGAGTTTTTAACGTAGGAGGCCGTTTTTTCGACGAAGGGTTGGAGAATGGTGGCTAGATGTTTTGCTAGGGCCTGAGTTGGAGAGCCAACAGAGCTTACAATTGGTCTCAAGGGGGCTCCGGGCTTGTGTATCTTGGGCAAGCCATAAAGTTTAGGACATATGGAAGATTTTTCTCTTGGTGTGATTTTCTTCTTTATTTCTTCGGTAAGTGGAGATGCCCTGATCAATGTTTTGGTGGTCTTTTCTAGATAAGTGGTATGATCTCTGTTTATCGCTGTCTCCTGCACTCGCTAACTTATTTATGGAAGACTTCGAATCAAAAGCTTTGGAGACCTCTTCACATAAACCAAGACTGTGGCTACGTTACGTGGATGACACATTCGTTATCTGGCAACATGGGGAAGAAAATCTCAAAAGTTTCTTGGAACACATAAACAGTATACATCCCAAAATTAAATTCACCATGGAGACAGAACAGGAAAGAGAACTACCGTTTCTGGATATCCTACTGAAAAGAAAAGAGGATGGCTTGCTTTCGCACACTGTCTATAGAAAGCCCACTCACACCAACAGGTACCTCAACGCCGATTCACATCACCACCCCGCCCAATTATTTGCAGTAGTGAAATCACTTGCGTTTCGATCGCAGTCCCTTACAGATCGAGAAAATTATCACAGGGAGATGAACATACTGCAGGAAGCCCTAACAAAGAACGGTTATAAAAAAGAACATATAGACAAGGTTCTAAAAAACAAACACTTGGTCCCAAAAAATCGCGAAAACCAAGAGAATAGCTCCAAGGCTTTTGTTCCTTATGTAAGAGGCACCACAGACAAGATCGCAAGAATTCTCAGGAGACACAACATTGAAACCATTTTCACCACAGACCGTAAAGTAAAAGATATCTTGCCAACACCTAAAGAAAGAATCCCTCTAGAAAACCAGGGAGTGTACGAAATTCCATGCGGAGAGTGCAGCTCATCTTACGTAGGTCAAACCAACCGTAAAATAAGTGCCAGAAGAGACGAACATATAAACGCTGTCAAGCAAAAAACAACTTCTTCTGCTCTGGCCCAACACTGGTTAAACACAGGACATAAGATAAATTTCTCGGGAACAAAAATGCTATCGAGATGTGAAAACCTGTCCACAAGGGTTATAAGGGAGGCTATTGAAATTGCAAAGAGGCCCAACAACTTAAATAGCAGAGATGACAGCCAACGTGTGCCTAATACTTGGAAAAATCTGCTTACCAAACATCAACCAGTACCACTTAGTAACAAAAGAGAATACAACTCGGCAACGCAACCACAAACACTGGCAACAGGGCCGATGACGCGCAGCAGGTCACGCCACCTGGTTCGGAACCATTCGGAAAACGAACACGTCCGACGCGCACACGGTACCGACAACACCGGGGTCGCAGGCGTCAGTTCGCTCGTAGACGCCATACAGTGAGCTTTGAAAATGGTGAATGAGATTTCACCGAAACGTCAGCTGCCTTACAGTCCTGAAAGGGACTCAGCACATACACGGGATGCCCGAAAACCTTCGATTACACATCACACCCGTGAGAATATCCGACATAACATATATATATATATATATATATATATATATATATATATATATATATATATATATATATATATATATATATATATATATATATATATATATATACTAGCGACCCGCCCCGGCTTCGCACGGGTGCAATGCTGATACTAAATACACTACAGAAAAACTGTGACTATTTATTTTATTTTTACAACAATTATTACATCGGCCTCCGACGCGCTATTTATAGGCACGCTGCCGCCGCCCCGGTCGGCCAGTACCGCCGCAAACGCTACTTCCCGCAATTTTAAATCTGTAATATCTTCGAAAATATTCATTTAAATCTTGTGCTGTAAAGGACCATATAGATCTATATTAAATCAACAATGTATTTAAGCTATTTAATTGGATAAGGATTAATGCTGTATTGGTTAAAATCGCTTCAAAATTTGCCATTATTTGTCGTAAAAAGTAAATGACAAAAAAATGTTATTGTGGGATATCCATGAGAGATAGACATATACCATCGCAGAGTTTTCTGTAGACCTTTTCAATGTGTACAAATAATTAGTACATTATTTTGATAAATCTCGTAGGGTTCAGCCTGCGTTTGCAATGTAAGCGGAAAAAAATATGATAATTAACGACATCACATTAGAAACCTCAAAAATAACAGTATTTCTCCACTATTTAATGGATGTTATTATACATATAACCCTTCCTCTTGAATCACTCTATCTATTGAAAAAAACCGCATCAAAATCCGGTGCGTAGTTTTAAAGATTTAAGCATACAAAGGGACATAGGGACAGAGAAAGCGACTTTGTTTTATACTATGTAGTGATATATATATATATATATATATATATATATATATATATATATATATATATATATATATAAGTGAAGAGGAGGCAGATTCACCAGGACTTCAAGAACCGTAGTGGAAGCAGTCCTCATCGTACTCAATATTTCCACACAAGCCATTCTTTGAACTTTGTCAAGTTAAAGGCTGTGTTTGCGCTTTGTTGTACTACGCCACCATACAATAGCGGCGTACGTTATCATGGGGTAGATCACCATAGTGTATATCCAAAATAATACTCTAGATGTCAGCCCCCATGTGCACCCAAAGGCTCATTTACAAGCCCAGACAGTACATATGGCCTTCTTGGTTCGAGCATCAATATTATCATTCCAGCTCAGTCGAGAGTCCAGAATTACTTTCAGGTATTTAACTGTCCCCTTGTATTGAAGAGTCCTTCCCGCCAATGTAATTGTGGGAAATCTACCCATTTTCTTCTTCTTTGTTAAGAGTACCACCTTAGCCTTGTCCGGGTTTATTCCGAGCTCTTCCCTGTGGCACCATCGTTTCGCGATCCAAAGGACTTGCATCATTGATCCCTTCAGGTCCCAGATATCACAACCAGAGCACAAAATGACCAGGTCATCGGCATAGGCTTGTGTATACAAACCAGCATCATATAGTTCACTCAGCAAGCTATCCACCACAAGGCTCCACAACAAAGGTGATAGAACTCCTCCCTGTGGACAGCCCCAACTTGACAATGCTTTAACAGTTCCATTGTTAAGCTCAGCATATATTATTCTCTGAGTTAGCATTGCTTTTCTGCTCCGTGCGACTACTGTCGGTTCAGAGCCTCTTCATTGTAGAGCATTACATATCGAATCGTGAGACGTGTTATCGAACGTTCCCTCGATATCGATAAAGGTACCAAAGGGAGATCGTCCACCCAACAGCGCGTTTTCGACTCTGAGATTAATCGGTGTAGCGCTGCATCTGTGGATATTTCTGTCTGATAGGCAAAGTTTAAAGGATGTAAGGGATATTGCATCATTATTCCTTCCTTAATGTATCGATCCACCAACCTTTCCAGTGTCTTTAATAAGAAACTGGTAAGGCTGATAGAGCGGAAAGACTTAGGATTTGTGTAGTCTTTTCTTCCTACCTTGAGAATAAAGGCTATTTTTGTTTCCATCCATGCCATGGGTATGTATCCCAAGCTCAAACATGAGCAAAAAAGTTTCACCAAGTAGCTTATTATAATATCGAAGGAATTTTGTAGTAAAGCAGGTGACTTGAAGGTTGTAAAAGTTCATATGTCACTATCATTTTAACTAACTTGTAGTTATAATGTGCTAAGTCTTCGTTCTTTGTTTCAACTTCATATTAATTTGAGACTGGAAAGTACACTCAGTAGCTCCCCTAGGGTCCCCTCTTCTGCCGTGGTTTGACCTCCTTCAGGAAGAGCCAATGCGCCAATCCGGGCACCAGATAGAATTTTGTGACTTAGTTTTGATTTCACTTGTACATCCGAGAGTTTAACAGTTGGTTTTTACTTGATCCATCTTTACATTCTAGACACGTTTAATACATCTCTTCTACTAAGTATTAAAAATATATTTTGAGTAGCCTGTTGAAACGCCATTTCTCTTTAAATTTAGCATAAAATAGAATAATTTGTCTATTGCAGTAATTTACATTAAATATTATGCAGTACGCGTAATTTTCCTTCCCCATGAAATTCTTCATGAGAAAACTCTCCTTTTAAGTCTCAATTCTCGTGTCCCCAAGTGGGTCGCTTTGCATTTGTTATTGTGGGGATTATTATAATTTACAAGGGACCACTTTGCCTATACCTCTTTTGGAAGTAACTTACACATAGAGCTCAACGTATTCGAAAACTCTTTATAGAAACATTTTTTTGTTATAAATAGATTATAAAAATCGTAATTGAAAGAATTCAAGGGCTTTCATCACTATTTTACACTTAGAAGATTTACATTGTTACTGTATTAATCAGTGGCGTGTTCAGACCTTTACAAAGGGGAAGGCTGTTGGATGAAGGGATATGAGTAGAGAAAAAAACTGATATGTAACCAGTTATCGCCAATTCTTCATTCATTTGTACCGCCGTTCCGTTGAAAGCACAGCTTACACCGTCTAATTTCGCACTTGATTTTTATCAATTAAAACGCATAATCGCAATTTTTTTTTATAGTTTATGAACTACTTGTTCAAGTCAATTTACATACAAAAAAAAAACTTAGACATTCGCTAAATTTGAAGAAATAATAATAATGAATGAATTCTGTTTCCGGTCATTTAGTGATAAGGCTGAAATTAAAAGGCTTGAAAGGCCGAATTTAAAAATAGAACAATCCGTGTCTAGAAAAAAAAGTTTTACTAGGACGTGTGTTTAATCCGGACCTTTATAATAAACATACGTGCCTCTGTGATTGTGAAATTAAAAATGCTCTATTTTGTTTCCCTTGTTTACTATTTGGAGGAGAAAATTCTTGGACAAAAAAAAGGTTTTACCGACTTAAATCATTGAGGGGACCGCATTAAAAAGCATACGTTGTCGGCAGAACATGTGAAAAATGTTTTGCAGTATTCACTTTTTGGGACTGTTAACGTAGCTGTTCAATTAAGCAACACTTATCGAAGATATATTGAACTACACGATAAAAAAATGAGACATAATCGATACATTTTAAACATTATAATTAATTGTGTGCGTTTTTGTGGAGCTTTCGAATTTCACACTACGAGGACATGATGAGTCTACGTCTTATTATTGTATACCTTGTGTTTTTATTGTTTCACTTAAATCTACAGTTACCTCAAATTGTGATCATGCTTTATTTCCACCAAGGAGCCAAAAAGTGCATTTTATTTATTATTAGCATAGTCAATTGTTTTTAAAGTATATATATTTCATATGAAAATTCTTTTAATTTTAATTCCGTTACAAATTAAGCTCATTTTGAATATATTTACACAACATAAACTTCCCAAATCTGATCAATCAGATTAATTAATAAAGAACAAAATTGCGAATGCTAAACTGACATTTAAACTCACGTAACGTAGTAAATGTGAAGTGCGAGTGTCAAGGGGAGGCGATATTAGTGAATCTACCAATTCATTTGTGAACGCTAATTATTTATAATGACCTCCTTTCGCATGCATGGCTCATCATACATCTGATCTTAAGCCAGGTTTAGAACACCACGTTAACGACTGTCTTTGAGTATCACTATCTCGCGTAAAGCAGCGCGCCCACTGAATCGGTTCGGCTCCATCCGTTCCGTCCGCTTCAGTCAAAACGCCGATGGCCCCCGCTCACTGGCTCCGCACAATTCAGACTAAACAGTGATTAAAACTGTTTTAACCATTAGAGTTTCTAGAGCTGTTATTTTTGATAAAAAGTGAATAAAATTAGTAGTTCTTCCGACTCTGAGGAGGATATTGTTGTTCATTTATTTCCAGAGTTGATGACCGACAATGAAAAGTTTTTCAAATATTTTAGAATGTCTAGTATAAAATTTTATGAAATTTTAAATATGTTGCCGCTCAGGACACAAAACACTAACCTTCGAAAATCGATTCCACCAGAGGAACGTTTAGCAGTTACTTTAAAGTAAGTGTATTATATAATCGAATTAATTAAATTTGACGTTTACATCACAGATTTTTCTGATATAACTAATGTTTTTTGACTGTGACGTGAACGCCTAGACAATTTACTTCAAGTTTATTAGGCAACAACTATGTATAGAGAATATTATTATTATTATATATTCTGTATCCTCTCACTTTTCTATCAGTTCTTCGTCCGACATAGTAACAATACAAACACTACGTCTATACCACAGATTAAACTACCTCTTTCTATTTTTAAAATAGTCGAACGCTTTCAGACCTTTTGGCAATTTTTGCCCTCTTGAGAGTAGTCGAAGACGCCGATGCTGAAAGCGCGGAAACGTTCTGGCCGGTCGGAACCAGTGAGCGGGCTCTCATTTATTTACGTGTAAACCAAAACGGGCCGATTGCGCGGAGCCGAGCGGTCTAAACCGAGCCGAACCAGTGGGCGCGCTGCTTAAGTATAAAATAGTTTTTATTTTATGAAATGAAATAAAAATACTTTTTTCTTTCCTGAATATTTTGGTGATTTTGCAGATCTGAAGTTTTTATGCTCTCGCGGCCACTGAGGTTAATCAAATTATATGCAGCTCACTTAGCAACTTCTTGTAATAATTTATATTTAAGCTGTGAAGTATCATTGATAAAATGTTGTACACACAAAAAATTTTCTCGCGACAGAAAAGCTCATTACAATGCATTTTTATTCTTGACAAGCTCTACATAGCTAACCCATTTCCTCTTAAGTCCTTGAAAGGTTTCCTTAGTAAAGAATTATTTTTAAAAGACGTGGGATTTCCTTGTTAAATGCCTTTAAAAAATATTTGCGTTTTACGCTCGGGAAATGTCTTGATTTAATTATCATAAGAATAACATTGCTGTGACAACGGTGAAATGGAATATCTATCCACAGAATCACGGCGGGCAGAAACTTAAAGATATTATTAGAATTCGGCAAAGATAATGAAAGTCACAATATAATTTGAACATTTTGGAAATTATGGCGGAAATTTACGAGGGCTGATCCTTATGATCTATAGACCTTACGTTAAAGTGTGACCTGGTCAAAATTTGTACCTACCCAACGGAGATTCAACATTCCTGGAACCAGGTTGTCCAGCCTCCTCAACTGATCATCACATATTTCATTCCCAATCTTATAACCTTTTGAAAGCGATAATATTCAGTTTTCATTTTAGGCAGATGTGGTCTAAAGCAATGGGGGTTTTTCCTTAGGTTTACAGGTTTGCGCAAACCCCCAAAAAAATTGTAAATTAAGATAAAACATTCTAATAAATATAAGTACAAATATTTTTTTAATTTCCACTGATAATTTAATGATTAAATTTAAATCAAAATTTTATCTAGATTATATGCGAACATCAGTCAATTATTGAAATAATGTAACTTACTTGGCCTAAATATCATTAATAATTTGTCTGTACTACAGTATTACGCCTGGAAACCTGCAATTTTAATGCAATCCAAGCTAATCCATTGGAGCGTATATGGCGTTGCATATCTAAGACGTGGAGATTAATTCCGTCTAATAAGCTTCATGTAGGTTACAAGTGACAGCAAACCTGTGTTTAATTTGCCCGCCGATTTCGTAGTTATAGGTGTTTTAGTTTGTTGCGCGGTGCGCTGTTGTATTTTTTTTTATGTTTTGCGTTTTGGTTTTGATAAAAACAAAAATTAATTCCGTTCAGAATTCAATTGCAGAGCCATTCTTTGGTCGGTCACTAAGTGATAAGGCTGAAACACAAAGGCTTGGAAGGCCTACTCCGAATTTAAAAATAGAACAATCCGTGTCTAGCAAAAAAAACTTTTACTAGGACGTTGAACTCGGACCTTTATAATAAACATACGTGGCTGTGCGGCTGTGAAATAAAAAATGCTCTATTTTGTTTTCCTTGTTTATTATTTGGAGAAGAAGCTTCTTAAGCAAAAGTAGGTTTTACCGACTTAAATCATTCGGGATACTGCATTAAAAAGCATACGTTGTCGGCAAAATATATGAAAAATGTTTTGCAATATTTACTTTTTGAGACTGTTAACGTAGCTGCTCAATTAAACAGCGCTTATCGAAGAGATGTTGAACTGGACAATGAAAAAGTGAAACATAATCGAGACATTTTAAACATTATAGTTATGCTTTTCTGTGGAGCTTTCGAACTCGAATTATGAAGACATGATGAGTCTACGTCTTCCTCTAATCCCGGGGTTTTTCGAGGTTTAATTTTTTTTAGTGCTGAGGTAGATAATGCTCTGAAACAACATTTGGAAAAAGCATCGGTATTTAAAGGTACTTCAAAAACCATTTAAAATTAAATTTTACGAGTAATGTGTATTATATTTCAAGATGAAATTGCTAAACAAATAAAAGAAGCTGAATATTTGTCTATAATAGCTGATGAAACTAGTGACGTATCAAATATCTTTTAGATGGCAATTGTCTTTAGATACATTGTACGGGGCAAGCCGGTTGAGCGACTTTGAGAATTTTTAGTGCCTTTAGTTATACTTAAAAAACTTGAAAATCTCGTCAAAGGTGATAAAAACAAACTCATTTCCCAAACACACGATGGTGCATCAGTCATGAGCGGCTCGTCGAATGGGGTGCAAGCAATTATAAAAAAAAAAACTATGAACATGCTGTTTACGTGCATTCTTATGCACATCAGTTAATTTTTTTAGAACAGTATGTCGAAGGTAGTACATATTTTCACGAACATAAGTTTAAGGATACGATTAAAATTCACCCCTTTTTTATCGAGCTAAAACTACGTACAGAAGTGATTTTATAAGAATTTCACCTTACTCGTTTGACATTCGATATAAACATATTTTTTGCCTTATCTACATTCTACTAGTCTAATTTGACGATAGAGAGTTTAAATGACAAGTGCAACAAGAAGCTAACCGAGTATTGACCTCTAAAAATACACAAATAAAAAATCATTTTCTCGTATTAGAAAACGGGCCAAAATAGGAAATTTTATTTTAGATAGACAACTACTCCTCTTCTGATTCTAAGACCTTATCTCTGTGTTTTATGGCTTAATTTCCTATATAAAAGTCTATTTGTCGGTACATATAATACAGGTTAAAATAATATCGTAAGCCAAACAATACTGATTCAGTTCAGTTCAGCAGTTACTAAGTATTGAAAATGGGACAGAGGAAGAGGACATTACGTTCCATTCCGCAGATATAAGAGTGCCATCACCAACACTTCAAGAAGTAAAATTGCTATAGCATCACTCATACGATAGGAAACAAGGAACAATTTCGAAATTATAGGGTATATCTCTTATCAACACAACATACAAAATCCTGGCAATTACTCTACTAAACAGACTGACGCCTTATGCGGAAGATATTATCGGCGACTACCAATGCGGTTTTCGTGCTGGAAGGTCAACAATAGACCAGATATTTACGATCAGACAAATATTGGAAAACAACTGGGAATTTAACCGAGATGTCCACCAAATTTTTGTGGATTTCCAGCAAGCATATGACTCCGTGAAAAGAAGCAGACTATGGCTAGCAATGCTAGAAATGGGCGTACCAAGAAAATTAGTCGATCTAACACAAATGTGCGTGACAAACTCATATGCACAGGTAAGGGTAGGAAATAGAACATCAGCGCCATTCAGTGTGACATCAGGACTCAGATAAGGTGACCCTCTGTCACCGTTGCTTTTTAATTTTGCCTTGGAACATGCAATGAGCTGGGTTGCGTCGGGGCTGACAGAGGGTTTTGCGAACCAAGGTTCAAAACGTGCTGGCCTTTACTGATGATATCGATACAGTGGCTCATTCAACAAGAGACGTGCAAGAGGTATTTTCACAACTCGAAGAAGAAGCAGGTAATATGGTAGTAACCAAGAATCCAAGACCTCGAATCGAGCAGAATATATGACTGAATGAACACAACTTCGAAGTGGTTAAGGAATTCAAGTACCTAGGAGCGGTAATCCCAGACGACAATCGAGTCGAAAAAGACGTCTCAGCGAGAATAGCGGCAGCAAATAGGGCCTTATACTCCCTCACAACATTATTGAGATCTAAACTGTTAAAAAGACAATCCAAACTAACTCTGTGCAGGTCAATTATTCGCCCGGTAGTTACTTATGGCAGCGAAACTTGGACCCTCAATCAACGGAAATTAAATAAATTACTCATATTTGAACGAAAGGTTCTTAGAATGATATTTGGTCCCCAAAGAGATGAAACAACAGGAAATTGGAGAAGATACCACAATGCTGAATTGGCGACACTCTATGGCAGTGAAAACATAGTCCGTTGTATAAAAGCCAATAGAATAAGATGGGCAGGCCATGTGGTAAGATCAGGGGATCACAGATTATTGAAAACAGTATTCTTTGAGAGACCAGATGGTAGAAGATCAATAGGCGGTCCCAGGAAACAATGGAAGGATGCCGTCGAGCTGATTTGTATAGGATTGGAGTCCAGCAGTGGGAAATGGAAGCACAAGATCATAGGAGATGGAGGACGATAGTGGATGCGGCTAAGACTCACCCAGAGTTGTAAGACAAGGAAAGAAGAAGAAGAAACAATACTGATCATCTAGAAGGTCTCTTGTCTCCATATTTGAAATTTCCTGTAACCCCCAGAGTTGAATTGTGGAGGTATCAAAACAGTGGCGCAGCTCTTCGGATTTAAATTATAGGGTGGTACAGGTTTAAATTTACCATTAGAGGTGCACTATCGTGCATCTTCACCCGGAAAAAGGTATCAAAGCCCTGAGAACGTACATTTTTATGCCTTAAAACAATAATTCTGAAAGATTAACCGTATAAAAAGAGATTGTCGTATCTCATTATAAAAGGACTATAATCGACTGTGTTCGTTCGAAATTAAGCAATATTTTTAACCGGTAAGATAATAAAGTAATCTTATAAAACGAGTCTTGGACTCCGCTCCAATAAAAAAAAACTGTCAGTATCTGCAACAAAATCATAAATAAATAACGACCGACCGTAAGTAATATTGGAGATCGTGAGCTTTTCGTAAAATCGTGGGATCTTGCGGTACGCCCACCCGCGGGCGTGTGCCCGTTCCCATGGAGAAGAAGTGACTGAAGTAACGCAAAGTTGTCTATAGAATTTATTGGATCTCGAGTTGATATACTGCGTTATATGCACGAATTATATAAGATTTCTTGTAAATACACTCTAAATGGAAAGTTTCAAACTAGGCGATAAATTTTAGAATTTTGTTCCAGCGGCCGGGTGAACTTTAGCCTTTAACCTGATCTCAGTAAATTTTTAGAAGCTAATTGTCGCAAAAATATTTGAAAAATTCATCTAATAAGTTTTTTACTTATATTTATAATATTTTTTTATTGGATATAAGTTTGAAGAAACTATTTTTCACATAAAATTATACAGGATGTCCCATAAGTAGCATAGCAACATCAGATCCCTTACGTAAATATATTTCGATTTAGACAAACATACTTTAGACAAAAAGTTAATAGTAACCGAGATTGTAATTTTTTTAAATAAATTTTGAAAAATTTAAAATATTTGAACAAAAAGGTGATGATCTGGGGTTACTTAGAGCAATAAATCTAATTCTATTTATAGCTTTGTTTTAGACGCGTATCTTTAAAACTTAATAACTTTTTTGCACCTTAGTATCTTCTTTTCTTGAAAAAAAACTACTTTTCTATTTATTTTCCATAGCATAACTTGCAAATATCACTACAATTAATTATTATGAAGATATTTGCTTCCAAAATTTTTCGTTTTTTGGTATTTGTAAATACTTTTAATTCATGATATTACACATATGATGAAATGTTTCTAAAAAATTCCACTGAAACTTTCTATAAAAATTTTCAGAAATATTTCGTAAACATTTCAACAATGTGGATAAAATATTTCCATGAAAGTTTTCAGTCAAATCTTTACGAAAACTTTCTATAACATTTCATGAAATAAACCCAGAATGGTAAAATATAATGTTTCATGAAATATTGCAGAAACATTCAGACAATGTTTCATTGAAAATTTCATGAAATTGCTCAAAAATAAAACATAAAATGTGCAGAGAAACGTTTTTGAAACCTTTGCGAAATATTTACTGAAAGCTTTCATAATGAATTTAAAAACAAGTCAAGATATGTTTCGGAAATATTTAATCAGAATCGTTTTCTGAAACGCCATATAAACCATCTTCTGAAAGCTTTCAAGAAACCTTTTCGAAATATTTTCGCAGTGTTTCTTAGCTGTCTTTATGAGTGCGACAAATAGGCAGCAAAAAAGATTTCCAAATGGTTCCATAAACGTTTCGGGAAAAGTTTCATAGGCCTTTTCAGAAGTATTTCGAGAAATGTCTTCGAAACGTTTGTGAAAGATTTACTAAAAGCATTCATAATGAATTTAAAAACGAGTCAAGATATGTTTTAGAAATATTTAACAAACATTCCACAAATCGTTTCCTTAAACGCTATTCAAACCATCTTCCAAAAGCTTTCATGAAACTTTTTCGAAATATTTTCGCAGTATTTCTCAACAGCCTTTATGAATGCAACAAATAAGCAGCGAAAAAGATTTCCAAATCATTCCCTAAACATTTCGAGAAAAGTTTCATGAAACTTATCATAAACCTTTTCAGAAATATTTAGAGAAACTTTGCGAAACCTTTGCGAAATATTTACTAAAAGATTTCATAATGAATTTAAAAGGGAGTCAAAATATGTTTCGGAAATATTTAAGAAATTTTCCATGAATCGTTTCCTAAAACGCCATTCAAACCATCTTCCAAAAGCTTTCAAGAAGCCTTTTCGAAATATTTTCGCAGCGTTTCTCAACAGCCTTTATGAGTGCCACAAATAGGCAGCGAAAAAGATTTCCAAATCATTTCCTAAACATTTGGAGAAAAGTTTCATATATCAGCAACCTTTTCAGAAACATTTTCAATTTTTCATTTGCAATTTAAATAGATCTCGCAAGAGATTTTTCTGGTCAGATTGCATAAAATTCCGAGAGATGGTGCAGTTTGTATTGAGCTCTCAGTTTTGTTTCATATAAGTTGTTTAAAATATTCACTTTTCTAATGATGCGATGTACTTGGCTGCTTTGTACTGACAAGAATCAATAAGTTCGAAACCGGTCTACAGATGGCGGTACACTTCCAATGGAAATCTGGTAATTTTTTGCAATCTGAAGTAGTGCTTTTGATTCCCAACTAGAACAAAGCACGTTTGTCCTTATAAGGCTTTTTCAATCGGTTTCTTCCCGAAATCTTTCTTTTTAAATTGACGAAAGATTTATGAAATGTTTCAGGAAGGGTTCAGTGTGTAAACGAATACCTTATTGAAAGCTTTTTTAAAAACTTTTGAAACATTTCTGGAAACATTTATAAAATATTTCTTAAATCTTCCATAAATATTTCAGGAAACGTTTATTATAATATTTCTTTAAGCTTTCATGCAATATTGTGGGAACCTTTTTGGAATCCTTTAAGAAACATTTACTTCTGTGTCATATCGTCATTTCTAAAACGTTTCAATTCAACCTTTCTAAAACGTTTAGATCCTTGAATGAAACGTTTTTGAACCATTTCCGAAACATTTAGTCTTATGTATATAATAAAATATGATTTATTCAAATACATATACATATATTTTTTAAATTTGGCAGCCTACTAAATTCCATGGGGGCAATTCGATTATACCAGAAGTTGATGTCTTCTTGCTCATTCTAAGTGGAAAACCCTATATGTTATTTCATTTTTAGATTCTACCTAAAATTATAGACATATTTCATGTATAATGTCCTATACCTACGTCTAACTGTTTTTGACATATTTTAAATTTTATGTCAAAAATGGCATTTGCAGGCCTAAATACAACTTTTAATTTCTCCCATATGAAAGCCTTTATTATTTAAATGGGTTTGGTTTCTTCCTAGAAGGGGGCCTACTTTAGTGGACTCTGTTTATATTTTGATAATAAATAAATACAAGGTGATCAAAAACTAACATTAATTATTAACTTGAAAAAATCGTTAAAAGTTATTTTTTTAATGTAAACCCCTATTTTTATAATGTTACTTTACTAAGCATTTAAAATAAGGATGACTTTCTATTCTTGAAGGATGATTGTCTATTCGAAAAATTTGTAGTTTTTGAAATATTGGCAATTTAACATTTTTGTATTGTAAATTAATATTTAATGTTTGCTCACCCTTTATTTATTTATTATAAAAATATCAACACAGTACACTACAGTAGATCTGTTTCTAGAGGAAAACCAGCCCCATTAAATAATAAAGGCTTTCATATAGGAGAAATTGATAGTCATGTTTAGGCCCACAAACACCATTTTTGACATAAAAGTTAAAATATATCAAAAACTGTATATTATACACCAAATATGTCTATAATTTTGCGTAGAATCTAAAAATGAAATAAGATATGGGGTGTTATATTTAAAATAAGCAAGAAGACGTCAACTTCCGGTATAATCGCAAGTGCCACCATCTTGAAAATAATTTAGCCGAATTCCCACATCGACTTGAATAAACTGCCAAATTTTTAAAATTTCCCAAAGTCTATTTTCTGAGAAATCAATTGCGGTAGTTCGTCGTGGGACATACTGTATAATTTTAAAAATAAATAACGATAATAAAAATATATTTGGCCACTCGTTAACCAAACGCCTGGTTTTAAGGAACAAATATTCGTTTCGAAATGATTCCGTGGCATATTCAATTTTCTGTCATATTATTCTCGAGTATTTATGATATCTTTATATTCGAGAGATTTCATATATCCCCATACGCATAAATCCATTGGATTAAAATCAGGGCTCGGCGGAGGCCAAAGCATCTGACTCCCACGACATCAGGAAAATGAATATTTAGGTAGTTTTTGAGACGTCTAGTATAATATGCGGAAAGATCATGATATATATTAAAATAATATTTGGTCTTAAATTTAACGGTAAATTTTCCAAAATCTAAATTCGATTAAACTTAAATTAACAAGATATTTTATTTCAGTCTAGTTAATTAATTATGAATGGAAAATACTAGCGGATCCGAGTTTTCTTCAACGTTGAAAACTACAATTATTTTTGATTATGAATTCCATCAACATCTGTTTAAGGACGATGTCACTTATATATTTTTTTAATGGAACATCCTGTATGTTATCAATTATTTTTACTTTGATATTTAACAAAAATGTCTCTTGCGTTGTTTTGTAGCTAACGAATATTGGCTTTTGACATACGTAGAAAATTGAAATCATTCCGGGTACAAATTTTACCTCTATTTTATTCTCATTGGAAAAATTAGCATTTGTAATAAATAGATATAAATTGACAGTCCGTTAGTTACATAAAACGATGTGTTAATTTCGTTCGGCGACAAATATTTGACAAATTGGCACTTTTAACCATTTTGCTGCGAATCTGCAATTGACACACCGCAATTAAACGGGTTTTATTTCATTTTCATCGTTAGTTCGTTACGTATTCTGAAAGTATAGTTAAAATAAAGTTTCAGTTAAAAACTCGGAGCGATAATAATTTGGTTTTAAAACTGCGCTATAGATTTTTAGACGTTATGCAAGTCCATTCTTTCAACATGGAATTAAAATTGAATCTTCATGAATGACAAGTCCCAGCTGCTGGTCTTTAAAGACGTTCTTTTAACCTGGAGGTACCAATGATGGGAGCCTTCCGAATCTCCGAACGATGGTACCACAGGGAATAAACCCGGACAAGGCCGAAGTGGTACTCTTTACAAAAAAGAAAAAAATTTGGAGACTTCCCATAATTACAATGTCTGGAAGGAATCCTCATTACAGCGTGTGTGAACAGTTAAATACTTGGGAGTAATTCTGGACTCACGACTGAGCTGGAATAATCATATTGAAACTCCAACCTAGAAGGCCATATGTGCTTCCTGCGTTTTTAAACGAGGATGCATATGAGGGCTGACACCGAGAGTGCTATTTTGGATATACACTATGTACGCAATGTTGGTTATTTAACTTACCTTATTTTAAAGTGTTTTAACTATTTTTGATACATTTTTAGCAAATTTTTTTGTTAATAATGTTATTCTTTCTATTTTGATGAACTTGTCAATTTTTCCTCCGGTCAAAAAAAAAACATCCGAAGGCAGGCACGAACAAGGTGACTTTAAAAATTAAGTTAAAAGTTAAAAGTTAACCAACTTCTTAGCGGTTGGTTCATACTTCCAAAAATTATGTACCACTACGAATTTCCACCAAACTAACACTTCCACTATGAAATAAAAATGCACGATTCATACTTCAAAATGTAAGAGTTAGTAAAAATTAAGGATGGCCAATCAAAATGCCCATAAATATTCTAACCTAAAAGTAAAACATAAATTTTTTGCATTTCAATTGTAGTTATTTACCTAATTTTATTCTAAACGACGCATTTTTACCAAGTTTTATTTGTTTTTAATGTTATTGTTTATATTTTTATGCACGTGTCAAATTTTCCGACAGCCTATAACATCCAAATACGAATCATACCAACTTTTTAAAAAGCAAAAATTGGACCAACTTTTTAGTTGATAATTGATATTGATTTGAGGCTGTGAACAGATGACGGTAAAGTGTATCAGTTAACTTGCAAGTGAAAGTTGATAGTGGAAATTCTTTGTGGTAGTTGATAATTTTTGGAAGTATGAACCGACCATAATTGGTAATTGTTAATTCTTTATTTTTAGTTGATTCTGTGAGCAGTTGAAAGTAAAGAATGAACCAAACATAACTTTCATTGTATTATTATTGTAATTATTATAATCCCACCTTTTTTATTTGTTACAGAGATCTACAAGGCAACAATATCACTGCTATCTATGAATCGGATTTTCAAGATTTGAGCAAACTTAAAATTTTGTAAGTACTAATATTCCTATAATTTCTGTGAATAGCTACAAAACATTTTTATAGTATATTCTGTCTATTCTAAATCTACAAATTTACATTTTTCAAAAATTGTTTTGGCATGTTTGTACAGCACTGATTGGCATGAAACAAATTTGAAATCTGCAATATTCTGTTTACGAAATTTTATCTGAATATAGTTTTATTTTATTGCTTAAGTTTTTATTTTTATAGGCAACTTTCGGACAACCAAATAAATATAATCCAAAAGGACTCTTTTCAGGATATTTCAAACTTAGAACGATTGTAAGTAAAACAACTAATGAAAAGAAGTTTAAAATTGCGTCTAAGAATTATTTTATCATTTTCATTCTTTTTTAACTTTTTTACTATCAAATTATGAAAGGAGGAGGTTCTGTTTGGGCTGTTTTCTACCCCTTGTAAAACAAAAGTACTCATTTTATTTTGGGGTATCAAATTTTTTTTCGATAAAAGAAAAAATTTCAACAGTGTGGAGAGTGCGCGGGCCTTGATGGATATGAGAGACCGTAAAAGGGCCGAAATTCGTTGATTTCAAAGCGTCCCGTTTTAACCTATATGAGGACTGAAGACATTTTCAGCCGAAAGGTTTTGGAGGGTATATCGAGAGCAAGCTAGAGGTGAGCGTATGTTTGACCTTTAAAATCATTTTCAATTATTTTTGGACGTTAACAGCTTTTTTAACCCGAAATTGCTTCGTTGATTTCGGAAATAAAGCGATGAAAAATTTTTAGGTTTTAAGAAATTTTCTTAACAGCAGCCTACTTTAATTTTTTAAAACACAATGTATTTAAGTACGATATCAGGCATTTATTAGCGCTGTAGGGTCACTGGTATCCAGGGCGAAATTCCAATATTGCGCCCTTTAAAGATTGTATATACTTATTAAAATGCTAATTATTACTTATTATAATTTATTTATTAAATATAGCATGTAAACTGTAGTCCAATACTATTTTAATCAATGTAAGTTATAATCACATTAGACAGGAGGATCTGACTCGAGGAAGTTAGAGGGGATATGGAAAACTACAAAAATAGGCTAAATGCCTAAAATATTAACCGAAGACGCAGAAAATAAATGTCATAAATTGACATCAAATGGCCATGTGGAGTAAGCGCAGAAAAAAATTTCATAGTAAATTTCTTGTATGAGGTTGGCAGTAAGAGAACCAGAAAACAGAGCAAGATTTTGCAAAAGTGCGGCATTCCGACGTATTCTTTGTATTTAATGTGGTCGTTGTGCTGTGCAGTGACATTAGTTAAATTTCGGAATTTATATTTATGTATGTTATCAAGACATTTGTGCACACTTTTTATTTATAACAGTGCATCAATGTATGATATTGTTTTGTAAATCTCGTTAATTCATTATTTTCGGTAAGTACGTTTTTTATATTTTGGTAATTATTTACATTATTGTAAATTTAGGAAAACGACGTTTTTGGGAAAAAAATTCGATACTTACCCTCTATTTCGAGGATGTAAAACACGATTTTGACTTTGATTTTGCACTATTTTTTCTCACTTTCTCGGAAAACTCAAAAAACGCCAAGCATCACTTCACCAAGCAATTTTAATCCTGCAGAAAAACCGAGCTTACATATTTATTTTCAATAGTACTAGTTAAAATATCATGTACGTAATATATTTCAGCTACAAATTCTAGTGAATAAATTTCAAAAAACTTGTATTTTCAACGCCATCGACCATCAGAAAAACGACTAATATTCGTTTGACACGTTGCTAGATGTAAAATACTTTCGTGATATAAACTATAAAATTTCACCATCTCAGTCAACAATATAGTGAAATTTTTGTAATGTTTTATACAGTCACAGAAAAATTAATCTTAACCACCCAAAATTTTTGTTTAGTTCGGGTTTAACTTGATTTTGGTTAATATGTAAAACTAAAACTAATCTGAACTAACCTAAATTGACCTAGACTTATACTTTCGTAATATAAATTATAAAATTTATCCATTACAGTTAACAACATAATTTAATTTTTGTAATGTATAAAAAAACATATAATTAATCTTAATCACCCAAAATTTTTGATCAGAAATCACGTGATGGCGGGACGATCTGCGAAAGAAAAGGATATATGTGAATTTCACAAAAATCGTATTGGCAATCTGGCAACAGCGCTAATTTTTCGGGTTTTAGGAACGAGTCAGACTAATATATTTAATGGCGGAAGCCACTTTGTTTTAATTTGTTTTTTGATAATTTTCTTCATATTTCCGATAAAAATGTGCCATTTTATGAATTTTAATATTATACAGTTTGGAATTTATAGTTAAAATTTTAACGATTTAGTAAAAGAAATTGAACTTAAAGTGAAAAGTGTTTTTCACTGTTTTCCGCAAAACTGAGGAAAAATTATGAAAAACGGAGGTCAGAATCGTGTTCTACAGCCTCGAAATAGGGGGATGTACTGAAATTTTTTCAAAAAAACGTCGTTTTCCAAGATTTCCCATAATGCAAATTTTTACCTTGGTGAATTATGTTCAAATCGATTTTATATCAGGATTTATTTTATTAATCATTTATTAATGAACTTTAAATTGTAATTTTTCCAATATAATAACGTAATCAAAGGTTACTCAAGTCCAGTACTGTCTCCTGCCCTACTGCGCCAGTACAGTATAGCCCCTTTAAGGGGAGTACAGCTTTACATGCCGGACCGAATTTATTTTACAGTATTCCCATTTCTTTTACCCCCTCCAACTTCCTGGATCTGACTTGAGCTATGTTTTATGATTTATGTTATCTATAACATTTCTTTTCTATATTTGTCAGTTGCCATTTTATCAATTATTTAAACAAAATTAATGTTTTTAACTACTCTATTGGCAATATTTCAAGATTAGTTAGATGCTCCTGGCCAATTTGTGACCTCAAATAATTTTTAATTAATTTTATGTGTAATGTACTAGGCGATCGTTCACAACTGACCGACATTACGAACAAAGTCAGCGACAAACGTAGCGCTATCCTATATTTAGATAACAGGCACCAGCATATATTCTTCATAGCAGTTGGGAAGTGTTAATAATTTGAACTTTTTAAATCCGACAGTAAGGAATTAGCTTGGTGTTTGGAGCTTTCAATTTCCATACACAACTCATTAGAGTTAAAATCATCTTATCTGATTTTCTTAATTCTTTAATCGACGTTTCCCGAAGAGAACGTCCTGTTAGAAAACCAAAATCAGATGCTACGCTTGACAGACTTTCAAACCTCCATGTATTATGTTGAGTTAACTTATCTAACACACGGTAGAGTTGTATTTTCAAATTTTGACTTTTTCATGAAAAATTGCCTTGTTCTTTTTTCTGCATTTTCAGGAAGTTCTGAGTCTATCATAAGTTCGATAGACAGTTTATTTGCTGATTCATTTAGCAATTTGATTTTGTCGAAAGTCATTTACCAAATTTTTAAGGCCATCTAAATGTTTTGAAGCAACGTCTATGGACTGGGTCTGATTTTGCAAAATTCAGTTAACATGGTTAATCTTTCTGAGTACATAGTCCTACACATTTACACAGCAAATAAGCTCACTCATTCCCTCTGCTTTACTCGTAGAACTTAATATTTTAATCACTTGTGAAAGTTGGGTATACAATCAATGAACTGCAATATACTTTTATGACCATCGTCTGTTAGAATGATCTTTTAAGATAAACTACAAATTTGACAAAGCTTTCCGGTCTTTAGGTAATCCAGGAAGCATGAACTCCAGCCAAGTTCGAAGAATGAACAGTACATATATTTAACAGCCATATTAGAGCCGTTGTCGTATGACTGTCCCCTAAAATCTAATACTTTCAAGCCATCTTTACTTATTTTCTGCAAATCCACTCTCGGTTTTCCTTCTTTACATATAAAATCAATAAAACTTTCTTGAACAGTACATTTTCTGTCACGGCCTTTTGCTCTTGGTGATTAATATCGAATGTACAATCAAATGAAAAACTTTTTACTTTTAACATAACTAATATAATTTTGATTTCTAACAGTTCAACGCAATAATAAAATCAAGTCATTTTGAATTGCCGGAGAGAACTATAAAGTAGATTATTTCATAATGGAAGATATATATATACATGTGCAACAACTTGGGTATTATAATTGCTAAGTAATTCTCATATACTAAGGAAAATACCTAAATTATGCTGTTCGAATGGTTCGACAGTACCTCCGAGTGACAGGTTTTTTTTCCACAAAACAGAATAATATCCATTATCTTAAGGATATATTTCCATTTATCTTTTTTGTAAAAATTGTATGTTGCAAATCATCATCAATTGCGTGCCCCTTTCTTTACGTATTTCCAATTCCTTCCACGAGACGTAACATTGACGAATGTTACCGATCACAAAATTCTTTCGAAAAAATTCGTCCTTCTGTACTAAATAATATACAAGGAAAACAAAAAAGTATTTGTTCGTTCTGCTATACATGAGCCACTTTCAACCAATTTTCTGGTTGTTTAATAATATTTTTTGAAACCAATCTGATGAAAAAGTTCTACCATCATCAGACAGACAGACATAATCTAAAATCGCAGTTTTTTTCTTGGTCTGACCCTCTTTCGAGAAGACGTCAATCTTTGACCATGACTTTAGATCATTATAATACATGCTCGCAGGTTTGTCAATACAGATTATACCACGATGAATAGAAGAACAAACTGTTTTTTTTTTGTTTTTCATCGAGATTCGATCTCGATAAGATAACAAACCTAGAAGCTATAAAAAACAATAAAAAAGCTTCTTTGCAGGTGAAGTATTTGTCCTGCCTCTCTCATCTTGTTCAATAATATTTATTGAAGTCAAAACATCATCATTATCAATGGTCTGAGCATTTGTCTTGGATGGAGCTATTTCGGTTTCTGACGCACTATCTGGTTTCTAACGCATTATAGCAAGGACTGGTAACATTTATCCATTTGCTTATAATATTAGCCAAAGCCTTCTGTTTGTATTTACGTCCCTCTCTGATTTTTCGAAATTTTGCATCAAACAGCTTTTTTGGTGGTAGCATTTTTTGTGATACTTACTGAACTTTCCAAAATAGTATTGCACTCATCTACATATTATCTGATTATCAATTATAAGACAAACATAATCAAATTGTTTTAACATTCAAGTTTTGACAAAGCTATCATATTTTGGAGGACATTTCGTCTTGCAATTTCGTTATGGAAGAGCGAGATAGACCGTCCTTGCTCCACTTAGAATATACTATATCTTTATTGCTCCA
The DNA here is from genome assembly GCA_034092305.1 of Diaprepes abbreviatus. NCBI lineage: Eukaryota > Metazoa > Arthropoda > Insecta > Coleoptera > Curculionidae > Diaprepes > Diaprepes abbreviatus. The sequence continues at coordinate 3,205,317 of JASJET010000196.1, read as the reverse complement.
TTTCAGTCTCTCGCGTCACTACGCGAATAGAAAGTGCCCTCTTAAGAGCCTCTCTAACAAGAGCGACAATTTTAAATTCACGAGATATAAAAATATGTATTTTAAAGAATAAAAATCTTTTGGCTGATTGCTCTCCCCCCTCCTACCGGAGTTGGCATCCCCCTCCTCCAGGGATTTGTGCCCCTGTTGCCAGACTCTAACTACGGCGCTGATTATAATATCGAGATTTGTAAATTTTTCGAAAATGTGGTAGTACTTTTATGAGATAGTATACACAGTTCATTCAAAAAGTTTCGGACCTAATTTTTTATAAAAATTTACAACTAGCGCTATCTGTTACCCGACGACAGAACTATATAATATCATGCCTTAGTTACCCACAGTGGAGATGTGAGCGCTGTAACTTCATTTATTGACCAGCTGTGTTCGTTTGAAGTAGGCATGTTTTACCACTGCGTCACAATTTTCGCTATAAAGCAACGGGTCGCAATCAAATTTTGTTTCAAATCGGGAAAAAGTAGTTCGGAAACATCCAAATTATTAAAAACCGCGTATAGTGAAAATTATTTAAGCTGCAGCAAGGTTTTCGAATTGTATGAGCGGTTCAAGAATGGTCGACAGTCGCGTAATTGACGAATTACGGTTGAAATGTTGTCAGAGGACTCAACATAAGTGTAGGAAGCGTGCACCACATTTTTGCACAATGTTCTCGGGAAAAAAAAAGTATGTACGAAGTTCGTTCCGCACTTGTTAATGGAAGAGCTGAAAGAGCGCCGTGTGGAAGCTTCACGCGATTTGGTTAAATGGACAGACGCACATGAAAATGTTTTAAATAAAATTGTAACAGGAGACGAATCATGGTGTTTTCAATACGATCCATCGATCAAACGCCAAACCGCTGAGTGGCGAGGCCAAGGCGAAGAGCGGCTTACCAAAGTTCGAGCGACAGAGTCGAAAGTCAAAACGATGCTCATTTCTTTTTTCGATTCTCATGGGATTATCCATAGCGAATTCGTACCCTCTGGCCAAACAGTGAAAGCATAATTCTACAAACGTATCCTAGATCGACTTTTGAAGCGAACTCGTCGCGTGAGACCGGAATTGTACCTCACCGGTGACTGATTTCTATTGTACAACAATGCGCCAGCCCATTCCTCAATACTCATCACCCAATTTTTGGCTCCGGCAGACTTTTTTTATTCCTTAAATTGAAAATGACGATGAAGGAATAACGTTTTGAAGATATTGAGGCGATTCAAAGGAATGTGACCAGGGCTCCGGAAGCTATTCCAGAAAAAGAGTTTTCCAGGTCATTCCGGCGGCTATACAAGAGCAACAAAATTTGTTTAGAACGAGGAGGGGATTATGTTGAAAACTAAATAAAATCTTTTTTCTAAATTATTATTTTCATTCGTAAAAAAATAGTCCCGGAACTTTTTGAATGAACTGTGTATGTCGTGGCATTGGCCACTGAACGATTACCCAGAGACGCCTGGTGGCCAAAGTTAAAAGCTTTTCGAGCGATGTGAAATCAAGAAATGACGTGGGAAATGAGGTAAATATAATTTAAAATAATATTTGTTGACTAAATAACATGCATTTATCAATTGTAAATGTAAATTAGTGATATACTGAAATTAATGCAATTTTAAAATTGTTACAATGTTTTTAAGTTTTTTTTAGTTTTAACTGTAACTCTGCAGCGACCATCTGCAATGTTTTCATTTATTAAATTGTTTTTCATGCTTTAGTTAAAACATACAAAATGACTGTTTCGGAAACTTCCGTTGAAGTGAATTTACAAGGTATTTTAATTATTTTAGGTGAATCAAAACATCCACTCTTCGAAGAAGATACTGTTTTATTAACAGGCCACATTTTGTTATGTGGAGTTAAATGCAAAAGTGATAAAGAAATTCTTATTGTGGTATATATCACGCTATCCACCACACGCTATAAAGCAGCGGGCCGCAATCAAATGTTGTTTCAAATCAGGAAAAAGTAGTTCGGAAACATTCAAATTATTAAAAACCGCGTATGGTGAGGATTGTTTAAGCCGCAGCAAGGTTTTCGAATTGTATGAGCGGTTCAAGAACGGTGGACAGTCGCTGGAAGACGATCCACGGGAGGAGCGCCCTTCAACATGTGTGCATCCATGGAGCAAAAACAAGTTTACATTCCTTGCAGGACAACAAGACAATTAATTTATCCATACCACTAAATAAAATTTTAATTTCAGTCTCGTTTGGCTTATCTTTAATTTTGGAGGATGAAGTGATGTATTCCACAGTAACAGTTTCTTTATTGCTTTTACCTTTAATTCAACATAATAAAATATAGTCTGCCAATAAAAACAGCTTCTTTTCCGATAATTGGACGTTTTGATTTACCTAAAATAATTAAAATATCTTATAATCCCGCTTCAGTGGAAGTTTCCAAAACATTCATTTTGCACGTTTCAAATGTAGTATGAAAAACAACTGAATAAATGAAAACATTACAAATGCTCACCGTAGAATCCGATAGGTTCGCGATTTCATATTCAAAAATTAAAAAAAAATAGAAAATTTTTCAATAATTTTCAAATTGCTTGCTATCTAGTCAACGAGTATTATTTAAATTGTTTTTACCTCATTTCCCATGTTATTTTTTGAATTCACAAAGATAAATATAAATACACTTTTGAAAATACAAGAGGACACAAATCTATGATTGACTTTATACTTAGTAACCGAGTTATACATCCCACCCAGATATTGGATATTAGAACATTGAACTCTGTTAATGCAGGAAATGATCATAAATTCAAAGATTCGAATAAAGATTACACAAAAGAAAAAGCTGTTGGAAAAGGTTAGGATACAAAAAAAGAACATAGACTCTCTGTGGCATACGTCAACGAAAGAATTATATCAAAAAAGATTGATGGAAAAAATTGAAAGAAAACCAATAAATGAAGAGGAAGATATAAATCATAGCTGGGAAAAAATTAAGGGAAACATAGAAGATGCTTCAAATGAGTCATTGGGCACACATACAATTACAATCAACAACAAAAATCCTAATAAAACTCCATGGTTCCGTAAAGAAGTTAAAGATAAGTGTAACGAAAAAAGAAAAGCATATTTAGCATATAGAACGTCAAAAACGCCGGAAGAATACAATAGTTACTAACTAATTCGTAACGAAACTAATCTACTAGTCAGGCAACTAAAAAGTGAACATTGGGAGCAGACACTTCTATAGTGTACAAAAACAAATGTGGCGACTGATAAGACAACAGCGCAAAGGAGTATCTGAACTCTCCGAAACAAACAAAATATCAGAGGAGAAATGGATAGACTACCTAACAAAATTATTTGAGGGAGATGCTAACATTGGAAAAAACAACATACCAGCAATAAGGAATAATGTGGAAGTCACCATTCAAGAAGTAGAGAAAGCTATAAAATTCTTAAAAAATAGAAAGTCTCCCGGACAAGACGGAATTCATAACGAATTGTTGAAATACGGAGGACAGCGACTAACACAGGAACTCACAAGCTTCATTCGAAAAATCCTGACACAGTGCAAAGTACCAGATAGGTGGAGAACCAGCACAATGATGCTTATGTTTTAGAAAGGTGACAAACAAGAACCAGGGAACTACAGGGGTATTAATCTACTGGACACAACTCTGAAACTCGTTACGAAAGTAATCAAAAATAAAATTAATTCGGTTACAACATTGGAAGACGAACAGCAGGGATTTAGATCAGGAAGGTCTTGCGTGGATGCAGTATTTATTCTACGACAGATAGTCGAAAAATCTATAGAATACAATAAACCAACATTTTTATGCTTTATAGATCTAACAAAAGCATTCGATCGCATAAAGCTAGATGACGTAATCCACCTGTTATATAAGAGAAATATTCCTATCAATATAATTCAGATCATCGAAAACATATACGCAAACAATAAAGTTCAGATTCGCACTAACGGTAAATTCTCAACACCCATACCAGTCAACAGCGGTATTAGACAGGGAGACTCGCTTAGTCCTTTGTTGTTTAACATGATAATGGACGAAATAATAAAGGAGGTGTGACTTGGTAGAGGATATAAAATGGGTGATACAGAAATAAAAATTCTCTGTTACGCTGATGACGCTGTGATATGTGCCGAAAATGAAGACGACCTCCAGAGATTATTCTTACGGGAAGAAAGTATAATATGATTATCTCAGCCGAAAAAACTAAATGTATGACAACCTCAAAAGAACCCCTCCGATGCAAACTAGAACTAGACGGTCAAATAATACAATAAGAAATGAGTTTCAAATATCTAGGAATCGACATAACTAGTTATGGCAACATCGAAGATGAAGTAAGAGGGCAGGTGGCCAAAGAAAATAAAGTGGCGGGTTGTCTCAACGACGTGATCTGGCGAAACAAACACTTACAACAAGAAACAAAGGTTCGGATCTACAAAACCACAATTAGACCTATTATGACATACACCTCAGAAACACGACCAGAGACGACAAAAACGAAACAACTATTGGAGACTACAGAAATGAGAATACTTCGACGAATAACAGGAAAAACGCTACTAGACAGAGAAAGAAGCGATAACATTAGGCAATCATGCAACACAGACTGCATTAATGAGTGGGTCCTACAGCGTAAGACACAATGGAACAAACACATAAGCCGAATGACAGAGGATAGACTGGTAAGGATCGCACGAGATAAATCACCTAGTGGTACACGCAGTAGAGGTCGACCACGGAAAAGGTGGAGCGATAATTTAAGTCCAGAATGAGGAAAATCGAAGAAGGAACAGGTCAGGGACCTATTATAGAAGGTAGAAGAAGAAGAAGAAGACATGGCTTTTTATTTCGACTACCAGGTGTCTCTGAAGAATCGTTCAGTTGACACACACAAAACAAAAATTTCTGTTTCTTGCGCCGCTTTTTAATCTTTTCTCTTCATTTTACAGAGTGACTAATATTTGTCGACAAACGAACGACAAAGTTTTATTACAAACCCACATGCAACACGAAATGAAGAACAGACTGCCTTTCATATCCAAAACGACATGACTGACGTTTAAGGTGTATTTTTATCGCCACACCGTATAACCTGGGAATAACAATACCATTTAAATTGTGTTTTATTCGTTGAACAAACTGTAGCGTAGGTGAAAAACAACATTTCTGGTTTTCTGAATAATGATAACTTGTTTAACGTTTTCAATTTTGTCGGAATTATATCTTTATAAAATTATGGAAGTTCGGCGTATGTTTTTACGTGGGATGAATGAAATTACTGATGAGGCAAACTGTAAATTTGCTGGTTGTTAGCGGCTAATAGAGGGAACCTCCATTTTCCTACATAAACCGTATTTTAATTAAGATTCTTGCCATAAATGTAAGATAAATAACAAACAAAAACAAATATTTATCATTGAAAATGGTTCTATTATTTTTCAAAATATTTTCCACGGTGATCAATACGCTTTTCACTGTGAAAATGAAATCCGAGCTATGGTTTTTGAACGCGTTAAACGCCTCTTCCACGCAATTTTGTTCTTTAAGTATGGAATAAAAAAAAAACATTGGGTGCCAAGTCAGAACTGTACGACGGATGACCCATCAATTCCACGTTTTAAGGGCTCAAAAAGTCACTTGATTGAGCCGATGCGTGAGAGCTCCTTCTCTTTTTAATCAGTCAATAAATTAAATATCACATGTAAAATATATATATATATATATATATATATATATATATATATATATATATATATATATATATATATATATATATACTTTATTTACATACAAATAGACGCAATTTTAAACACAAAGAACAAGAAAGAATGTTTTAAAATACTAAATGAAAAACTGAAAAATTACTGAAAAGTGTTCACTATTTTTCTTTTTGTAGACGCCTGAACGGAAACAGTCTGAAAAACATTCCCGACAACTTATTCGTTCCCGTCTATAACTTATTTCGTTTGTAAGTAACAGACAAGGAATTTTAATATAAATGTTCAATGTTTCACACATCTCTATCCTCTTTGTCGTGCGACGTTCTATTTCATTCTTTTACATTGCACAGTATCATATTTTTTGTCCTTCTTATTCCTTATTAACTATGGGCTTTTGTTGCTGTATACTTCTTCCTTGTCATATGTTAATTGGATGTCATTTTTGATCCTAATACTTTAAACTGTTATAGATTATGGAATATAATATAGATAAATTGATACTTCAGCACTAAAATGCCATCTTTTTGGACTACCTGAGTGTATTAATTAGCACGGTCTAATAAAGATATTATTTCGGGTCCAAATTGCGACATTTCTAATAACTCACGTTAATTAATACACGTAACATATTTTAGGGTGGTTGAAAAAAGCTGGCATCGCTACCCTTTTTGAGCTCTTAATCATTTATCTTTATATTCTTTAATCTCTGATAAGATTTTTCCTTATTTTGTAAATAACAAGCAGGCATTTTAACCCCCTATTTCATTCTTTTATATTTACATTGCATAATTTTTATATTACTCTACTATCCATTTTGTACTGTTATGCTTGATGTAGATTTTTACTTATCGCTACTATTCTTGCTCACAGCTGAGGAAGTTACATTTACAAGCTACGGCAAGCTAAAATATTATAATTCATTATTTAGCAAATAAAGAACACAGAAGTTCTCTTTCGTGAATAATAATACGAATATTGTGATAATGTCTTTATTCTCCACCACAGTACAACTAAAATAACCAGTAGGTTAACTCGGCTTCATCATCATCATCATCATCGCTGCGCCGACAGAGGTCACTGAAAATAGTAAATGAATACCTATGGAAATAGCTCACTCATTTTTTCAGTTATACTGTGCCCCCCACAATACGCCAACACTAGACACTAACATCTTAACGTTTGGTCACTCAGGTTATATTAACTAAGTTAAATTAAACAATACCGTAGCAATTTCGTAACCACAGACGTATTTTTTCAAACAACTATTTATAGAATAGGTTACGTGATGAATGTAACAAATTTCAGTAAATCTTTATGTAGAAAATATCATTTACGACTACAATAAATCGTGTAGTAAATTATTACGTTTTGTACTCTAATTGTAAGTAATACGACGCGAACATTTTTAAGAATGGCCGATACCCCAATTCTGTTAAAAACAACCGCCGCTGTATTTTGGAACGTCCTATGCATCTATTGTTTGCATTGGACAATGAAAATAAACCGCAGGAATATTAAATTCATTACTGCCCCACCTAATGAATGTATTCGTTACTCAAAACGGTCTATTATTTTACCTAAATAGTTCATTATTGAGTTCATTATTATTCTAACAACAAACTAAAACGACCAATAATAATTTGTCAAATAAACGATAGAAAATTTTTCATTGCGTCCGGTACGTACTAATTTGTTATGAAACCGGAAATAGAGAGCATTCGCATGTTTCTGCTTTTTAAGACTGTTTATTTAGTCGCTTTTTTGCATTCAACGTTGTAAATTACGTGCTGTTATAAACTACTTATTATTGCTAATTACACGAAAAAGCGGGCATTCTATCCAATATTTCTTTAACATTTATTATATTTTTTCGTTTCTTGTATGTTTTTTATGGTATTTGATGTTTCCAATACAAATAATTATTTAAATAAAGAAATTTATATACCACGTTTGTAAAACAGGTTAAAAAATATAAAATAATTTGTCATATTGTCCTAAAAATTTGTGGTGGTATATTTTTAATAGCTATGAGATTTAAAACAAAAAACGTGGGGTGTATCCAACAGATAATAGTACGAGGTGTAGAGAGTAGGTGTCGTTGAGGAAACCTACACAACCGTTATTAACTATTCTACCCCACTGACAAATATTTTCATAACTATTAAGAATTTACAATCACATATTTTCAGAACAATGTAACAAATTATTTATATACTTTTTGGTCCTTTAATAACGTGGTATATAAATTTTTAAAACTTAAATAATTATCTTTTATCTGCTTTTTAGTCTTTAGTTTAAAATCTAAGTTCTGAGCAATGTTTAAAGTTTCATAAGGAAGTTAGTTTAAAATCGAATAAAAAATTTATACCGAACAAAGAGACAGGAAAGAAACCGAGTTAATAAAAACGTGGTAAAAACAAAGTTAACCTTGAAATGACTTTTAAATGTACGTTCAAGGTCAGTTTTAAGGTCATAATATTGCGTTGTTATCGGGTTCATATATGTGTACCAAATTTAAAGTTGATTGGGTAATCGAAAGGGAAGTTGACCTTGAAATGATCTTGAAATATATATTAAAGACCAGTTTCAAAGTTTGCATTATCATTTTGTTTATATCTTCTTCTTCTTCTTCTTCTTCTTCTTCTTCTTCTTCTTCTAGGTAGAACCAAGTTCTGTTATCTATACAATGCCTCATCGATCCTCGTTTGAGGTCGAAATCTAGCTGTCTCTCCATCTTTTGGTGGGCCATCCAGGCGGCCGTTTGATGTTTGGTTTCTCTCTCATCACGGTTTTTGCTAGTCTGTCATCGTCCATTCGTTCCACGTGATCTCTCCACTGTCTACGACGGTTTCGAACCCACTTCACAACATCCCCCACTCCGCTGTCCTCGCGTATTTTTGCGTTTCTTATTCTATCTCTTAAACTTGTTCCCGTGATCATTCTCAGCGTTTTCATTTCTGTGGTTCTCATAATTTGTTTTGTCTTTGTGATTTCATTTCTTGTTTCTGCGCCGTAGGTCAGTATCGGTCTTACACAGACCTTGTAAATTCTTGCTTTGCTCTCAACCGTCATATTTTTATTGTTCCAGATTATGTCTCTTAGTTGGCCTGATATCATGGCCGCTTTGTTGGCCTGTGTGCGTACTTCTTCCGTTACTGCCCTGTTACTTGTTATATGTGCTCCTAGGTATTTAAACTTACCAACCTGTTCGATATGTTTGTCATCAACCATTAGATTGCATCTTACCGGTTCTTTTTCTATTACCATTGCTTTGGTTTTCTCTACAGATATCTTCATATTATACTGTTTGGCTGTTCGATTGAGATGGAAAAGCATTCTTTGTAAGTTGTCCTCGCTATCTGCTGTCAAGGCAACATCGTCTGCAAAGCATATAATCTGAACGGTGTTGTGTCCCATTGGGTACCCAATATTTGTGCTTTTTACCTCATCAATTATTTCGTCCATGATTACATTGAAAAGTGTTGGACTTAGGCTATTACCCTGTCTTATTCCTATGGAAAGAGGGATTTCCTCTGTTAGAGTGTTATTTGTTTTAATTACCATGGTGTTTTTGGAATTCAGTTCGTATATTGTGCGTATGATTGCTTCGTCTACTTGTTTTCTTCGCAGTAATTATGTTATGTGTTCCAGTTTGACTCGGTCGAACGCTTGTGTAAAGTCCACAAAACAAATGAACAGCGGTTTATCGTATTCGATAGATTTTTCAACCAGCTGTCTGATAATAAATATACCGTCGATAGTAGAGCGGTTATTCTGGAAGCCCTGCTGTTCTTCGCACGCCCCTAACTTGTCTACGATCCGTTGTGACAGTATTTTGGTGAACAATTTGGCTGAACTATTTAGTAGGCTGATTTGTTTATATGAGTGTACCAAATTTCAACTTGATTGGATAATCCGAAGTAAAGTTCAACTTGAAATGACCTTAAAATGTACGTTCAAGGTCAGTTTTAAGGTCATGATATTGCATTATCATCGGGTTTTATATGTGTAAAAAAATTCAGCTTGATCGAATAATCAGAAGTGAGGTTGACCTTGATGATATTGAAATATATGTCCAAGGTCGGTTACAAGATCATAATATTGCATTTTCGTCCAGTTTTTGAGCTATTTTTAGTCTCTAGCTCATCGGGAAGTTTGTTTAAAGTCCATTTCAAAATTGTACCGAACAGACAGACTAGAAAGCAAGTTAATAAAAAATCAAGTCAAGTCAGAAACGATTTAGGGTTGACTTGCCCTAAGCACTCTTTGATTGTGAAATAAGCATCTCAAGACATTTTAAAATCTGCTGTTTATTTTTTTTCTGACTTCAGAACGATTCTGTCATGCTTAACGCACAATAAAACGAATTACCCTTAGCAATAGTCAACAGTTGATTTGCAAATTATGAAATATTATTAACAGAAAAAGCGCCTACGCATAAGGTTTTACGCAACTTCAACTTGGCTTGAAGCAGCCAGTCAAGTTCAAGTCTTTCATATATGTTAAACGCTTGGATTTCAAGTAAGTTTTGAAACGGGTGCAGTTTAAAGTTAGCCGAAACTATAAGGATGAATGCCTGCTATTTTTAAATAATAAGCTATATAAAACATTATTTTTTTACTGATAACACCTATTTTAAAACTTTAGTTAAAATGCACACAGTAGTTACATTATGAGCCTTATTTGAACATTCTATTTCTAATTAAAATCGTATTAAAAATAAAAAGAAAATAATTTAATTTGGCCCGGTCCTGTCTGAGTATAACTGGTTGCCTGTACTATTAGAACAACTTCTCTAGTGCCATCTATCATTCGAATTGAATTTTATAAATAAAAATGCCGATCCTAAAATCTAAAATTACGTTCGTCGAAAAAAGATTATTTAAAGGTTACTATGCAATTAAATGAAATAATTTTTCCTACCGCAAAATATACAAAATACAATGCAAGACGCGGTATTAAAAATGCCTACACTTCAATGTTAATGTAGTGCTAATAATTTTTATTTTTAGAGAGCATCCGCAACTTGTCACGCGTTATCATCATTCTGCTTTAATTCTCCAACATTTTCAAAAATCAATTCATGCAAAGCCACTCACTCGTATTTTATGGGTAATATTTAATACTGGACTATTTGTCTTTTCCAATTGTAGTTCGGTTATGCCACTACACGCACCGTCGGGCGTTTGCCTAATTAAAAATTTCACAATAGCGGTAGTAATTAATAAATAATCAACTATTAACCGGGGGCCTTGCGGGCGATAAATCAAAATTAATTATTAAAATTAGGCAACTATGGTAGAATCGAAAATTTAAATGATCTGTATACTGTACAGGATGTCCTTGTTTACAAGAGACAATTATAAATGATTCTAGATTAAATTATCGAGTTATGCCTCATATACAAAGAAAAATAAACGGTTTACAATATTATATGCCCTATAAACACAAAATATCGCAAACTCCTAATTGTAGACCGTACAACCCGACCTAGCTTATATCATGAAAATTTTGAATACTAACTTTCCTGACACAAATCTTTCCAAATACTTTTTTCTTTTTCATATTTATTATTTGTATACCTGGCAACAGTGCAACATCTTAATACACGCGGATTTTCTATAGTCGACAACATAGGATAGATGCCATTTATTAATACGGTACAGTGGTGAGACGAAGATCTCCCATAACAAGAAAGTTAGGAAAATCTAACGGGGCTTATATGAGAGCAAAATGGAACCATGTATTAATATTTTATTATATGCAGCTATGTCTAAAATTAAACAAAATTTGGGCTAGAGATCAAATGACTGGAATGTTATTAAATAAACCCAATAAGAAACACACTTGTTACCAGGTGTTCATAATAGTCTCCAAATCATCCCCTAAACCATTTCTTCGCTTATAGGTGATGGAAACTGCACACATACTAGTTATTTCAATTCATATCTGCTTGTCCATTTTATATTAGTATATTTATAATGTAAAATGTGTTTTTCTTTTTTCCAGAGATCTAAGTCATAATCAAATATCAGTAATAGGGAAGAAGACCTTCAAGGGACTAAGTAACGTTAAAAATTTGTAAGTAATATTTTTTTACTGCGCTGTTGTTTGCATTTTTTTAAAGATTTTTCGTATTAATCCTTATGTTGAATATACAATCAAAAAAAAAACTTTGTTTTTCAGAAAATATTGACACACAAACTGTTTGACCTTTAAAAACTTCAAAAACATGTCATATTTTATATTTAATAAACATACTTATTAAATTATTTTTATTTAAATAACTAGTTAATCATTATTAGTGTAATATTTTCTACTTCATTTCCAGACAACTTGATAATAATCGAATAACATGTATAGACGACTCAGCACTTCGAGGGATGAAGGACTTAGAAGTGATGTAAGTTCATTTTTTTATTAATATTTTTTGACAACATTGAAATATAACAAAGAACTAAAAATTCTCTTTTTTTCTGTTCTCTAAAGATCATTGATGTTATTTCAGAACCTTAAACAACAACAACATAACTTGGCTAGGAAAAGACATGTTCTCAAACATGTTTCGTCTTCGGACACTGAGATTGGCTGAGAATTTATTGCATTGTGACTGCAACCTTTCCTGGTTAGGAAGATATTTGAGGCACTCACCTCGATTGGCTCAGTATACGCGGTGTTACTCACCTAGTCACTTGAAAGGGCAAAATTTGGTTGATGTACAAGATCATGAATTTAAATGTTCAGGTAATTCAAGATACCATTTTTACTCTGTATTATTGTTTTCATAGAAAATATTTGTATAGTTTATTTATAAACTAGTCTTTAAGTTGAGTCACTATCAGTACGTTTATATCGACAGTTCCGAGCGCGCTTGAAGTCAAGCGCCTTCTATAAGCAGCTTAGAAATAACGAATTAAACGGGTGAGATTATACTTGAAGCTGGCTTGGATTTGTTAAGTCAAGCTCGAAACGATTTAGGGTTGACTTGACCCAAGCGCGCTTCGAGTGTGAAATAAACACCTCAAGCGCGCTTGAAATCAGCTGTTGACTTCTGTACGATTACGTCATGTGTCAAATGGGCGTTAGTATACTATTTCGAATTATTTTTAATTTTTAAGAACGCTCAAGTTACAGGCTAAATGCAGAATAAAATATTCTAGCCCTCACAATAGTCAACAGATGGTTTTTAAATAAAAAAATATCAAAACAAGGCGTTATTTTGAGGTTAGGTACTGACAAGACATCAAGCTTTTCCGAAAATGACTTGAAGCCAAGGTCAAGTCTTGTTTCAGTTTGTGAAATCCTAGATTTTAAGTAAGATATGAGGCGGCCTCGGTTTGAAACTGGCTCGAAAAAGGTCAATTTAAACGAAGTCTATGTTCATATCGGCAGTTTTAAGCGCGTTTCAAATCAAGCGCCTTCTTAAAAATAATGAATTAAACGGGCGAGATTATAGGTATATTCTTTTGAGTAATGATCACTTTCAGTTCAGTTCAGTCACTTGAAGTAATCATGATCACTTCGACCCAATGACAAGTAAAGGGATATTCAAAAGAACATGAAGTTATGAGTTTCACTTTTTTCACTTTGATCAGTGATAATTTACTCAAAAGAATTTGAAATCCGGTTGGGGTTGTTAAGTCAAGCCAAAAACGATTTAGGGTTGACTTGAACCAAGCGCACTTCGAGTGTGAAATACACCTGAATCACGCTTGAAATCAGCTGTTGACTTCAGAACGATTATGTCATAGGTAAAATATGCGTTGGTGTTTTATTTCGATTTATTTTTCATTTTTAAGAACACACAACACAAAAACTAAATCCATAATATAACAAATTGCGCTTTAGATTTTGCAAAAATGACATGAACGTGGCTTGAAGCCAAATTCAAGTCTTTAATATAAACACCTGGACTTCAAGTAAAATTTGAAGTCCCTGCGGTTTGAAAATAGCATGAAAAACGTCGATTTAAGCGACGTAAGAGTTAAATGAACAAGTCAATCCAGTTTTAAACATTGAAAATTCCAAATAAAGAAGTTGTGTTCTTTTATTACCAAACCGGCCAAATGAATAGTTTTGTTTATGTTTAGGAGGCAACTATTCGTTTTACTGATTCCAAAACTTGATCTGTAGGTTTTTATATTTAATTTTCATCTATAAATTTTTATTCTTTATGTAAATAATATAAATTGTAACAATATAAACTACACACACAGTGGTGATTGTCTTAATTAATGTACTGAAGTTGGATGACAGTTCATGGATGATGGTATAAGCATTTCTAATCCTTTTGCAAAATATTTTGCCTCTATTTTTAATTGCATTTCACACATACATATGAAACCTACAGAAATGGAGAGGAAGTTAACTGAATTAGATGTAGGTAAACCAATGGGATCAAATGGTGTTCCTCCTCTTGTTTTGAAATACTTCGTTTTCTCTGTATGTTCCTCTCTATCTAATTTTTGCACAATCCCTACTTTCAATAGTATCTACTGTGTTGAGCAGAAACTATGCAGTATTTTTGAAAATTATTAGTACCTCAGCAATGTGGTGTTTTATATCATATTGATCAGTTGACGCTAGCTTTTCTTATACACACATTATAGTTCTAGTACCATGGTATCTAAGGCTGAAGTGCTTGATGTTTATTTAGATTTTAGTAAGGCATTTGTTAAAGTTAGTCATCCTCTCTTTTTGACTAAGGAATCTAAAGATGGTATCACTGAACCTTGATTTTTATATGTAGCTTAAATTCTATCTTTCAAACAGCTATTTAGTTAAGGTGGAAGCCTTACTTATGTGAATAATTTTGTCTTACATCAGACGTGCCACACACCTCTTTTGTTGTATCTTTTTATAAATGACATAGCAGATTGATTAAAGTCTAATGTTTATAGGTGGTTTAAAAATTTGTTCTGAAATAACATTTTCTCTGGATCGAAAATTGATGCAGAATGACTTAATTAAAATAAACAGATGGTGTACTGGAAATAGAATGTATCTTAAGACAGAAAAATATTTTTCCATTCGTTTAAGCAGACTAAAAACTGAATTAACATTGTAATATGATGAATAAGGTTTATCTAAGCAGTGTCTGTAATTAAAGATTTGGGTGTAAGTAAACTTACATTTACTGACTGATGAAAAAATAATTGGTCAAGCGAATAGAATATTGGGATTTATTAAGAGAGTTTGCCTTTATTTCACAGATCTCAATGCGCTTAGAATTCTTTATATGTGAGATGAGTAATGAACATTTGGCCACCTTATTTTTATATTTATATTGAGCGTCTTGAAAGTATTCACCAAAGGTCCATAAAGTTTGCAAAGTACAAGTTAAGTAGAAATGGAGTTCATCTTGCTATTGACGAAACATTTTCCCAATTAAATTTAAGTTCACTGAAGCGCAGAAAAGAGTTTTATAATATTTACGTTGTTTTTAATATTTCAAATAAATATATTTTCAGCCCCGAAAGTCTACAACTTTAAATATGTAATACTTAATACACCTCTCTTGCATACATTTCAACATAAAACTTTGTATTTTATATACAACCCCATAAAGAGAAGGCGAAGTGGTGTGGGAGAGGCTAAATTTCTTTAAAGTACGCAAAGATTCTTTAAAAAATTATGCTAAGAGAGTAATTTTAAAATAATTCCTGTAAAACTTGCAAATGTGAATGCGTCGAATAAATAAAAAAAATATAATAAGCAAAACAAAACTTACTAGATAGTCTTAAACCTGCTTAGTAAATCTGACTGTGAGTTTTTAATTCAACAAATTAATTCAAGCTTCTAATTTTCTTTTTCATTTTTAGGTTTGGCAGAAAAAGCTATCAACGGTGAATGTGTCAGTGAGCCACAGTGTCCTCATCCTTGTAGGTGCGCCGATGGTATTGTTGATTGTAGAGAAAAAGGACTCACTCAAGTGCCTGATCACATGCCTGAAACCACTACAGAAATGTAAGTCTTACACTAATAATTTTAAATTTAATATAAATAATTTTTACACATATCATCCAAAAGTAATTATACTTTAATTCCTTTAATGAAGTAATCGTTGGTTAAGTAATTGGTTAAATTTTAATCAAAATGATGATTATTATTATTTTTTTAGACGACTGGAACAAAATCAAATAACACACATCCCAAATAAGGCTTTTTCAGTCTACAAAAGATTACGAAGAATGTAAGTTTATACTAAAAGGAAAATATAATAATGTCATTTTTCAATTTGTGTGTTCTTTTTAGTGACCTAAGCAACAACAAGATATCAAAAATCGCTCCAGATGCATTTCAAGGCCTCAAAGGACTGACATCTTTGTAAGTTTTTATTATATTTAAAGTTATAATTTTTTAAAATATTTTTATCATTTTTAGAGTATTATACAACAATAAAATTAAAGAATTGCCTTCGGGTGTCTTTCAAGGCCTGACATCACTGCAACTTTTGTAAGTATCCTAATCACCTTTTTTTAAAAGTAAGATTAGATGCATAAATAATTTATTTAATTTATTTGTTCCATTTTTTAGATTGATTAACGCAAACGAAATTTCATGTATACGGAGGGACACTTTCAAAGATTTGCAAAGTTTAAGCCTATTGTAAGTTTAGATATATTATATTTTATAATATAGGAAAAACTATATAGATAATTATTTTTAGGTCCCTCTATGACAATAATATTCAGTCACTAGCAAATGGTAGTTTTGATTCGTTGAGAAGCATACAGACATTGTAAGTTAAAAAAATATAATCAGCTTGTGTTTTATAATACATAAAACTGAAGAAACCCAAATTTTAACCCATTAAAAGATTCTAAAAAGTAGATCTGGTGAAATATTTGTCATTTTAAGTAACAAATTTCATTGTCTAGCGCATAGGTTCCCAACGGGGACGGTAACGCCCCTCATGCAACGAGTTCAGGGGCAACTGTGGGCAGCGGCTTATTGAAGAAGTTAATAATACTTCCTATGAAATTTTTCATCTTATTATTATCATACAAGCTTTAAAAACAAAATTTAGCGTTATAATTCGTTTTAGTTTTATCCGTGACAAGTCTGCAACTATTACGCGAGTCACTCAGTCGAGCTAGCTAGTATGTTAAGACAATAATGTAGGAGCTTGTAATGACTTGTTTACACAGCGAGTGCGCCGGCATCGTAAACAGATGAAAGCATGCGAGTCGATGCGTGCACATTCAAATATATAAAAAGTAGGGTCTGGAAATTGGTGTCTACCCAATGTGTGAATTATACATAATATAAGTAATTAATCATAATAAATAATATAAAGATGAGCAGTTGATAAGTAAATTAATTGGATCCATGACAAAGTTTGTCATTCATTAAGTCTGAATCTGAGAAGAAAGACTAAGACTTATAGTATTGAGTATTTGGAGTATGAATTTACGTGTAAAATTTGCCAAAAAGTTTTTTTTTCAAATGAAGCCTTGCGCTACAAGAGCATGTGAGTATAATGCGTGATGATAAAAGGACTAAGATGTACCGCACCGTAGCTAAGGCAGGGGCGTAAAGCCCGAAGAGGTTGGGGGACGCAACCAGCCAAATAATTTTTATTATAAAGATGTTAGAGAAACGTGTAAGTGGGCACTTGCCATCCGCGTAGTGACACGTGAGAACAAGATGGAGCAACAAAGATTTAATATACTCTAAGGATAGTCTATCCTCTTCCGCAATAAAGAATGAAATTGCAAAACAGGACATTCCGTAAAACATGGCAGCTTTGTTAAAATCAAACGTTACAACAATTTTGTGTTATAATTACTAAAGACATATAAGTTATGTAGACCGCGGATCATATCGTAACACGTTGGCTCTCACTTAAAACGAGACAGAGTGAAATAGATTAGTAGTACCTGTCTTTCTATTCCGCGGAGCAGAAAGAGAGGTACTACTCACCTATTTCGCTCTGTCTCTTTCTAAGCGAAAGCCAACACGCTTTTGAAGGATCCGCAGTCTATATCTTTATATTATGTCTACTCAGAGTGTAATTCAATCTTGAAAAGTTCAGTAAATACCACAAAAAATGCTACCACCAAGAAAGCCGTCTAGTGCGAAATTTCTAAAAATCCGAGAAGAACGTAAAGACCAATAGAAGACTTTAGCCAATAGTATGAGCAAATGGATAAATGTTACAAATCTTTGTAATAATCCAGATAATGCTTCGTCTCATAGAAGAAATTGGAAATACGTTTAAGAAAGGGACAAGCGATAGGTGATGATTTGCAACGTAGGATTTTCACAGAAAAAGAGAAATAGAGTTATTATCCTTAAAATAATCATGGATGTTTTGTATTTTCTTTAGTACATTAGAACTGTTTGTCAATTATAATATATAAGTTTCTACGCATGTATCTTCCATTACGAAATGATGAACTTTGTACTTCTCTCTAACTATTCAACACGAATCGATTTCATTATTGGATTTAGCTGTTAGAAAAAAAAATATATTAGCTATTTGAAAAGCAAAATATTACAGTCTTTCATACCTTTGATATTAAAATGCCAAAAGACCGAAACTATGCGATATAGAGATATGTGACGGAAAATGCACTGTTCAAGAAAGGTTTATTGAGTTTATACATACACAAGGAAGAACTGGAAGTGAACTTAAAGAAGATATTATACACAAAATAAGCAAAGATGACAAGGATGAAATTATTAGTCATAAGACAACGGCATTCATATGGCTGTTACATATCAGGTGTTCAAGCTCGAATCCTGCAACATAATGAATATGCTA
This sequence comes from Diaprepes abbreviatus, assembly GCA_034092305.1. Classification (NCBI taxonomy): domain Eukaryota; kingdom Metazoa; phylum Arthropoda; class Insecta; order Coleoptera; family Curculionidae; genus Diaprepes; species Diaprepes abbreviatus. Next base: position 3,186,794 of record JASJET010000196.1, on the reverse strand, counting down.
TATTTCTACTATGTCCTGCTCTCTCTTTAAATTTGGTTGGAGTTCATGCTTCTCGTGTGACGCCGGAAAGGACTATCTTCATTAGTACACGGCAGACAATATATAACTAATTTCCTGGATCAACAGAACGCTGTAAAGCTTTGTAAATTTGAAGTTCACTTTAAAAGGTCATTCTGAAACAAAGTGGTCATCAAAGTATAATGCAGTTCACTTTTCTTTGTACACCCAACTTCCAGAAGTGATTTAAATATTACGTTCTATAGCAAAGGGAATAAGTGGGAAAACCTTTACCTCAGAATCTACGTCTTCTGCCAAGAGCATATTAAAAATGATCGAATTTGAGTTCATTTGCTTTTTGAATAGGCGGGACCATAGACTCAGAAATTTTAACTATCAACCGAATTTTGCCAAAACACAACCATTCTAGAAGTTGCTTCGAAATATTTAGAGGGTCTTAATCAATTTATAAATGACTTTCGACAAAAATTGATAAACGTTTAAAATCAACAAAGGAACTGCCTATCAAATTTTTGATAAAACCTGAACTTTCCGCAGAAGAAAGGTCAAGGTAATGTTCGATGAATAAGCCAAAAACGATATAACTCCGCTTCAAAATTTGAAAATACAACATTATGATGTGTTAGATACGTTAGCTCATCATATTGCAAGGACGTTTGAAAGTCTGTCAAGCGTTTTTTTTTAACAGAACATTTTCTCCAGGAAACGTCGATTAAGGAATTAAGAAAATTAGCAGCAAATTTGGCATTAAAATACAAAACTGATTTAAAATCAAATGATTTGTATATGGAATTGAAAGCTTTAAACACCAAGCCAATACCGCTGGATTTAAAAAATGCAAATTACTTAACACTTCTCAACGGTTATGAAGAATATGGGCTAGTGTTTAGTTATTCAAATATGGAAATAGCGCCCGTATCATCAGCCAGTTAAGAACGACCGTTTAGTATATTAAAATTAATTAAAATTATTTGAGGTTACAAATCAGCCAGGTCATCTAACTAATCCATCATTCTTTTCACCTATATCGCTTTTGACAATCTCTTCTTCATCTTTGTAAATTTTTATCGAAATCGGTTCACTCGTTTCGATGATTAGCGCATACAGACAGATAGACATACAGGCAAACAAAAAAAGCAATCTATATCACTCAAGACCACGTCCTCTTTGTGCCTGTACAGTTTCATGAAAATCGGTTCATTCATTTCGAGGATTAGCGCGTACAGACAGAAAAACAGAAAGGAGCAACCTTTATTAATCCTGACAACCTTCTCATAATGACTGTAAAGTTTGATCGAAATCAGTTCAGCCGTTTCGAAGATTAGCGCGCACAGAAACAAACCGAAAAAAGCAGACAGACAAACTTTATTTATATGTATAGATGTATAGACAACTACTGTATTGGGGTTGGGGGTTATATTATCTTTTCGTGCAAAGAGGCAGTGGGCCACAAGGTTGGTAACCTATGATCTAGCATATAAGGTTGTTAAATATTTAAGCAAAATTTAATTTTTTAGGCATTTGGCGAGAAATCCTTTTATATGCGACTGTAACCTAAAGTGGTTAGCCGAATATCTGCACAAAAATCCAATAGAAACGTCCGGGGCTCGCTGTGAGTCCCCAAAAAGAATGCAACGCAGACGCATAGAGTCACTGAAAGATGAGAAATTCAAATGTAAGAGACACGGTAATGAAAATGCTGTTACTTAAACTAATATCTAACATTAAATAAACCTTATCTGTATAACTTTGAGAGTGTATTTTGTATATAATAATATATTTGTATTGTAATGTATTTTGTATATATAATATTAAAAAAATGTTTAAAAAATATTAATTTTTAGGTCAAGATGACTTTAGAACCATATATGCAGGAGAATGTTTAGTAGACAATGAATGTCCTTCAGGATGTTCTTGTGATGGTTCAATTGTTGACTGCTCGGGAAGAAATTTCAAAGAAATACCTAGGGATATACCATTATATACCACTGAACTGTAAGAAAAAATAACATATTTGAATAACTTTTCCATATCTTTGCACTAATCTTCACAGGAATCTTGTACAATTATAGGCTAAACATTGAAGAACAGCACCTTTTTAATAAAAGTAATATGTATATTTTAGATTACTGAATGACAACGAACTTGGGCGAATAAAATCAGATGGTTTGTTTGGAAGATTGCCTAATCTGGTCAAATTAGATCTTAGAAGGAATTTAATTACTGGTATTGAAGAAAACGCTTTTGAAGGAGCCTCAAAAATATCAGAATTGTAAGTTAAATTTCTCTGAATGGTCTAAAATAAATAGCATTGTAAGGAATGTAACAAATATTAAAATATGTCAATTTTATTTGCAGAATGCTTTCTGAAAATAAACTGATGGAAATCCACAACAAAATGTTCCTGGGATTGCATAATCTTAAAGTTTTGTCGCTCAATAACAACCACATAACGTGCGTCATGCCGGGATCATTCGATCCGTTACAATCCTTGCACACCCTGTAAGTAACTAAATAGTTTTCAGAATTTATAGCCCGCATGACTGCTCATTATAAATATTTCCAACGTAAGCAGAAAATAAATAATTGCTCTGAATTTTTAGGAATCTTATTCAAAATCCCTTCATGTGTAACTGTCACCTAGCTTGGTTCTCCGATTGGTTAAAGAATAAAGGGCTCAGTGGTTCGTCGCCGCGTTGTACCGGTCCTGTTCGCGTCAAAGATGTTTTAATTAAGGAATTACCCAAGACCGAGTTTAAATGTACCAACGAAAATGACCAGGGATGTCTGGGTGATAATTACTGTCCTCCAATGTGTTCTTGTACGGGTAAGTTTCCTTTAAACTTTATCTACAATCCTCAGAGAAGGCGAAAGTATACCATTGTGTAGTATTCGACTTAGTAAATACATCTTAGATGTGACATTGGTCCCGTATAACTATGTACAACATAGTAGACACGCAACACAGGTAGGTGCGAGAGGTTGCCTACGTTCTGTAAAAAGAGCACGGCACTTGAAAATGAAGAATAGGTCTTGTAGCGATGAGTGGAATATGATGTCAACCTTTTTTTCTCTAAATTGGTTTAGGGAAGTTTTGGGCCGTATATAACGAATCTAAAATTATCTTTTTGAAAATTCACTATGGCGGACCAAAAATCTAACATCTCTCGATTTTGTTCAACATTTTTCCTGGGGAGTTTCTTTGAACATAAATAACTAATTTAAAATTTTATATTTTGGGGTTATGTCCAAAACTGATACTGGGGGGTTTTCGAGGATGTAGATTAAGACAACCATCTTCTGAAAAAGCCCTAAAATATAAAATGTTATATGATATTAAAGTTTTTGAAGTCAGCGCCCAATTAATATCTGACAAAATGTGATTCGCATAAAAAAATTGAGAAATACTTTGTTTGTTTCTTACCGTATCTCGTGTTAGAAGTTATTTGCTTCATTTGGAATGCATAGGGATAATAAGAGGAAAGAAACAACAACTACGGAACCCTAAGATAATGTGCAATCGATTTCTATGATGTTGAACATATGATACATTTTCTAGGTACTGTTGTGAGATGTACAAGAGCAAGCTTGAAAGAAATACCCAGAGGGATACCACCTGAGACTTCAGAATTATATCTGGATTTTAATCAGATTGACCGAATTCAGGCAGATCGAATAAGCCACCTGAAGGCTCTTACCAGACTGTGAGTTTATAACATACTTTTTTAGCTTTCTTATCAGTATTGAGTAGTCGAGTAATTCGAAATTTAACAACAACAAATAAAGTACAAAATTTAAACAATTATATAATTAAACTCAATAAAAGCTGGTCTAAAAATGAATTTGACATTGTGCCTAAACTTATTTTATAGATTTTTTTTCATATTTTCAGGGATTTAAGCAACAACCAAATTGGAATGCTCTCAAATTCGACCTTCCTAACTTTGTCCAAACTGTCTACGCTTATAATAAGTTACAATAAGCTGCAGTGCATCCAGAGGGATTCCCTCCAAGGACTGAAGTCACTGAGGATATTAAGTCTACATGGAAATCAAATAAGTTTAATACCCGAAGGAACCTTCGCTGGTTTAAAAAGTATTAGTCACATGTAAGTCAGCCAAAACTACATACAATATAATGGTGCCACATTGCTCTGTTGTATTACCTACAAGGAATCAAACATTTCCTTAAATACTCTTTCGAATAATACACTTAAATCCTGACTTAACCGAGCACCACTGGGGCAATGCATCCCCCCCCCCCCCCAAATACCGGAAATCTTATACCCTTAGTATCCTTTATCAATGCTTGTATGTATGTATGTATGTGTGTATGTATATATATATATATATATATATATATATATATATATATATATATATATATATATATATATGTATATGTATTTTTTAACATTTTTTACATAATCTAGATCTATAATAAAACTACAAATTAAAATTTATTGTCATCATACTCATATTGGACTAAATACTTTTAACATTACGTGGCATTCCTAGTGCTCTAGGTTCAAATCCTCTCTACTGCGACTGTTCTCTAAGGTGGCTTTCTGAATGGGTAAAAGTAGATTATGTAGAACCTGGAATAGCGCACTGCGCTGAGCCTCCAAACATGAAAGACAAGTCGATACTCAGCACACCATCGTCTGCCTTCGTCTGTAAAGGTAAGTAACTTTGAACGCATGTCTTCTTTCTTTCTCCAAAACACTGAAATTTATTTGTGCGTTTGCGCTTATATTCATAATATTGCAAATTGTGTCAATGTTTTGTTCATAATTATTCTTAATTTTAACTAAATATAAGTTTTACAACAATACTTAACTGGCAATCCTCCCTGGCTTCGCACTGGTATGGTTTCTAAGAGACTGTCTGAATAAAGTGGTTTATGACTAACGTTATATTATTTTTAATTATTCTTAGTTCTTTACCTATAAAATGAGAGATGCTTAAAAAAGTTTTACAACTAGGGACTCGCAGCAGTAGCTTTATCTAGATGAAGCTTTTTACGCATTTGATTTAAATCTCCCTGTTCACCTCACGCGATAGGTATCATCCACATACACTCGGGCGAGTTGAGTACTGTCCAGTAGACGAGCGATCGTTGCAGTGGAAGTACGTTTTTAACTATTATATCTCTTAAAATACATACATACGTGGCCTGGAAAGTGTCGTATCCAATGTGCTGAAATATGGTCATAATGGCAAATAAAGTATTAAATATTTTTTTAGGTCAAATATCTTCAGAAATTATAGCAAAATGTGACGCCTGTTACACTTTCCCTTGCCTAAATAACGGAAAGTGTTTAACCTTACCGGAGAGGGAATATGAATGTAAATGTGCTCCTGGATACCATGGCAAAAACTGCGAATTTATGATCGACGCATGTTACGGGAATCCCTGCAGAAACCAGGGTACTTGTAAGGTCCTGGAAGAAGGAAGATTTAGGTTAGTTCAGCTGTTTAATTTAAAACCTTTTTATAGATAAATATCACAATAAGATGAGTCGTTGAATGTTGTTCTTTGATAATAGGGTTGATATCATATGAACTTGATGATGCAAAACACGAATGACATTAATTTTCCTCTGTCTTTTTTTTTTATCAAAAATCATATATTTTTATCAGAGTATGTCCTGAGAAACAAAAATTTAAAGGAAGTTCTGCAAATGAGCATAAGATTAATGCGACAGAAAAATAAATACATACTGTGATGGAGCGAATGTCTATATTCAGTGTGTCAATGCATTTAATTCCTAAGAGAAAAAATTAGCAATATAGTACCTTTATTTTTAGAAGTACTAATAAAAGTTGTTAGTATCTTCACCAACCTCATAGCATCTTTATTTATCGTATGGCGCGCTATATGTAATATACATAAATTCTTATAACTAATGACATTCAATTGTTTAAGTACACTAACATAATTTAAAAAGAAATACTTAATTGTCCAAGATATCCAATTGCCTCATCTGTGGCCATCTTGAGGTCAGTGGTATCTCCAGCCTAAGCTCTGAATTTCCATTCCCTCACAAAATATTGGACAGTCTGCCTCTCTTCTCCACAGCCCCATGTAGGGCAGTTTTCCGCATTTGACCTGGAAGTCTGCACATCTACCATAATTTATCCACGCTCTATTAAATTGCGTCTAAATCTTTCTGGCCTCTGTGTGATACACAACATGTTCTCAGCTGCGGAGGTAGATTTTACAAGTCAATTTTGCTGCAAGTAGTCCGTCAAACTGAAATCGTTTTCGAAGAGATATTTCTTTATCAGCATGTCTAGATGTAATATTCTCCGTTTACAGTCTCAATAGATTGTTGGTAATTTTTCCATATTTTTTTCTGAGGACATGCTTTCTTCGAAGGTCACAAGAGGGGATGTGACTATGGACTGGAAGACAATACCTTGGAGTAGATCTTATTGTGTTGAACACAGTGAATATTGTGTCATTTAGTTGTCTATCTATTTTGTTGGTATGAGAGCTATTTATCCAGGCCGAGTGCAGAAGATCGGAGGATCTCAGCTGAGGATTCCCAAGTAGTTCTACAGAGCTTATGAAGGATGTTACGAGTTTTAATTTTACCAGCAGATTTGGTCAAACGTTTTTTGAAACTCAGCATTCGATCCAGGGTTATTTCTAGGTATTTTGAAAAATTTGCCTAATAATGTTTTTATTGGTATGAAAACGGCACGTTTCCGATTTACTTGCATTTGTTTGTCTCCATTTTGTAATGTGTCCCCAATATCGCAATGTCCACTGTTAAGACAGTAATCTAATTCCTCAAAGTTGCGGTGTTGTATAACTGCTGTCTATGAGGGAGCATATCTTTTTACAAAGAACTTCACACATAAGTTTATAGATAAAGCCTTGTCTTCAAACGGCAACATGGGGTGCCTATCAAATGACCAAAGTTTTTTTTATTTCTATACTTCAATATGCATTGTTAGTGCCCGTACTTAGTCGGTGTTTCTACGCTGAGGACAAAATGACGATTGTTCTACTTATATACAATATGCAGTCGTGATGCTGTTCTGTCGTGCAAAAGTCTTTCGAGTAATTTGTATAAGATATTTAACAGAGCTGTTGGTGGGTAACTATTTAGATTTTCGGGAGGCTTTTCCGTTTTCAGTAGGGCGATAATAAGTGCTCGCTTCAGGTTGCTGGGAATACTACCTTTGCTAAAGGTGTCGGAGAAGAAGTAGGCCAGCTACGTTCCTATATAGCTTCCAGAATGAATAAGAAATTCTGACAGCACTTCATTGGAACCGGGTGCCCTCCTAGGCTTTAAGTATTCCATCGTAGCGGAAATATCTTCTTTTGCGAATGGCCTGGTGAATTCGGTTTCCTGGTATTGTATTGAGGTTTTCAGGGTCTAGTTGCCGTTTAGTGTATAAAGTGTGTTCACGATTTTTTGGCAGTCTATAGATAGCAGCGATGTGCGACGAGACTGCATTTGGTGTAAACTTTCATAATAAATGCTCTAAATGAGTTTCGTATTTCTCTCAATGGAACACCTTACATTGCTTCTCTAATCGGGCTGTTCAAAAGATCTACTTTAGGTTCAACAGCTTAGCATAAACTTGATGTTTAAGTTAACCAAGTACGAAGGAGAAACATCATTTAATCGATGTCTTCATATTATCCTCAAGGATGTAAGGCCCAATTATTCTTTTATACGTTAAAGCATACCAAATAAAAACTTTTTTGGAGTTCTGTCTTTGCAACATATTCAATAGTGTGGATTTTCATGCCACGAATAACGCACATTTTAATTACCATTCCATCGGTTAAGAAAATGGCTTCATTAGGAATTGTAATTATTTAAAAAGTTTCTGTTCTATAAATATATTTTCTTCTTGCTTATAAAATTCGATACTTTTTGAGTTGACATTTCGTTTCAGGGTATCGATAAATTTTGGTTGATATTGTCAAACAAAATAAAACGTTATTTTTTAAATTACTTTCAAACGTGACTTCTTTATGTTTCTGATTTCTGTTACTTATTCCTAAGGGATATTTTGGGAACACATGGAACAGTTTCATAATTTGGCATTTTGATGAAACTTTTTAGTTCAAACAACTTTAACCAACAACTTTTCTTGGTGCCTTCCGAAAGAATAGTACCCTCTTATTCTAATTTTAGAACTTATAAATGTAAATGATTTTAAACAATGCTATTTTTTTTCTCACAAATAAAAAATTTTTACTTTTGGGAGGCAATCGATGGACACAGTGTATATAAGTAAACATTTAATATTAACTTCCTTTTAACCCACTGATTTTTCGGTTGATTCCGTTATCAATATATTGGATATAAGAGTAAATCGAATAATTCTAATCCTGAAGTCGTGTTAAAAAGTCCAAAACAGCAAATTTTTACCAAAGAACCTTTTTAGCTCCTACCTTATGTACAAGTTCAAAATTTAACGTATTAAAAACTGATTAATTAGAAAAATACACTAAAATAAATTTTGACTTTTTTGTTCAAAATAAATAGAATAAGTGGCCGGTTAAATCATAAAATTCCTCAAGTATATTTTTTATTTTTTATTATAGTTGTCAATGTGTACCTGGTTACACTGGTCTCCGATGCGAAACGAATATAGACGACTGTGTAAGCAATAAATGCGAAAATAATGCTACCTGTGTCGACCTAGTCAACTCGTACGAGTGCAAGTGTCTTAACGGATTCATGGGTAAGCATTAAATATTAACATACTTTTTGTAATTACTGGTTTTTCAAATTTTATTTCTTTTGACTATCTAACTTAATTAAGCTTTGAAATCAAAAAAATTGTTATATAATTTTATTTTCTTTCTAGTATTATCTAGAAAAAAATAAAAAATAATAACTTCTGATTTAAATTTTAGAAACATACTTTGGTATATCATAGATTATTGTAAAAAACGTTTCGATTTTCATTAAAATAATTGTCATTAAGATTGTACGTTTCAGGCCAGTACTGCGAGCGAAAAATTCCCTTTTGTACTGAACAATACAACCCTTGTAAAAATAATGCTCGCTGCGTCGATCACGATAGTTATTATACTTGCGAGTGTATACCTGGTTTTAAGGGCGCGAACTGTTCCTACAACGTAGACGACTGCGAGAACCACATGTGCCAAGTAAGTATTTTTCAAAAAAAATTTTAAAACACTGTCTAATTTGTGTCAAAATCAAAGACGATGTTTGCTTCGTAACACACGTAGTTTAGATTTATGATCCATAATGACAACCTTTCAGATGAAACGTTATGATTATTAATAGTAAAGACATTCAACATAAAGTAAATTGGTCCTTGTTTGAAAAAACTCTCGGACCGGTCAAATTTTATTTTTAGTTAGTTTTTTGTGTGAACTGAAATATACAGGGTAACTTATCGATATTTTTTCGATTGTAAATTCCCCTATAAGATATGCTTAGTTCAGGAGCTGTGAGAAAATTATTTTGATCTCCGTAATCAGTTTTGCGAGCAAATGCAACAATTATACAATTGTAGCAATAATTTTGAAAAAGGAATAATTTTTTCTAAGGAGGCTTTAAATAGCCATGTTAATAGACAAAGTTGTCGTCATTCGGCAACTGAAAATCCTCATTGGTTCACAGCAGTTAACAACCAAAATCCTCAAAAGGTGAACGTGTAGTGCGGTATAGTTGAAGGAAGAGTCCTAAATCCATATTTCTTTGATAGTACCCTCACTGGTGCGAGATATTTCGAGTTTCTTTAAAATAACCTCATTCCTGCACTAATGACTTTGTATCCAGACCCACAAGAACCCGATATGTTCCAATATAACGTTTTTTGCCAACACGATGGAGCGCCGCCCTACTACGTTGCCCCTGTCCGTGCTTATTTGAATGAGGTTTTCCCAAATCGTCATTTAGGCAGAAGAAGGACAATTAAGTGACCAGCCAGATCACCAGATTTGACCCCACTTGATTATTTCTTATATACTTAACCCAGCCCGACAATTTAGAAGTCCTAAAAGTTCGAATAGGCCAAGAAGTACAAAACATAACCGCAGATGTCATCGACAATTTTCAAAAAGAATTTATTCATCGACTTGACTATTGTCAAATTGTTAACGTGGCCCAGTTGGAACATTTAATTTAGAAGGTACCTTGTCCTATGTAAAAAAAATGTCCTTTCTAATTCTAAAATAAAAATGGGGTTTTTAATTGAAAAAAAATGACGCCATAGCTTCTTAAGTTACCCTGTATATTCCGGTATCCCACAAAAAAACTCTAAACTAAAAATAAAATTCGTCAAGTCCGAGCGTTTTCCAAACAAGTACCCATTAAGTTTATATTGGAATATATATATATATATATATATATATATATATATATATATATATATATAAATATATATATATAATGAGAGATGATTCTTTGCGTTTGTAGAATGGGGCAACTTGCGTCGACGGCATAAACGAATACATCTGCAAGTGTTCCGGCGACTTTACGGGAAAATTCTGCGAAATCAGCCCCATCGTGGCCATGATGTATCCGCAAACTTCTCCTTGCCAACACCACGACTGCGTACACGGAGTGTGCTTCCAGCCTAGCGGCTCTAACGATTACTTGTGCAAGTGCGCACCAGGATATTCAGGTAAAAAGACTTGATATGTCCCTCTAATAAACGTTAATTTGACTTTAACATAACGTCAATTAAACCTTTAATAAAACTAACGTTAAAATAATAAGCAGACGGCAAACAATGTTCTAGATCTAATGTTTTTAATAACTTTTTTAAAGGAAAACGTTGCGAGTACCTTACGAGTCTCAGCTTTACTCACAACAATTCCTATGTCGAATTGGAACCTTTGAGAACAAAACCCGAAGCTAACGTAACGATAGTGTTTGCGACGAATCAAGAAGATGGTGTTCTGATGTACGATGGAAATAATGAGCATTTGGCGGTTGAACTTTTCAACGGCAGGATCAGAATAAGTTATAATGTTGGGAATCATCCTGTATCTACGATGTATAGGTATGTATATATGCATCTGAGGACATCTAGGGATACTTACCAGTCAAAACGTTGTGATTATCAATAATAGACATCGTGTATTTATCACTCAAACTATAGCCTATATACAGGGTGAAAACTTTAATTAGAATCAGCTCAAAAATAGAAAAATCCAAAATCTACACTAAGACGTTTTTGAATTTTTCTATAAAATTGTTACCCTTTTTTTAATTTATTCCAATTAAAGTTTTCATCATATACAGGGTGTCCAATTATCGACACTTTGGCAGAGTATCTCTATTATTAAAAATAGAGACTTGCGGTTGTTACGAGTCTGTGTTACTTTTTTGTGAAACAAAAAAAGAAATAAACAAAATTGTCCTGTCTCTCTCTCTGTTTTTAAGATATAATATTTTCCATTTACAAGTGTAAGTTAATGAAAAAGTAAAAATTAGTTATTTTGCAGTTTTATACGTAAAATTCTCTGGCGTACATATTTTTTTTCTCTAAAGGCATCAAATTTTGATTTATAGATCAAATTTATGTTTTTTCCGCAGAATATCATTTGACAGCTCGATTTCAGTTTTTTAAGCTTTGCAAAAATGTATAATAGATGATATTTGATTTCACCAATTAATTTAAAATTTTGATTTTTTTGAAAATTCAGACTTAAATTCGCAGTAGGCTGTGAATATTGGTAATAATTTTGGTACAATGTCTTGAGTATCATTTAGAAATTCAGTTTAAAAGATACTGGATCCTCTAAATATATTGTAGTTTAAGAGAGACAATTTTATTACTACTGTAAATCTGAACTACTGGATATAAAAAAAACCCATGCAAAATATGCAAATAGGCTGGACCTACTGCAGAAAACAAAAGCTCTATTGGCAACTGAAGGATTCCCCAGAGACATCTGGTGACCACAGTGAAAAACTTTTCAAGTCATGTGAATTAAAAAAATAACATTGGAAATATACATTGGTAACCTATTAAAATGTATGTAATTTGAAAATTATTAAAAAGTTCTCTAGTTTTTATTATTTTTGAATATGAAATCACAGCCATATAGACCTATGCAGCGAACATCTGGAATACTTTCATTTATTTATTTGTTTTTTAAAAGTTTCTTGCATTGTTATATTTAGAATGTGCAAAATCGACTGTTTCGGAAGTTTCAATAGAAGTGAATATGCAAGATATTTTTGTTATTTTAGGCTAATCAAAATGTTCCATTATTGAAGGAAAGGTTATATTATTGGCAAGCCACATTTATGTGGATATCAAAGTAAAAGTGATAAAGAAATTGTTGTGGCATAAATAAGTTGATTGATTATAAGTGTTTTTGTTCTGCATGTTAGCAAATGTATGTATATTTTTGTTACTTTTGTATAAATTTATTACAGGAAAATTATCATAAATATATAGATGACAAATTGCAAAAGCAGAATAAAGAATTTGCAACAAGTCAGTTATACGGAAGTTTCGAATCTTATCAATTCATCTTCAGTCATATACTTTATTTTGGCATCAGCTTTGTTAAAATGACAATAAGTGTCAATCAATTCAATTTATGTATACGAATGCTGAGGGTTTTTTTTTTTATCTTTTTCCCCTTGTTGTCCGACGTTCGTACAACTCACTTGTTGCAAATTCTACTTCTACAATTTGTCATTTATAAATTTGTTATGTAATAATTTCATGCAAAAAAATATACTTACTGATTGATATGAAGAAAAGTAGCAAAAATATGCCTAAATGTGGCTTATCATTCATTTTGGAGGATTACGTGATATATTTATTCGTCTAAAATAACAAAAATATATTGTAAATTCACTTCTGAGATTTCAAAACACTCATTTTGTACGTTTTAAATAAAATAACATATGAAACATGCGGGAAACAAAGTCTAGATGATTGCGACTTCTTACTCAAAAATACAAAAAACTGGACATCTTTTTAATAATTTTAAAACTGCTAAAATTCTAATAAGTGCATGCTATCTAATCAATAAACATTATTTATTTTATTAAATTATGTTTACGTCATTCCCCATGTTATTTTTTGAATTCACATGGCTCGGAAGACTTTCATTATTGGCCATCAGGTGTCTCTGAGGAATAATTCAGTTGCTAATAATTTCCATCACAATTTGACAGGTGACAATTCAATTAGGTTTAAAATAGTATAGTAAAAAGATTTTTCATCCGCTCGGTATTATTTTAAAGTTTTAATAATCGAAAACTGTCCATAATTACAAAAATTATGAGAAGTATAACATACTAGTGTGTTTTATCCAATCGAATAGGATTTCTCACGAGACTTTTTTAACATGTACTTATAATACATATTTATTCCTATCATCAAAAAATCTTTTAGAGCTGCGATGAAATATTGAAAGGTTCTTTTTGCATTATTGATATTCGGAAACAAGGCAGTCATATCTTCTAGAATAAAGACTAACTCATTGGAACATAGCTCTTGACGTAGCCACGGCCCATAGGAAACAGAGAGAGAAAGACGAAATGAATGTTCCAGCTTGTGTAGAAACAGCTCCTCCAACCTCATATAGAGGGATAGAAATGGGAACTGGAGTCATGAAAAGTAATGCACAAATAATATTAAATAAATATAGATAAATACCATCCCTTTAAACTACATATTGTGCAAAATTTACGTTCCGGTGATGCAAGACGGCGAGCAATGTTCTGCAAATGGTATATGAAACAAATCATGGTCAGAGACAATTTTGTAAGACTGGTAATCTAGTCTGATGAATGTTATTTTACACAATACCAGACATTGGTCGGCAAAAAATCCTCAAATCATTTCTGAAAGGGAGCAGCAAGGACGCTCCAGGTTTGGTATCGTTGGTTTTATATTAGGAATAGAGATTAGGTACCGATATTTTGACAGAGGTATTAGAGCAAACCACTATCTAAAAATTTTAAAAGATGTGACTCCTGTATTGCTAGAATATGTTCCCTTGGCAAATTATAATGATGTACGAGGATGGTTAGATAAGTTCTCGGCCTGAAACAGAGAGGGCGCTAGTAGGATCAAATAACTATAATATTTTGTAAGCATTAACCTTGGGATGACGCCCTGCAAAGTTTCAGGTGTTTGCGTTAAGTTGCTTGTTTGTGGCGATCGAGTGAACACATAAGGTTCGATATTTTGGATAAAATTGAAGTTCGAGCTGTTTGAAAGTACTTTGTTTTAAAGGGCTTAACTCTTACGGACATTAAAAATGAGTTAGATTCTACTTTAAAGGATCCTTCTCCATCGTTTTCGACAGTAAAAAAATGGGCTGCTGAATTTAATCGTGGCCGTACATCAATTCAAGATGATGAGCCTAAAAACCGCTAAAACTAACGAAACGGTCACAAAAATTCACAGTGTCATACTTCATGACCGCCGACTGAAAGTAAGAGAGCTTGCTGGTATAGCAAACATCTTGATAGATCGTGTCCACTACATTTTACATGATGTTCTTGGCATGAGAAAGCTTTCTGCGCGATGGGTGCCGCGTTTGTTAACAGTCGACCAAAAACACCTTCGAATGAAGACTTCGCAAGAGTGTTGAGACATATTCTGACGCAATCCTGCTGAGTTTCTTCGACGTTTTATAACTGTAGATGAAACATGGATTCACCATTACACGCCAGAAACAAAGCAGCAGTCTGAACAGTGGATGGGGGCAGGTTAAAGTGCGCCAAAAAAAAAAAAACGGTTCCGTCTGCAGGAAAAGTCATAGCAGCAGTTTTTTGATTTTCACATGGCATGGTGCTTATAGACTATTTAGGACAAGGCAAGACCATCACCGGAGAGTATTACGCTTCATTACTGGACCGTTTGCAGCATGTGATTAATGCTAAATGTCCACATCTTGCCAAAAATAGGTGCTCTTTCATCAGGATAACACACACAAATCTATGGTTGTTGCTGCAAAACTCCATGACTTACGTTTTGAAGTGCTTCCACATGCGCCATATTCGCCGGATCTGGCTCTTAGCGATTACTTTCTCTTCCCAAACTTGAAAAAATGGCTCGCTGGACGAAAATTCCCCCCAAATAACGAGATTAGAGCAGCGACTACCGCTTATTTTGCAGAGTTGAACAAATTGCATTATACTACAGGTATTAAAATGTTAGAACATCGTTGGTCTAAATGTATTGAAGTACAAGGGGACTATGTTGAAAAATAAATAAAAATATTTTCAAAAATCTTTTGTTTTCTTTATCAGACCGAGAACTTATCGAGCCATTCTCGTATATTTCCATCAAGATGGTGCACTGATTCACAACCGTCAGGTAGTGAGACCTTTTCTGGAAACTAATTTTCTTTAGAGATATATGGGTACAAACTGAGTGATAGTTGGCCTCAGATCACCTAGCTTTTCAGTTTTTGCAAAGCAAACCTGTTATTATTTTAAATACCTTAAGAAAAATTGCAGAAATGTGCCGATTCTATACCACGAAAAATGACAACCATTTTCAACAGTACTTAAAATAAAATGTTTCATCTACTGTTCCTTTTGGTTAATTAACCTGTTTTTTGCGTAATAAAGTTTCATATTATTTGTATTTTGGGAATATATGACGTCTAGTATATAACAAAAATTGCTTCCATCTCTTAAACTATATTATATTACAAGAACTTTGAAAATTTATTCTAAATAATATTCAAGACGTTATCATGATTTACAAGCCAAACGGCTTCGCACTCCCTCCAGGGATTATTCACTCATACCAGGTATACAAAGACACCAAAAGTATGAAGCTCTGTGGGGACCCTTTCCATGTTATCGGGGTCTAGGTGGCGTGGTCTTCTGCACTTCCTACAAACTTTCGGTCGGTTTGCGCGGTTGCAAGGAGAACCGCTTTCTGAATCGGTTTATACAGATGCTCACTAAGGCCCAGTCCCTTGACCTTCTGCAGGAGGTTCTTTGGTATCACTCATATTCAAGACGTTATACTAAAAGTATTATTATTAATAAGATACGTATTCCATATTCATAGCCTACTGCGAATTTAAGTTTGAATTTTGGAAAAATCAAAATTTTAGATTTATTAGTGAAATCAAATCTCAACATATCACATTTTTGAAAAGCTTTAATAAGAATAGAGATACCCTGAAGAAATGTCGAAAATTGGACACCCTATACACATACAATTTATTTTATGTTACCTCTTTTAAAGCTTTGAAATGGTCTCGGATGGACAATATCACATAGCAGAGCTGATAGCGATAAAGAAAAACTTTACTCTAAGAGTCGACCGGGGTATGGCCAGAAGTATTATAAATGACGGACCCAAGGACTATCTCAGATTAACCACACCCATGTACTTGGGAGGTATACCACCTGAGCCTGGGGAACACGCATTTAAAATTTGGCATCTGAGAAATTTGACTAGTTTTCACGGTAAATATAAGTTGTTAATGTAAAAATCTTTATTTATTTGAACTTTTCTAAAATTTATTGAATTGCGTTTCTACATTTTTGTTATATAGGCTGTATGAAGGAAGTATGGATCAACCACAAGCAAGTAGACTTTGGGAACGCCAAAACTCAGCAAAAAGTACAACCTGGATGCGGAATGGTTGAGGACAAATTTGACGATGAATTACAAGTAAGTAAATAGTTCATATTCTGAATTTATATATCAAGTTTCTTAGTATTCAGGACATTCAATTCAAATGTATACAAAAACAGTGCTCAATTCTATTTCCTATTTTATATTTATATCACAATTCGCTTTTCAGGAAGATGAAATGGATGAAATGATTGAAGAACCCCCCTCCCCTCCGCTTGACCCCTGCATCAACAATAAATGTAAACATGACAGGTAAATTAATGCCTCTGCCGTATCCAGGATCCAACTTTTTGCATCTGATGTTCTGTCTGTATTACTGTATTCGGTGGTTTAGATTGTAATATATGTAATTATAAAAAAACTTACGCGAAAATAATCTTTTATCGATACAAATTACTTTAAATTATTCCAACTTGCAATCTTACATTTTTTTGTTTGTTTTTAGTAAATGTTTGGCAACTGCAGGAGGAGAATATGTATGTAGATGCAGACCGGGTTATAAAGGAAAGTACTGCGAGCAAGGTGAGGAAGAGTGTAAGTATAGCACCTGTGTCGTGGTGGGCGCTGGGTGGTGAGTTGTATTAAGCATGCTTAACACAATTTTTAAGTTTTTATTCTCGTAATGGGCTTATTTGCTTCACTTAATAAATGTTATCACAATTGCAATAAAACTATATTTCGCTGCTGCAGAATTATGTTGTCTACTCTTTTCATCACAATACGGTGTGTCCAAAATTAGTGATGACAGTATTGCAATTTTGAAAACTATAAGAGATATACAAATAGTTAAATGGAAAAAGTTTTAGGCAGTTGTATCAGTAAATTATTGGTGCTTCTGCATCGGTTCTGGTTTTTTTTTTACTTTTTTGAGGTATTAAAAAAAAGTAAAATGTTACATTTTCTTATATCGAATATAATTTTTTAATTTGTAATATTTTTTTAATCTGTAAGCACTTTTATATTGCCACTTTTTACGCAGAATACCTCTATTTACTCAAGTTTTATTACCAGGTTTCGGCTTTCTGGAATCCTCATCAACTTTGTTTTTCCTTACGACCGCCATATTGGATTTTTAACCCACCGAAAAGTACTTAATTTTTTCTATAACACTATGTGAAACACCAATGCAAAAAAAACAACGTTATAATCTAAAAGTAACTAAAAACACTTTTTAAATAAAAATTTAATATTTGACAACATTGAAATTTTAAATAATTCTCTTACTTAAGAATAAAATCAAACTAATAATAACACCTCTCCATAAAACTGCGTTTCCTATTGTAAAAATGTTATTTAATAATTACAAACTACGTAGTTATACTAAGGTTCAAAATGTCAAATTTTTTTCAATACACTGTTGACATTTTTTCGAAACACTCTGGTTATACGATGAATAATATTTGATTGATAGTACCAAGAATATTGCAAATTCTCTGTCCCCTTAAATCTTCGAACATACCCCTGTAGAATTAGCATAAAGTCAGAACTAGGGCCCGGTTGTTTGAACACTGAATAACGTAAAAATATTTTTATTTATATTTGAAAAAGTGTTAATAAACAGTAGATATTTCATTTCTCAGTACACATATACCGATTTTATGCTATCCTTTTCTAACTGCATTAGTTAAACGAGCATCATGTGATAATCGATACGTCAATTCTAAAATACATAAAAGCATGGGTTTATGGTTGCCTAAATTATTCTTATTGTTATTTTCAATATGTAACCAATAAAAATAAGTTTTTAAATCCACTTTTTGTTAATATTAATTCGCATTTATAGTAATTTCTAACACTTAAAAACACAGAAAAGAGTGACAACAACCAATAAACTGAAAGAAAAGTAAACATGTTTGTCTGTCAAACATCAAAAACGCCTCTCTCCCACCGACCATAAACAGCCGTCAAACAAATCTATTGTTGTTTAGATCTATAGGGTATGATCGAAGAATAAAATTCTAAAGGTGTTAGGTCTGGAGACCTAGCAGGCCAGAGCATAGGACCACTTTTGGAGATTATTTTTTCACCAAAAGACTCCTTTAAAAATGCTTGTACTTCCCTGGAATTATATGGCGGGCATCCGTCTTGCTGATAATTTGCCAGGAGTTGTCGAATGGTGGGAATATTTGATTTTGTAACATAACAAGATATCTTTGACCTCTCCATATTTGGTCATAAACAAACGGGCTAATCAGGCGATTTATAAATATCAATTAAAGCATTTCACAAAAATGCTAATCATTTACCTAAATAGGATATTTCTTACCAATCATTCCACACCACACATTAAAACCAAATCGTCCTTGCAATCTTTGTAATTCGCTTAATTGCAGGTTTTCAAGAGCCCAATAATAGCGACTATTTTTATTAAAAACTCCGCAGTCACTGAAATGTGTTTCATCTGCCCATAAAGCTTGATCAAAAAACGCCAGATTTTCTGGACATTTACCAATAAACCAATTACAAAAAACAACTCTCTTATCAAAATCACCTTCTTGAAATTCTTGCACAATTGTTGGTTTATAAGGATGGTATTTAGTAACTTTTAAAACATCATTAACATTTGAGTTTGGAATGTGAGGCTCGGTACCAGCATTCTTTTTGACGAAGTCGGATTATCATTAAAATATTCAATAATATTAATTCAAAAAACTATTACGATTCTCGGTTTTTTTTTATATAATTTTTGGGACGAGATTTTTCGAAACTACCAAACTCTACTAAAGTCTAACCAGTTTAGGAAAATAAGATCTTCTTGGTTGTAGCTATGATCGCATATCTTTCGTTTCTGATATAAACCTCTGGCATATCTAACTTTTCTTCGATAAAAAAATTTTATGTCATTGGATAAATGTTTTTTAGAACGTCAAAAAGCGCATACTTACAAGTTGAATTTATGACAGAATAAAGAATTTCAATTATTCCAGGTTCAAAGCTTACTAAACAAAAATATTACAATAACCAAATAATTGAATTAGCTTGACTTAATTTTTAGGTTTCCTATTTGGAGTTTAAAATTTTTTTGGATAAAGAGATATTGTAATTAATTTAACTTTATTCTTAAGCAAAATAATTATTTAAAACTTCAGTGTTGTCAAATATTTAAATTTTCATTAAAAAAGTATTTTTAGGTTATAACATTGTTTTTCTGCATTAGTGTTGTAGAAAAAATACAGTATGGCGGTCATAAGGAAAAACAAAGTTGATGATGGTTCTAGAAGACCGAAACCTTGTAATTAAATTTGACTAAGTAGACATATTTTGTGTGAAAAGTGGCCATACAAAAGTGTTTACAGATTTAAAAAATATTAGGAAATAAAAAAGTTATAGCCGATATAAGAAAATGCAAGGTTATACTTTTTTTTTAATATCTTCAAAAAGCAACAAACCAAAACCGATTCCCAAGACCAATATTGTCTAAAATTTTCCCTATTTAACTGCGTTTCTATCTCTTTTATGTTTCGAGATTGGAATATGTTGTCATCACCAATTTCGGACACACTGTATAGATGTACTGCAATAATTCAGAGATTTTTTTTTAAATTTTAGCTCCCACTTGTAAAAAGGAACAAGTAAGGGAGTATTACTCTGAGAATGGCTGCAGATCTCGAAAACCACTTAAGATAGCGAAATGTATCGGAACTTGTGGCTCAAGCTGCTGTCATGCAAGAAAAAGCAAAAGACGGAAGGTAAGCAATGCAAAATACGTATGTACGTGTATATATTCTACTTTTTTTTCTAAATGTAGGTTCGCCTGATTTGTTCTGATGGCACTCGCTACACCAAAGACATCGACGTAGTGCGCAAGTGCGCCTGCACCAAGAAATGCTACTGACTGTCGTCCGCTACTACATACACTTCTAACGAAGCCTTGCCACTAACGAACGTCGACGAATATCCGCGAACAGCCCCAGTACACGCCTCTTTTACCACGAATGACGCCGAATACTACCAAACCGGCCAGGATTCTTTCCGGCTGTCGGCCGAAGAGTCTTTAGGTCCCTCCTATTTGCCGCGAACGGACCCCAACGAAGCCGATTGGCCCCGAACAGCACCTGTTGTGCAGAAACATGATGAACAAACTGTAGAGGGAGTCAGATTGACTTTTGTAGTACCCAATGAGACTGAAACTAAAGGAAATGAGCATTTGGGTGGATTGGTAGTACAACATATTGATGAGAGCGAATTTGAACGGGTCAAGAAGGAAAAAATGGTTTTGGTAAGTATTAACAATTATTTCGGGTTTTACATGACAGTAAAAGAAGTCATTTTAAGTTCCGATATCGGTATTATACAAACGAGAATCTAAAATCTGATATAAATTCATTATTGAAAAAATACGCTGGGTTTTTTGAAAAATCGTTCGAATGTTTTTTTGGACAAATTTTTTCCCATATAACGTGTTCCGGTTAGTAATGTCGATTTTTTCGCAAAATTTGAACATTTGTTTCCAGAACAAAGTTAATTACTTGCATATCAAAGTAATGGCCATTGTTAGCAATGACTTTTTCCAATTTTTCTGTCAAAGAATGAATTGTGCGCCAAAAGAACTGATCGTTTTTTAAGGCCAACCTTTCTTCAAGCTAAATTTTCATTCTTCATAAAAATGTAAGTGTTGTTTTGAAAATCTGCATTGATCGAAATAAATAATAGTAAAAGGAGCTAAGTCAGGTGAATAGGGCTTGTAGCGTAGCAAGTCCCATTTAACGTTTACCAAATAGTTTTTTACACATTTTGCAACGTGAGGCCAAGCATTGTCAGGTTGAAAAAGACTTTATCGCGTCTTTCGGCGTATATTATTAGTTTTTCCTTCAATGGTCGGTGATTTCAATCGCCAGTATTGTTTCACCAGTTCGTAATACACAGTTCCCTGATCATTTCTCCAAATATACAGCAAAGCATTTTTTCCATATATATTGCCCACTGATTGTAATGTTGAAGGCTAGCCCAGATCTACCAATGATTACGCTTCGAGTTGTCAAAATAGGTCCACTTTTCATCACCTGCCACAAAACTTTTTTCTGTCGGCAAGCAAACTTTCACAAGTGGCTTGATGTCTCTTTCCTTCAATTCATCGGAAATTCATTTTCCTTCTTTCTGGATCTTGCCCTATACGTTTAGACGTTCAGAAATGGTGGATTGGAAAACAATCAATGCTGCTGCCAATTGTTATATCGTTTGAGTTTAGTCTTCATACAATAATGCTTGCAAATCTGCATCTTTAAACTTTTTCGGCTGACCTGGACACTTCTCAACTTTTACATCAAAATTGCCACTTTTAAAGTGTTTAAACTAAAAACATAAGTTTCAACCAACAATCGGTAACTTTCAGCAGCTGTTTCCTTTAAAGAAAAAAAGGTTATTAAACTTCTCCGCAAAATATACTTTCCAGACGCAAAGTTCGATTTTTTGAACCTATAAAAACTATGTTTTTTGTATAATGACAACTGACAACAAATTGGCTTTTAATGGCGCTGGTTTACCTTTTGAAACACCATAGATGTCATTAGTATATACCAACAAGTGTATTAGTGACGCCATCTCTCAGCAAAGTCGACATTATTTACTGAAACCCTGCAAAATTTTTTTCTATTTCATGTCCTATATCTATCGGTCGGATATAATTTCTTTTACATCAATGCTTATTATATTGACCAATATATGTTTTTAAACTGGCATACAAAACATTTAAAGATGGGTTAATCAGAAGGAAAAAAAATATCAGATAATTTTTCTTGAAAATAATTATAACATGATTAATAAGATTAACAAGCAGATATTTTTTAGTATAATAAAATTTTGGTCACCCAATAATACTAACACAAAAAATAAATTAGGTAAATCTCTATACATTTTCAACATATCTTTCACGATTATTAAGACACTTAAAGATATTTTCTCTCATTTTATGCTTAATAGAGTCTGAAATAAAATCTTTGTGGTCTTGGTTAAGCAATATTACTGAGCGTTCAGTCTGTCCCCTTAATCTTTTTTGGGGCCTTTCATTATAATTGTTATTTTTTAAAAACCCCCACAAAAAAGATCTAATGGATTCAAATCTGGGCTATTGGCCGGCCACCTAATTGTACCATGCCTTCCAATCCGAAAGTTATATCGATTGTTAAGGTACTCAGTAACTGGCATCACATTGTAGTTCAAACTTATGATACATTTTTGAAATCAGAAGGAAAAGAACTTTCATTCTAGCAGCGAATATACAGGGTGTTCCATTTTAAAAATTAAAATTTCTTTTAGGTTTTCTCAACTTTACGACGGGTCTCTGTAACCAAATCTAAAAGATAATATGGAAGAAACCTACATCTTTCGTATTTAAAGTTTTCGGACGGTCCGCGCGAACTGCTTTCTGATAAATAAATTCATTATCATCAGATTTACAAGCCAAATGGCTTCGCACTCCCTCCAGGGATTATTGACTCATACCAGGTAGACAAAGACACCAAAAGTATGAAGCTCTATGGAGACTCTTTCCATGTTATCGGGTCTTAGGTGGCGTGTTCTTCTGCACTTCCCACAAACCTTCTGGCGGTCCACGCGGAGAACCGCTTTCTGATTCGGTTTGTACAGATGCTCACTTAGTCCCAGTCCCTTGATGTTCTGAAGGAGGTTCTTTGGTATCACTCCAGTTGTTGATAGTATTACGGAAATCGTGTGGACGCTGTTTATTGTCCACTGTTTTGCACCTCCAGATCTCTGTATTGTATTTTGATCTTAGGTTGTTGTTATTAGGTATAGCAATGTCGATCAGTGTAGTTCGCTTAGAAATTTTGTCTGTTAATGTAAGGTCTGACTTATTATGAGCAACTGTTTGATCTGTTAGAACCGTTCAGTCCCAGTATAATTTGAATTCATTGTTTTTAAGAATAGGCTCCGGACTATATTTGTAGTAAGACACTTTTCCTACCTGCATTAGTTTTAACTTATCTGCTAACTCTTGGTGGAGTACCTTAACGGCTGTCATATCTTTCCTTATACTCGGTCGCGGTAAACGCTTGTCATCTTCCAGTTATGTGCTGGATTGTCTCTGGTGTTCGATAGCCATATCTACGTTGGTCATTTTCTATTGAGGGATCTCAAGTGATGAACTTTCAATAGATCTTAATCGGAATAACCTGGTCTTGGATATCTAACAAGAAGCCGTCCGTTTCCGGAAACATCTATCCTGAAATCAACCAGTAGTTCGACGCTGAGTTGTCGACATCGCCCTGGATGACCTCATTTGGATGCCATCCATTATTATTATTATTATTATTTATTATTCCAGACATTACATTGAATATAATTTTATTTATTTTTTATTTTAGTATCACGACAAGCAGTGTTTGCTTTCGGCTTTCCTGTACTTCGCAACTATTACGTCATTTGTGTACCTGGCTGTTCTATGGATAAAACAACGTATGCACGTTCACTTAGACCAGTTACAACTGTGGTAGGGTTTACTAAACTATATAATTAAGGGTATATTAGAGTTTTTATTATATTAGAGTTTGATAAGTGCGTTTTTCCATATATATGTTTATTATCCTTAAAAATAAACTGGAATAAAAAAAGTAACATCTATATAAGACTAGGAAACTTTTGGAAATAAAATTAATTATAGCATTTTTTAAATTGGAAAGATATTATTAAAAATTGCTGTCGTAAATTTTGAACAAAAATTGATATTCATATTTGAAGTCTGAAAGAGACTATTAAACATATTATGGAAAAACGTACATTTTTTTTAATGTTCAGTTCTCTTTAAAACATGCGATCCTGTTTAAATTGTCTAGAAATTTAACTTAGTGAAATCATCGGAATTATAAAAATAACGTTATATTTGGCACGATGTTCCGGGAAATAAAAAACTATGTCTACAAATGGTTATGAATACTAATAATAAAAAGTCATATAACAATAAAAAAAGAAAATCATTTTAAAAGTTGACCAGAAATAAGTTTTCATAAGTTTAGACCGTGTCGATTTCAAGAGACATCTTCAGGGATCTTTACGAGACTGCCAAAATATTTTTAAAATCGCAGGATCTAAACCCAAAAAACAATAATGTCTCATTTGAACAATTTTTAAAGGTTTCCATTTTATGTAATTATGGTACCCCATTTGAGAAAAAGAAAAAATTAATGGTTTTTATTAGAATAGATATTTAACCATTTACATTTCTCTCCTTGTCTGGATTCGTACTCAAGCTCCAACTAGATTACAGTTCTTCGTTTCCCGATCATTGTATCAAATGATTAGTTTTAAATTCGCTTCAATTTTGTAAGTATACCGCAATGTATTTAAAAAATGTTTATTATAAATATATTTATTCTCTTATGTCGATAACCATTTTAGCTTATTATAATTAAATAACTGCTAAATTCAATATTTATTACAATTATCTTTCTGACCGAAAAGAAAAAAATCAAATCGTAACCAAAAGACGCAGGGACTGAATGACAAAAAGACTTAAAAAAAAAACTATTCTCAACCTAAAGAACAAGAAACCCACGATAACGTTAGAAATGTATGTAGTGGCGCTGCTTTTAAAGGTTTCCAAAACCTTTGAAGACTTTTAGCTTTTAAATACACTGTGTAAAACACACCTAAATCTACTGATAGTATTTTACAGATTTATTTATATTTACACTTAAAAAAATGATCAGCATCTTTAATAGAAGATCTAAACATTCCCCTAGATAGTAATATGTTTAATTTAACAAAAAAAAAAACAAGCCCGAGTTCCTCTATTAAAGATACTGTTCATTTTAAATGAAAATGATCAATTAATTTTATATACAGGGTTTGATGAAAGTGGTGATACCCTGGTTTCTAAACATGTCCATATTCATTAAAATCCCACATCTGAAAAGTGTCTGAAAGGAAATGTAAAAATACGGACAGAATAATTTTTTCGTGCCAATAATAAAGGTTTTACGTATTTGTTTTTCAGCGTAATTGATAGACGGAATGCATAAACACAGTGTCCTAAAAATCCTCTAGGACAGATAGGTGTCCACGAAGACACATTACAAGTTAAACACAATTTTGTTTTTAACATAAATATTTACCTGTGTACTGCCCTTTCTTCATACCCTGTGTTTTTATTAAATTTTTTATTACACCCTGTATATATTCACCTAATATTAACTTACAGGGAGGTTCAAAGACCCAGTATTGCTACTATAATTTATGCGTCTTCTAATTTATTGTTCAAAAACGCTTATTTGTAATTTGTGTATCCGTTACCAAATAATTTTTGTACCTCCCTGTATATAACATTTTAGTTTTTAAGACAATATTAATTTGAATTGCCTAAATATACCGGATGTTTAAAAAATAAGCAATTAATGAAATAATGCAGCTACATATGAGATTATTACTTTGTTTTGTTCTGTGAAACAATCTGGTATATTTTTTATTCGTAAAAATGTGTTCAAATAATTTTTTATTATTCTGAGTGATAGGTTTGAGTTTTTAAATAATCCTAAGAAAAATCTCACTACATGCTAGATAAAATTACTTTACGCACTTTATTTAGGAAACTATCCAAAAAAATAAATCTTGCCTATTAAAGCATGTTTTTAAATGATAGGGAATTGTCGCCAACACCGTTATATTTTACCATTAATATAACGTTCTTGGATGATGACATCTCATATGTCAAAATAACAGCTAATGCGACAACTCTCTACTTTTCATACATTAAATTTCGTCTTAAGCAACGCAGTAGTATTTATTTTGCAAGTATTAATTTCTAACTTAAGTATATTTTTTATTAATAATTATTTAAAATGTGTAAAATTATACGTTTAAAATTATATTGTAAATTATTATTAAATCGCCCCATTGACGTAGTTTTAGGAAAAAATCACCCCTCTCAGAACTGTTGTAAATTAGATATTTCTCGTTTTTTTTGTTTATCTTGTATAACTTAGGACAGAATTTTTTTATACAGGTTTAACTCAAGTTGGTTTCCAAAGTAAACCTTTTTGATTTGACCCTGTATAAAATGCAAGATGCTAAAATTATTACAACCGTATTAAAATAAACACCGAAAAACGTATCATATAAATAATATGTATTCGTATGTACCTTTAAAATGTTTTTTATTTATAAACTATACACCTAAGTGTAATACAATAACGATTTACCTATTGTAATAATTTTTATCCCCATGAATTTGTGTATAAAAATATTTAAGAATAAAATTTATCGAATAAAATTCTAGTTTTATTTTATCTAAGGTTTCAAAATTCAATCCTTAAAAACTTAAGTAAATAAAAGTCTTTGGCAACATTTCATTTAGTTATAAACAAAAACTATGACATTATGAAATTGTACACAATCTGACAATATTGCCCAGACCCTAGTTCCTTAAAAAATGAGAAAAATTACCGATATGGCAACAACTTTTTGTGATATTCTCTTTTCCAACACCAAAAAAGAAACTTTTACCAGAGGAACAGAAATGCAAGGAGGTATGCAAACCCTCTAATACCTCTTCGTTTTTCTATGTTCCTAATAAAAAATTTACAAAAAGCTCAATTTTCGCTAAAATGCAAAATCCAAATTTTGTATTAAGATAACAGAAAGATGAGGAGGTAAAATGCTCCTCATACCATGAGTAAAATACCTCTTTGTATTCCTACTTTCCTAATATATTTCCAAAAATTCTAATTTTGCCTCTTTGACGCCAATATCTAAATTTTTACCCGCATTTAGGAATTTTTCTACTAAATTCTATACGATTTTAACGATTTAATTTAGTTTTACTGCTATGGGATGACAATCAAATCTTGTAATCGAAATCATGTTGAAATTTGGCATACATGTATAGACCTAATAACAATGCAATATTATGGTAAGGGATCTTTGTTCTATCGGACGTACTCCTACCAAGTTTTGGCTTGTTAGATGCGTCTCTGGTCCTAGTTATACTCAGGGTTACAAGAACTACACAATGCAGGAAGGAGACTCATATAGTTCGAGCTAGATTGATTCACCCTCCCACCCAAGTCAAGGTTTGTAGGGTGTTGTGCGCCTGGAAAACTAAAAAGTGAAAAATAAAATAAATAATTTTTAAAGCAAGCGGAACGACAGCGAAAATTTTACATGCAAAAAGGCTGAAAAGAAATACAATTAAAGGTGACAAGGAAACATTGAAGGAGACTGAAGACGTGATAATAACCTTTATAGGCACAAGCTTACCAAGATTTGTAAGAATCTATTATTATGAGGCCAAGGTCACTTTATATGTCCCATTACCGTTACAATGCAAAAAATGCTTAAGATATGGGCACCCAGAAGCACAATGTAGGGGCAATGAAAGATATCCCAGATGTGGAGGTGGATATCAGAAAGAAAAATGCAGTATTATGGATGATGAAATCATATGCGTGTATTGCAAAAGCAGCCATGAAGCAATGGATAAGTTGAAATGTTTGGAGTATATAAGACAGAAAAACATTAAAAGAACTATGGTGGAGAAAAACATATCCTATTTTGAAACAAGGAAACTTTTTCCGAAAGAAAATACTGCAAATGAAATACAAAACTCACAATCAAATAACCGATTTAACCAGAACAGATACAATGAATCCTACAGACTTGATCCTAGAGAATTCCCAAGTTTAAAATCGAGGGAGCCTGATATGGTAACAGTAAGTCAGAGAAGTGAGTTATTACCGAAAGCATTTGAGAAAGAAAGAAATCAAAAGGACACCTATGCTAACAGTGCAGGCAAAAAAGGAAATCACTTACTCCAGTTTCTCCAATCATGGGATACAACAAAGAAGAACGTGAAGAATGTCTATGGGCATCACCCTGCAGAACGAGTATAAGTAGTATATCTAATAGTTCTAAACCGGTGGAAAACCCAGGCCTTCAGCGTTTCATAGATATAAGTAATAAGATTAGCATATACCAAAATATTAAGGAAAACGTAATTAGGGAAGCGTGTGCGATTTATGAGGGTAGACCTCAATATCCATCTAACAAAGATAACACTGAAAATCCGGCGACAGAGAAGGATGAATCAGAGCTGCTTGAAGCAGTTAAAAATTTAAAAAGACAGATAAATCAGGACAATGACTACCAAGCTGATAGCCTTATAATGGAATATTAATCGTTTTCAATATAAAATATTACAATATCATCAAACAGGACAGAGGAGATGGTAGGAGTGGCATAGTCACTCCGTTTAAGCAGAATATTGGATACAAAATCATTGACTATAAACAAAGGTCCATTATATATACATATACTGCCCTCGATTCAAGAGTTTTAAGCTCAGGTGCATCAAACCCTGAGTAGCTCCGAGCAAATTTGAATAAAGCGGTAAAAATATTAATTGGAACAGTATATAACCTACAAATTATTTTTTTTCAGAATTTGTGTTTTTAATACACATAGCGTATCATATTGAAGACAAAAAGGTAAAAATATTACATTATTACTTATTAGTTTTGAATTTTGTCGGGTGTCATGGCATTTTAGGCCATAAATATTTCGCAATTCGTTAAAAAAACTATGTAGGTAAGTTCGATATTTTGTGAAATAATCTTATTTTTGTGTCTCCATTTCATGTATAAAATGTTTTTTTACCCAAAAATAGCATCTAAAAATGATAACTGATAGCTGTTAGGGCTTTATACATCAAATATTTTTTTTTGTGCTTGAGGGGTAAGGGGAAAGCAGATCTGACAAGCGCCGAGGCATAATGCACTACAGAATAAAGCGAGGGCTTCTTGCACCTGTACAGCTCCGAGCTGTTCATGCTAATGAATCGAGGGCAGTTATAATATCCTAGAGAATCCGACAAGTGGTCTGGCCCAAATGCTATGCAGAGATCTTGTCAAGCTTAACTTTAAACTTTAAGACCTGTGATGTTAGTTAGTAAAGGGTGTTTTTTATAGAGGTATAGAACTTTAAGTTGGCAACATTTTTTTAACTGGCGGCCATTTTGTCAGCTGTCAAGTGATTTATGTTTAGTTTGGTTTGGCATTTCAACATGAATAGACTGACGCCTGAACAGCGCTTCCAAATTGTGCAAATTTATTTTGAAAATTATGGTTCTGTTCGAAATACGTATCGCGCACTACGTCCATTTTACGGTCAACATAATCGTCCATCAGAGCAATTAATTCGATTAACTATGGAACGTTTTCGCACCACGTTTACTCTAAATGATAATACGCATCCACAGAGACGTCGTACAGTGCGTACAGAAGAAGTCATTGCTTCTGTCGAGCGTAGCGTAGAGGAAGACCCGAATCAGTCTATCCGCCATCGTGCACAGGAATTGGATATGTGTCCATTCACTTTATGGAAGATTTTGCGGAAAGATCTTGGTTTGCATGCTTACAAAATCCAACTCGTGCAAGAATTGAAGCCACACGATCACCTAGCAAGGCGTAGATTCGGTGAATGGGCCCAAAACAAGATTGCCGTTGATCCCGATTTTCATAAGCGAATTTTGTTTAGCGATGAAGCTCACTTTTGTTTGAATGGATACGTCTATAAACAAAACTGCCGTATTTGGAGTGATGATAATCCTCAAGTGTATGTTGAGATACCGTTACATCCAGAAAAACTGACTGTTTGGTGTGCTTTATGGGCTGCTGGAATCATTGGTCCGTACTTCTTTAAAAACGATGCTGGTTAGAACGTTACAGTCAATGGTGACCGCTATAGAGCCATGATTACTGACTTTTTCGTTCATCAATTGAACAACCATGATGTGTAGGAGCTGTGGTTTCAACAAGACGGCGCAACATGTCACACAGCTCGTGCCACAATTGATTTATTGAAGGAAACGTTTGGTAACCGCATAGTTTCACGTTTCGGACCCGTGAATTGGCCTCCAAGATCGTGCGACTTAACGCCGCTAGACTATTTTCTGTGGGGATATGTGAAGTTGCTAGTCTAGGCCGATAAGCACGAAACGATTGATCACTTGGAGGACAACATTCGCCCCGTTATTGCCGATATACGGCCACAAATGTAGGAAAAAGTGATCGAAAATTGGACCTCCAGATTAGACTACGTCCGAGCCAGCCGTGGCGGTCATATGCCAGAAGTCATATTTAAATTATAATGCCAGAAGGTTATCTTTCGAATAAAGTAAATTTCATGTCAATTTAAAAAATTTATCTTTGTTTTATTCCATTTAAAAGTTCTATACCTCTATAAAAAAAAACACCCTTTATTAGTGCTTCCACAAGTATTAGAACAATATGCTTTAATTCATGTTGCATGTATGCGTATGGGGATTGATTTGCTTTTAGCTATTTTTCATGCTTGGGCTTAACAGGGGCTGATAGAACAGCTAAACATTTGTATCTTACCCTCTTCCTTATCCTGATCTTGTACCTTTCGTTTCAGAAGAGAAATTTTAAAGAAAGAAGATGGATAGAGAATTGTCTCGACGCGGTCTTGACTGCACCATTCTTCAGATAACTTAAAAAATCTCACACAACTTGGCTGGATGCTGGAAAGCAAGAGGCCATTAGAAACCTTCGAACAGAACAGAAGGATATTCCATCACTATTTAGTCTGTAGTAACATATAAGTATGTCACTGTCCTAAAAGAGATAAAGAAAGGGAATGTAAAAAAATGTGCCTAAAAAATCGGGCCTTTGGTATTTAGCTCATCGGAAAGTTCAAAATCGATTGCAAAATTTATAACAAACAAACAAAACAGACAGACAACAAAGCGAGTTAATAAAAAAACGTAGTCAGATTTAGGTTCAAAAAATCAAATTCATTCAAAGGGTATTTCTCAACGTCAACCTAAAGGTCGCTATAA
Organism: Diaprepes abbreviatus; assembly: GCA_034092305.1. Lineage (NCBI taxonomy): Eukaryota > Metazoa > Arthropoda > Insecta > Coleoptera > Curculionidae > Diaprepes > Diaprepes abbreviatus. Next base: position 3,155,381 of record JASJET010000196.1, on the reverse strand, counting down.
GATGCTCCGTTCAATTTCCTACAACTTGTTTGCATAAAACGTGTTTTTAAAGTGTTTAATTTCCCAGTTATAAGCTGATATTCTGAATTTCTGTAAAAATATATTTAACCTTTAAAAAAAATAATACAAAATGTCGATTACCATTTTAAGTGAAATATTCCCGGATTTTCCATATTTGCAACATATATGGATTACCATAAAAAAAACACCGTACCGCCTAATTATTTACAATTTTTGTATTAATACTTTTTCTTCAGAATGCTTAATTTCTGAGACATTTAGGGATTGATGCGGAACCATTGCCTTGCCCAGCATCCTATTCTTAGATCGCTGTATCTCAAAATTACCCATTAGATGGTTTCAGGCCCATGAAAAGTTTTGTTAAGAAAGTCGAGAACTGCGTCATACTACATTTCGGCCGATTTCACTAAGAACCGTCATAAATCTTTGAAAATAAAATAAAATTTTCCTCCAGCACTTAATAATATTGTCCGGAGAGAATCCACATTAAAATAAATGCTCGCTTTTTAATATTACTTTACATGTTTTTAATTTTATCTTCATCTTGTATATGCCATCTTAACTTATACATTTCTGATATTATTTTAAATAACAATAAAATTTTTACGAAAAATGTTTTAGTTGGTAAAATTAACTACTTACGAAGAATTTTTGTGGACGCTCTATACAATAACAATTTTTATTATTAGAAATACAGGACATATTGATTTAGAAATATCAAAAATCTGTAAAATATAAAACAGGACGCATGAAACAATTTATTTAATTTTTACATTTCCAATATAATACAAAATGTATGTGAAAAATATTTCCTTTGGTAAAATTTAAAATAAATAATTTTAAAGTATTTTTTCATTATAGTATTAACGAGATCTAGAAAATTTCATATTAACAAAATTTCAGGTAGAAATATCACCGATACCTTCACTTACCTAAGCAAACGGGCGTGATTCATTGTTTTTTCAATCGTTTTTATACCAACCCGAGCTCGATGAGGAGTTTTTTTGGAACCATTTTTATTTTGAGTGCTACTTTCTTTGTTCATTTTATACCGAAACTTCGTATCGAATGTGTTGCGGGAAAAGTTCTCGCACGGGCCCGCGTTCAACTTAGAGGAGGTCATCTCGGGATGGTCACGGATATTCCCGTCGTGTATTTTAATATAATTTTACCGTTTTTCGTCCTAACATAAAGTCTTACTCTGCTCCTTCTTTATGTAAGTAAATTCTTAACTTTTTTGGTTTTTGTATTTCCAAATAGGCCGATACTTTTTATAAATTACGGCTTTTAGTACATTTATGTATTGAACATTCAGTTTTCGAAAGTTTTTGAAGAATTTTTTGCCTCAAAATTATTTGCCTATTTGCACCTTCTACTTATGTAACTAGATGTCAAAATAATCCTGTAGTATACTACAATTATGATCTAAGTACATACATAAGAAATGATTTTAATAGGGTGTAATACTTAGACTGTAATCGCGCTGGAATTTGACATATGGCTGCCACATGAATAAAGTGATTTAAACTAGTTTCTGAAACATAAATATTTCATAAATTTATTGTATGAAAATAAAAGAAAATTTTTTATATGTTGATAATTATACGAAAATACTCCAAATTAGCAGAAAATCATATTAATGCCCTTTTTTGTCTTATTTTTATCATTCTCCGCAGGAAAATGAAAAGAAATAATACCATTAGGAGACGCTCGATTTTTTTGTCGTTTTCAATTGTTTGAAAGTGTCAATAAATATAAAAAATAAAAATGTTTTTTTTGTGTATATAACAAAAGAACTTTAGTACTTAAGAAAAGTATTTTTTTAGCTCTCTTTCAAAATTATTCATAGATTTATTTGCGGGCGGCTAAAGGGAGGTTGTAGATATATGTTTTATTTAGTAAAATTATTGTAAAATGTGGAAACTAGGAAAAACTTGGGATGATTCTGAAAAGATATTAAAAATAGAATTTTTTTATTTGCATTTGGAGACAGTCAGATTTATATTTCATTGTTTAAAATTACTATAGAGTCTATAAAATTAGCAGAAACTTCGCGAAAATGTATTAAAAAACCATTTTTTTTATATTAACAATTATTTATCATATTTTTTTGCGTGTCCCAGTTATTTTTAAAAATCATTTCTAAGTGCCCTAAACTTGGGATAATTATTTTGAAAAAATATTGAACATACATTTTTATGTATTGTAAAAATTTATTTATTATGATATGAGAGTGAAATTTATATTTTATTTTTTAAGATTATATAAAGTTTACGAAACTAGCAAAAATTCGAGAAAATGTATTAAACACCATTTTTTCTAAATTGTACTTTGTACTGTATTTTTTATTCTTAAAAATAATTTCATAGTGCCCAAAACTTGAAATATTACCCCCGAAAAAATACTATGAAACACGAATTTTATGTCCTTTCAAAATTTATTCATATATATTTTCTCACTAGGATACGAAACGGGTTTCTTGTACAATAAAATATTAATTTTACTTTTTAAAATTATGAATTTCGAATTTTTCAAAATTTGAGTTAACACTTCTGAAAAAATATTAAAAATACTATTTTTTTATGTCTTTACAAAATTTATTTACGTTTATCTTTTTTCACAGGGATTCGAATGTGACTTTTTATGGGATTGCAATATGCATTTTATTTTCTATGATTATTGCAAATTCTACAAAACTAGCAAATACTTCGCATATTAAATACCATTTGTTTTTTTTTAATTAGTATATATTTATTATATTGTGCGTGTTCCAGAGAGAAGCTTTTTACAGCAGAGAAATATATTATGTTTTTAGAAATCATTTCGAAATGCCTGCAACTTGGGGAAAATGCTTTTGAAAAAGTATTAAAATAATAGATTTTTTAAAATTTATATTTATATTTTTTCATGGAGAGATAAATGGCGATTTTTTTGTGAAAGTCGGATACATATTTTATTTGTTAAATAAATTCAATGTGCGAGAAATTGGGAATTAAACTTTAAAAAATAGAATATTAAATAACAGTTTATTTTTTTTAAAAGATATTCTTAACCTACTTCTAAAAGAAGAAGGTTCTCAATTCGTCGACTATGTATTTTTTTTTTATGTATGTACACCGATTACTCCGGAACGGCTCCACCGATTTGAATGAAATTTTTTACGTTATGTAAAGGAAGTTGCTGCGGTGGTCCCATATTTTTTTTAGATGAAATTGGTGCAGTAAAATCCAAGATGGCGCTTACAATATGGCGGCCAAAAAAATTAATTTTGTCCGATTTTCTCCAAAATTGGTATGGAGGAATTTTCGGGGTTGTACCCAACGAATCTGAAATTATTTTTAAAAAATTCAAAATGGCGGATCCAATATGGCGGACAAAAAATTTAATTTAGTCCGATTTTCTTCGAAATTGGCATGGGGGAGTTTTCGAGGTTGCATATAACCAATCTGATGTTATTTTAAAAAAATTAAATATGGCGGATCCAATATGGCGGTCGAAAAAATCAGTTTTGTTCGATTTTCACCAAAATTGGTACAAGAGAGTTTTCAGGGTGATGTATGACGAATCTAAAATAATTTTTAAAAAATTCAATTTGGCGGATCCAATATGGCCGACAAAAAAATCGTTTTTGTCTGATTTTCTCCAAAATGGGTACGGGGGAGTTTTCGGAGTCGCATATGACGAATCTAAAATAATTTTTTAAAAATTCAATATGGCGGATCCAATATGGCGAACGAAAAAATCAATTTTGTCCGATTTTCTCCTTGGTATAGGGAAGTTTTCGGGGCCTCACATAAAGAATCTGAAATTATTTTTAAAAAATTCAATATGGTGGATTCAATATCGCGGACAAAAAAAATCAATTTTGTCCGATTTTCATCAAAATTGGTACGGTAGAGTTTTCGGGGTCACACATGACGAATCTAAAATTATTTTTAAAAAATTCAATATGGCGTATGCAATATGGTGGATAAAAAATTAATTTATTTTCTTTAAATATGGATATTGGAAGATTTTGGGGCCTATATTACCAATCTAAAATTAATTTGAAATTTAAGATAGTGGATTTTCTATGACAGACTAAATATTCGTTTGACCCAAGAACTAAATAATTTTTAGTTGTTCATTTTAAGGTGATTTACAACTTTGGATAAAATGGGTACTTTTGTGCCACTTTGGAGTCATTGCGAGCTACACTAATCTCGATTAGTACTTAGTTCAAATAATTTATGAATATCATAATGAATTCTAAAACTAAAAATAGAAAAATAAAATTTTTGTATAAAAATTGAACCGACTTCTAAAAGTACGCTAAAAAGTGAAAAATAACCATAAATTTTTATATGAAATTGAACTTTTTGAAGTCGGCGCCAAATTATTTGTAAATGTAATAAATAATTACTAATATATACAAATTATGGTAAGAAAGCAATTACAAATAAATATTTTTAATCTGTTTATGCAAATCACATTTTGTCAGGTATTAGTTTGGCGCCGACTTCAAAAAGTTCAATTTCATATAAAAATTTATGGTTATTTTTCACTTTTTAGCGCACTTTTAGAAGTCGGTTCAATTTTTATACAAAATTTTTTTTTAATATATGTATGTTTTAGTATCGGAATTAAACTACTGAAAAAGTGTAAATTTTGTCCGATTTTTTTTTTCAAAATTGATATGGGGGACTTTTTGGCATTGCACATTACGAATCTGAAATTATTAAAAAAAATTAAATATAGCGGATCCAAGATGGCAGATTAAAGATTCTACATATATCGATTTTGTCTAAAAACAGTATTGGGGGATTTTTCTTAGTGTTAGTTACGAATTTAAAATATTTTTTGAAAAACTCAATCTGGCGGATTCAATATGGCGTCCTGGAAATTTTACATTTTTCGATTTTTTTCAGAAACTGATATAGGGGGTCCTTGAGGGTGTAAATTATGAATTTAAAGTATTTTCAGAATTCAATATGGCGAATCCAATATAGAGGACTAAAAATTTTACATTTTTCAATTTTGTTCAAAGGTGGGCCTGAATCGTTTTTGAGGATGTAAATAGTGAATATAAAATTATTTTAAGAAAATCTAATATGTCAGATGCAATATGACGGTCTAGAAATCTTAAATTTCCGCATTTCATCCAAAAACTGATACTAGGGGGCTTTGAAGGGTTTAGATTTAGATTAGATTAAGACGTTAAAATTATTTTTCTGAAATTCAATATGGCGGATCCAATATGGTGGATTGAAAATTTTACTTTATTCGCATTTTTTCGGATTTGGTATTAGGGGGTTTTCGGGATCATGCATTACGAATATAAAGTTAATTTTTTACAGCTATTAGGTTGATAAGATACAATATGAGAGATTGAAAATTTTACGTTTTCCGATTTTGTCTAAAATTGATATTGCGGGGTTCTTGGGGCGTATACAAACTCAATATGCATTTTAAAATATATCAGGCTAAGAAATTGACGTCTCAAGTTCTTTAAATATTGATATTGGAAGGTTTTGGGGCCTATCTTACCAATCTAAAATTAATTTGAAATTTAAAATAGTAGATTTACTATGACAGACTAAATATTTGTTTGACACAATTTCACTAGTAATTGGAGAACTCTAAGAATCAAGAATTTTTTAGTAGTTCATTTTAGGGTGATTTACAACTTTGGATAAAACGGGTACTTTTTTCCCACCTTGGAGACATTGCAAGGTACACTAAACTCGATTAGTACTAAGTTCAAATAATTTATGGATATCATAATGAATTTAAAACTAAAAATCGAAAAATAAAATTTTTATAAAAAAAATTGAACCGACTTCTAAAACTTCCATAAAAAGTTAAAAACAACTATAAATTTTTATATGAAATTGAAATTTTTGAAGTCGGCGCCAAATTACTTCTAAATGAAATAAATAATTACTAATAGATACAAATTATGGTAAGAAAGCAATTACAAATAAAGTATTCTTAATCTGTTTATGCGAATCGCATTTGGTCAGGTATTAATTTGGCGCCGACTTCAAAAATTTCAATTTCATATAAAAATTTAAAGTTATTTTTCACTTTTTAGCGCACTTTTAGAAGTCGGTTCAATTTTTTTTATAAAAATTTTATTTTTATTGTAACTTAAAAATAAATATTGGACGACGGATATTTGACCTAATATTTCTTTTTATCTACCTGTACTATTTTAGTATCAAAGCAAGGGCCGCCCAGAGGGCAGGAAACATTTGGAGTAAGGATATCCGAAAAATATAATATGTAGAATTATAAATTACTATATATAAGGATTTATTTAAACAGTTTACACTTAAATAGATTTTTAAAAAATTAAAAAACTATCCTTTGTGGGCTTTACGGGCCCTTTCAAACTGCCTCGGATCCGGGATAATCTCCCCGGCTGCCCCCGTCCCCTGTTGTCAGCCCTGATCGGAGCAGTATTATACTATAAACTTTAATTCTTATTGCATTTTAATTAACTTTTATTGAAGAGACAGGGGCATAATTTCAAATTCAATTATTTCTTGATTGATATCGATAAAAGTTGTTACATTATCTCATATGAAATTTATTTGTATCTTTTATTTTTAAAATTGTTACAAATCTACAAAAATTAAAAAAAAAGTATTAAGAATAACCTTTTTAAATTTTCTCAGACTCTCTTTTATTTTATTTTTTTATTTTCAAACCTGGCTTGTCTTTTTTTATTGTACTAAAGTACCAAAAAATTTTTTAGATTCACGCCAAATTTCATATTATATTTATTTTTTTATAAAGAAACCAAAGAGGAATTTTTGTGGAAAACATATTTTTAATTTTTTAAGTTTTTTCGTAGAAGCTAATTGACATCATTATTAAAAATGCATTTTTTTTAAGTCGTTTTAAAAGTTATTTCAGTAACAACAAGATTTTTTTGTTTGGAATCGAAAAGGAGCCCATTGTAGCGTGGTTTTGGGAAAACATACTAGTAATCCGTGGAAATTAGACTCAAAAAGAGCCGTTTTGGGAAAAAAAATGTAACTAGCGATTTTATTGCTGAAAAGGGCATATTTTGGCATCACTTAAAACATACTTTGATGGAAATTCATACGGACCATGGCTTACAAAATGGCGGCCAAAAAATGCTCACTTTTTTCAGTTTTCCAGTTTATCTTGAAAAATAAGGGTTGTATGAAAAAATATGTCAAACAAAAGTTATAGATAATTGAAAAACCTATCGATTAATATGATTAAAGTTATAGGTGGCGTCACTAGTTATCGAAATATAATTTTTTTCTCGGAAAATTTCATTTTTTTTATTTATAATTAAATGATATTTATTAATTAAATATATCTTTAGAATGCTAGGAAATGATAGATATTTTTGACCCAAAAAAATGTGTTTAATCCGAAATTTGTGAGTTGAATAGTTTCCGTGAAAATCGAGCTCGAAGTTGAAAATTCGATGTCGATTATTATCCTTCTTAATAAAGATACAGCAACCAGATTGACAGCAATTTGTTTGAAATGACGTATTTTTTCAAGATATACTTAAAAAAAAAATTTTTTTTGATTTTCCGTCGAGAAAATTGCGAAAAACCGTTTTTTGCACTCGAAAAATTGCAATTACTTTTTTGTCAGTGTACTTACGATTATTTTAATATGTCTATTAGATTTAGATATATCATATAAATATTAAGGGCTGAAATTTTTCGGTTTCACGGAAAACATCCCTGTAAGATCTATGGACCTCTGAAAACTACCCACAAAATCTATCAGACGGTAGTCCAATCGCGCGGATACAGCTAGTCAACGGGTTGCTATACTGCAGGCGTGCCGCTCAGCTACGGACTATATGCACATATCGCCTTGTGCGACTGGTAACATTTTGGAGTTAAGTATATGGTAAAATTATAATATTTAGATTATATTATTAATAAAAAGTTATTTCTGATTTTATTAGCAATCCATCATATATATATATATATATATATATATATATATATATATATATATATATATATATATATATATATATATATATATATATATGTATCAAGAAATCAATAAATGCATTACTATATTATACATATCTGTATACAATTCTTGTCTAAAAATTTAATTGAAAGAACAATTTAAAAAAAAAGCTTATTAACAAGTTCTATGTAATAATTTTATAAGATAATATTTTACAATTTTTCTTACCTTTGTATAGAAATATACAGTGTTTCGTAATGATTTATATGTATGTCACATTCAACAGTCCACCACGTGTTCAAATAATTTTTTAAAGTTAAAATCTGCTCGAACTTTCACTAAAACGCTTTTAAATGCAAAAAATGTGTGCAATAGTGCTTTTGCAAATGTACAAACACTATAATATTTTTTTTTTCTAGTATGTCAAAATGTTATATCAAATTAACTCCAAAGTATACTACTCCGAAATGACCGGTGTTACCAGAATGCCGGTTCCGAACCGGATACTGCCAAGAGCGGAAGACATCTGCGCCCTGCAACATAGCAACCCGCTGACTAGCTGTACCCGCGCTATTTGAATACCGTCGGATAGATTCTGTGGGTAGTTTTCAGAGGTCCATAGATCTTACAGGGATATTTTTCGTGAAACCGAAAAATATCTTGATAAACTACAAGAATTCAATAATGTCTTCTGTAAATTTTAGCCCTTAATGTTTATAAACCGCGACGTTGGAATTTTTTTTAAAAAAAAAAAGTTAAATTTGATCGTAAAACAATTTTTTTTTCCAGAGATCGGAAATAATATATCTAAATCTAATAGACGTATGAAAATAATCATAAGTACACTGACAAAAAAGTTATTGCAATTTTTCGAGTGCAAAAAGCTGTTTTTCGCAATTTTCTCGACGGAAAATCAAAAAAAAATTTTTGGAAAATATATCTTAAAAATATACGTCATTTAAAATAAATTGCTGTCAACCTGGTTTCTGTATCTTTATTAGGAAGGATAATAATCGACATCCAATTTTGAAATTTGAGCTCGATTTTCAAAGAAACTATTCAACTCACAAATTTCGGATTAAACACACTTTTTTGGGTCAAAAATATCTATCATTTCCTAGAGTTCTGAAGCGATAGTTAATTAATAAATATCATTTAATTATAAATTTTAAAAAATTGAATTTTCCGAGAAAAAAAAATATTTCGATAACTAGTGACGCCCCGTTTATATTTTTCTAATACAGAATTTTTATTTACTTTCAGACGCGAAAAATTATGTTACATCCATCGCGACGCGGACAAATCCAATTTCACGTAGGAGTAACTCCCTTCACCTTATTGCATGGTCAGATGTGTTTAAAGCCTCGGCGCACTATTGGATGAGTCCCAGTGAGGATATCGGGGAGGGGGGTACCCTGGGATACTCTTCAGTAGCGGCTTACATGCAGTGGAGGGAACATAGGGACTATTACACCCTGAGTCGTATTCTTAGGCGCTTTGCCGGCCCATCAGAAGAGTTGGATGGAGTACGGCCGGTGAAAGAGGAGGAGACACGACGGGTTACAAAAATTTCTCTCGATCCAGGAATGTTTACGGCGGCCTCGGAAAATTCCTGGATCATAAACTCGTTTATTAAAAATTGGAGCAGAGCACTTCTTCAGGGTGAACATTGATGCTAACTAATGTAAGTCATATTTTTATTACTATTGTTTATTTTTTTGTGTATATTTATTACTTTTGATCCCTTCACATAGGGGATGAATTGCTGCCAATATTTTTAACACTAGTGGGAAATATACTCTGCAATTCTCGCCAATACTTCGAAATTGCACGCAGTGTATTATAATGCCCAGCAGTTCCTGGTTAGAATTTAAAGTGTAATTTTTATTTATAAAATGCATTCAAGCTGTTATAATTTTTAATTTACCAAAAATCTTTATACGACAAAATTGAGTTTTTTAGAATTGACGAAAAAAGTTGCGAACTCAAAACTTTTTACATAATAGTTAATTTTTCAAATATTTCTGTTACGAAAAATCTTGAATAAGTTTTAACTCTCAAATCAAACCAAAACCTGTGCAAAATCACATGAAAACTACAAAATCTATAATTTTGCGTATGTTTTTAAAAAAGTAAAGAATTTTTTAATAATGTAGAGAAAATAACTTTTACTTTAAATATTTATTTGAGTCTGGAGAATTCGGCCAAAATTTCCTTCATAAAATAAAAGTAAAGGGATACGAACATTACTAGATAAAAAGTATATATAAAATAAAAGGAAATAAATCTTCTTCTTCTTCTTCAAATGCATATCCACTAATGGATGTTTGCGATTATATTTTTCATTTCTTCCCTACTTCTCGCGGTGTATATAAGTGTCTGAATATCGTGCAACCCCGTCCACTGTCTGATATTACGGAACCAGGACATCTTCTTTCTTCCAATTCCTCTTTTGGCCTCGATCTTGCCTTCAATCATCAACTGTAGGAATTGGTATCTCTCATTTCGCATGATGTGCCCAAGATAGGCCGTCTTTCTTTTCTTGATTATGTTGAATAGTTCACGTTCTTTCCCAATATGTGAGAGAACTTCTTCATTGGTCATTCTCGCTGTCCATGATATCTTAAGGATTCTTCTGTATATCCACCTCTCGAAAACCTCTAATTTATTGATAGCGCTTGTCTTTAATGTCCAACCCTCCACACCATAAAGAAGTATTGACCATACGTAACCTTTTATGAACCTCAGTCTTAATTTCAAGTCAAAATCTGAACACGTAAGCACTCGCCTGAGTTTTACAAAAGCCTGTCGCGCCTGTTCAATGCGACATTTTACCTCATTGTCAGAAGTCTTTCGAATATCCATGTGCCCAGATATTTAAATTTGGTGACTCTTTCTATGGGTACTGCGTTGAATCTTATGTTGGCGTTTTGTAATAAATTGAGATCCCTTGAGATAATCATGAATTTTGTTTTCCTTGTATTGATGTTAAAGCCCATTGATTTGCTGCGCTCTCCTATTATGTTGATGAGTTCTTGGAGGTCGTTTATATTGTCGGCGATTAGGACTGGGTCATCCGCATAACGGATGTTGTTAATCCATATTCCGTTAACTTTAATTCCCATTTCGATATCTTCCAAAGCCTCCTGGAAAATTGTTTCCGAATAAAGGTTAAACAGGAGAGGGGACAGCACACACCCTTGTCGCACTCCTCTACGGATTGTATCGAGTTGGATACATTATTGACTGATTTTATCTGCGCGGTTTGACCACAGTATAAGCTTTCAACGCATCGGATGTCTTTCTGATCTATGTCGAGTTTTCTAAGAAGCAGAATGTTGTACACTATTGAATGCTTTTTCGTAATTTATGAAGCAGAGGCACACATCTTTTCTATGATCGTAACAGTTCTGAACAAGCACCTGTGTAGCGATTATCGCTTCTCTCGTACCTAGGCCCCGCCTAAACCCAAACTGTGAGTCGCTTATGTCTCTTTCGCTTTTATTATATATTCTTTGATGTATTATTTTTAGAAATATTTTTAGTGTATGACTCATTAAACTAATGAGTCTATGATCTTCACATTTTCTTGCGTCGGTCTTCTTAAGCAAGGGAATGAAGGTAGAGCATAGCCATTGTTTGGGGTAGCAACCCGTTTCGTAAATGATATTAAATATTTTATGAAGTATCGCGATGCCTCTTTCATCCAGAAGTTTCAATATCTCAGACGGTATCTCATCTGGGCCAGTCGTCTTGTTGTTTTTTGAATTTTGTATAGCTTTTTCTATCTCTTCTTTGGTGATTGATGGGCCCGTTAGATAGTCGCTCCTATTACCCTCTTCCAGAGGTCTGTCGTCATAGAAGAGTACTTCTACATACTTTTCCCACACATTATTTTTTTCTGTGCTATCTATCTGGTTGTCTTGGTTGACCAATACGCCTGGTCTTCTCCTTTTATATATCCTAGCGGTTTCTTTGAACTTTTTGTGTAGGTTAAGGAAATAAAGCCAGGAAAATATTTTTAAATGCATCTTATAAGACCTTTTCGTAGAAAAGTAACAAACCAGTCAGTTCCAACCAGAATTTATAAAAAGTCAGATAACAGTTTGCAAACTGTTTTGGTATGATCCAATTGGCGCTAACTAGTTTCTAATTATTTTTCGAAAGGAGATATATTGTGTACTCATTAATATGATACCCGTGTATCATATACAATCATTATTAAAAGAAAAAGTCTCAATACAAATTGTTAAGAAAATAAGTCAAAATTATATTTTGAAAAATAGCCAATTAAATAGCCCGTGAACCCTTAATTAAAATATGCCCATTGAGACGAAAATCATTTTAATGAAGATGTCTATACACGTCTTTGCATATGTACTTGTGAATCTTCGCATATATTGAATTCACGGTGTTGCCAAAATGGTCTTCATTTAAAACCTTAATTTCAAAATGTCTTAGATCAGTAGCTTAAACGTATTTTTCTTTGTTTCAGATACATTTTGCCAAACAATCCGCGCGTTTTTTATTTGTAAGATGAGCATGGATATATTCATTAAATTAAAATTAATATGTTTTAATATTAATGGCTTTTTAACTATGCGCAGCGTTTCCATGCTCTTGACTCTCGAACTTGTGGATATCGAGTAATCAATATGTTCAAGTCGAAGATCAAGATCATGGAGATGATGAGTGTAGTTATCCGTTACCATGCTTGTTTTACAGATGAAAATTTAAGATAAAGTGCGTGGCGCGCGTGATGATTCTACTCTTCGCGGATTTTTCCTAAACATCGTCGTAGTTTAGAAGCGCGGTACAGTCAACTTTTGAAGACATTTGGATGTCTGGAAAAGGCTTAACAGCCGGCTGTTGTGGGTACTTCGAAACCCAATTTTGTTCGTACCCTGGAGAGTAGGATCGTGAAGAAAGAAAATGACATCATCAGGAATGGAAGAAAATAAATGTTATCGTGCAAATTGGGATGGACAAGGAGGTAACTAAATATAATATTGTTAACTTAACTTGTGGAGCCGTAGCTTATAAATTGATTTTTATTATTTACATAAACGTTGTTTCTAACGTGGCGTTCCGATCCGATCGGACTGATCCGATGCAGTTTTATCCAGATATAATTGAAATTTATATCGAATGCAACATTGCAACAATAAAAAGTTTGCATTCGGTAGAAACTCCAATCTGAACCGTTTATTACCTGAATTTCAAGTGCACATTACTCCATCGGATTGGTTCTATCATATAGGGACGCTGTGTTAGAAACAAAATCATTTTCTAAACAAGGAGAGCACGTGAACAGTTAAAATCAATTCATAACGGTGAATATTAAATACATCATAACTTCAATGTCAGCTTCTTCATTATAGTTATAATCATCATGATTTACCTACTTTATTAGTACATTTTATTGATACATGTTAACACATATATACACCATTTAAACCTCTATCATGTATTTGAAAAGACTAAAACCGATAAAATGATTACACAAAATTAAGTAGAGTATCTAGATGTAGAAACATCTGTATATGTTACCATATTACTGATTATCATAAAGACAAGTAAGAAATATAGAATAATGTTATTAAAACCCATGGAGAAAGATTATTGGGAGAGAAACATATCTATATGTAAATGAATTCAAATTGATGATAATTCTTAAAAATTTACCTTTTACTTAAATTTTTAAAGCCCTTGAGGGATAATGTTTCTATCTCAATGATTTAGATAGTACATGAAACGAAAACATTTTTGATTTATTCCAAATTTAGAAATGTTTTGTATGAAACATTCTATAACTATATGCCAGTTTCTATACTTTGGTATCCTGATATATCAGAAATTTAAAAAAAAATTCAATCAAATTCGAGAATTATAGTTAGTTTTGAATATAACACAACTTAAAATTTCTTCCAAATATGTGAAAAAAGTAATTTTTAGAAGTTCAATAATTCGGAAATGCAACTATGTTATACCATGAGTTTTTAATTTTTTAAATAAATGTTTAGCTCTTTGGATTAATAAAAGACAACATCACAAGGTTTATTATATTATAATCTTTTATTAAGAGTAACAGCAACAACTCCTAAAATATAAGGAGTGGTCGATATTACACGCTGATAATGTTCTTGATACCAATTTAGGAATAACAAATAAAAATAAATAATCATATTATTTTTCTTTAGGGTTATCGTTGGATAGGTTTACTGACAAATAATTGTTAACACATACGCTGTTTATAATCGAATCACATTTCTTAACTAATGATATATTTTCTTTGTTTCAGGACAGTCTAAAGCCGAGTCGCGTATTTTTCAGGGTGGCATAAGACAGGGAAGACTTGCATGCGTTAAGCTATCCAGTCTTTTTTAGTCTAACGTACAGAAAGGATTGAATAGATCGTTTTCGTTTTTAAAAATGCTAATAATAATTTTTTTTTCTTGAATCAGTTTAATTTGAATTTCACGTGGAACTAAATCTGGTCAATAATGCAACGACTTTCGTGTCTGTTTGATTGTTGTTTCCTAGAACTAGTTGTTGCAAAAAACAGTTGTTTTTTGGATCTGTCTAGGGAGTGCAATTAAGTGCTATCATGAAAACTTAAAATGTTCGGGACACAAGCTGGATTAGGGCAGTCTGCAGAGATGACTAAGGTAAGATGCTTTATACTTCGCAAACAATTTTAAGTTTTTATTGAACTGATACTCTAAAAGGTTGTATTATGTTTGAAAGTAAGGTTATATATATATATATATATATATATATATATATATATATATATATATATATATATATATATATATATATATATATATATATATATATATATATGCGGCTTTCACCGATTCTTCCATCCGGCGAGAGGTCGGCGAAGCCGCGTTCAGTGATGCATGCTTCCTTCCGATCTGTCCTTTGTACAGGGTGAGTCAACGATTGGATGAAGTAGGTTTGTGCCTTTTCGGTGAAATTTACAAAGAAACTATATTTATTATTTGATACAGTTTATTTTTACGCAGATTTTAAAGATATTTAGGACTCTACAGGGTGAGCCAAAAAACTAGGACAGCATAAAGTTGTATTTTTTTAAATAGAACACCCTATATACGAATCGTATTTTCGATTTAGCTTATAATTTTAAATCTTTTTTATTAGGGGTTTACTATAACAAAACTTTATAGTTTCTGAGATAATTAAGTTTAAAGAAAAAAAGTCACATTTTCAAGCATCAATTCAATCCTAAATAACGTTTTCAATTTTGTGACAAATATATTCAAATTTGGAATTTAGCAAGGCCAAGGACAAGTTAACATAATTTTTACCTAATATTTGCAATAAAAGCTACAGGGTGTTGAACACATCGGCTCAAATTTGAACAAGTTTAAATGAATAAATATCTTTTTTTTTTAAATGGTACACCCTGTATATTTTCATGTTATTTAATAGAGTAATAAAAACCCTAAAAGTTTTGTTCAATATATCCTATACCTATTTATAATAGTTTTTGAGATATTTCAGTTTTTCTTATTTTCCATACTTTTTTACAGAAATAGTCTTCATTATCATAGTAGCCATGTAAAATAATAAAAAGAAACTACAGAAACAAACAGAATGTGGTTAAATATGATGAAATACATTATTGGTTATATTACAACGGCAATAGTTTAATTAAACATAATGTGAAAAAATTAACACAACAATAACGACAAGGCAAATACATATTTACTTTTACACTAAATTGAAACAAAAAAATTACCTATTAAATACTGAGATTAATTATTTCTTTTTAATAAGTGTTCGAATAAACGACCCTCTTGTGCAATTGCAGATTTTCTCGGACCCTGGACAAAATTAGTGGCGTTATTGTTCTACAGGTATCCCTAATCCTGTTTCGCATATCTTCCACTGTTGTTGGTGGATTAACATACACCTTATTTTTAATATAACCCCATAGGAAGAAATCTAATGGGGTGATGTCGCAAGACCTTGGTGGCCACTCAATGAAACCCCCACGTCCAATCCATTTTTGCGGATATCGTTGGTCCAAAAACGCACGAACTTCACGATGGTAATGCGGAGGCGCACCATCGTGCTGGAACCACATATTGTCGAGCTCATCCCTATCGAGACCTTGAAGCAGTTGGGGTAGTTCTTCTTGTAGAAAGTTCAGGTAACTATGGCCATTTAGTGGTTCATTAAAAAAGTGGGGTCCAATAATTCGATTATGATGAATACCACACCAAACATTTAATGACCAGTGGTTTTGATGTTGCACCTCTCTAATCCAAAATGGGTTTTCTGTGGCATAATAATGCATGTTGCGTCTATTTACGGCACCGTTACTTCTAAAAGTAGCTTCATCACTAAACATTACCTTGCATAATAAATTTGGATTTAATTGAATCTCCGCATTTATTGTACGACAAAAGTTTACACGACTTTCAAAATCTTGTCCATGCAATTCTTGGTGTAATTCCATGTGATATGGATGATACCTATATTTTTTGGTACTACGATTAGCGGTGGATTGTGATGTTTCACATAATGCTGCTAATTGACGGCTACCAATATAAGGATTTTCCTGAACATGTAACAATACTTGTAGTTCTTTTTCTTCATTAGTTACTGGTTTGTTGACCACTTTACGTTTTGGATAATCAACAGTACCAGAAGAATCAAATCTTTGCATTAAGTTTTGAAAAGTATGGGAATTAGGCTGGCGTCGATCAGGATACTTAATTTTGTAAATTCTTTGAGCACGAAGGCAATTTTTTTGAGCCTCTCCTATTGTATAAATCATATCTATTAGCTCATTCTTTGGAAAATTCATTTTACAATATAAGATGAATGCAAAAAAAAACCAAACTACACTACATAAAAACCAAAAGAAGCGATTGCGGTTATAAATTTGACACACAGAAAAATGTTCTTTTACATTGTTTTTGCCATGGCTACTATGATAATGAAGACTATTTCTGTAAAAAAGTATGGAAAATAAGAAAAACTGAAATATCTCAAAAACTATTATAAATAGGTATAGGATATATTGAACAAAATATTTAGGGTTTTTATTACTCTATTAAATAACATGAAAATATACAGGGTGTACCATTTAAAAAAAAAGATATTTATTCATTTAAACTTGTTCAAATTTGAGCCGATGTGTTCAACACTCTGTAGCTTTTATTGCCAATATTAGGTAAAAATTATGTTAACTTGTTCTTGGCCTTGCTAAATTCCAAATTTGAATATATTTGTCACAAAATTGAAAACGTTATTTAGGATTGAATTGATGCTTGAAAATGTGACTTTTTTTCTTTAAACTTAAGTATCTCAGAAACTATAAAGTTTTGTTATAGTAAACCCTTAGTAAAAAAGATTTAAAATTATAAGCTAAATCGAAAATACGATTCGTAGATAGGGTGTTCTATTTAAAAAAATACAACTTTATGCTGTCCTAGTTTTTTGGCTCACCCTGTAGAGTCCTAAATATTTTTAAAATCTGCGTAAAAATAAACTGTATCAAACAATAAATATAGTTTCTTTGTAAATTTCACCGAAAAGGCACAAACCTACTTCATCCAATCGTTGACTCACCCTGTACAGACAGATGCATGTCGGTACCCTAATGAGTCTAGTGAGAGACGAAACATGTACTAACTTTCTTCTCGCTATGGTGGTACATGTAGACCATCATCTCGATGGTGGTGTAATAGGATGAATTGTGTTCTGTGGCAATTCATTCAAACTGTGCAACCTTTACCACGGAAAGGATATGATGGAACGAAGTTTGCAATTACTGTTCGCATTTTATATATATATATATATATATATATATATATATATATATATATATATATATATATATATATATATATATATATATATATAGATCCGCCCTTGTATTTGGAAACTTTACTTTAAAACATTTAAATAGTATTATCAAAGAAATTAATTACGTAACTATTATTTTTTTTTTGGTATTTTTATTGTGCCATAACTTGGCATTTATTATTCAAGAATATAATCTTTACAGAATGTCCTGACAAAATAGTGGCCAAGAAATTGTCACAAAAATTCAGTATATTAAACAATGTTTTGTTTATTTGTACTATTCCTCGCAAAAAGCTCCTATGATTCAATACCGTAAAGTTAATGATGTTTTAATAGTAATTTTTTAAAAAGACTGGTATATCAAGCCTTTAAAAATGTATGTAAAGAAAATTCTACAAGGTTTAAATTTTAAAAAACGAAAACTAAAAAAAAATCTGCAGAATTTTTTGCTTATTTCTACTCATGGCTGTTATTTTAATAAATTACTTATTTCTTTAGAAAACACTACCTTACTTACTTACTTACTTACTTACTCCGTGGCGTTACAACCCCGTGTGGGTTTTAGCCGACTTGACAATATGCCTCCATTCGTTTCTGTCCTTTGCTAGCTCCATCCAGTTCTCTACATCCATAGCTTTAAGGTATTCTGCTATATTATCCCGCCACCGGAGCCGGGGTCGTCCAAGTGGTCTTTTTCCAATTGGGGTTTCTTCCCACACCAGTCTCACTATTCTTTCGTTAGAGTGTCTTATGAGGTGGCCTGTCCGCTGGAGTCTTCTAGACTTTATTTTTTTTACTATGTTGGCGTCTGCATATAACTCTTCTAACTCTTTGTTTGTTCTTATTCTATATTGTCCCGTTGCCCCAGCCAGTAACGGGCCAAAGATTTTCCTTAGGATTTTTCTCTCCCAAACTCGCAGTCGCTCTTCGTTTGCCTTTGTTATTGTCCAAGTTTCGCTGCCGTACATCACTACTGGTCTTATAACTGTTCTATATAGATTTATCTTTGTTCGTCTTGTTAGTTGTTTCGATTTTATCAGGTCTCGAAGGGCGTAGCTACATCTGTTCCCAGCTTGGATCCTATTGTTTATTTCTTGTGATCCGTTATTATCTTCAGTTATTGTTGTTCCAAGATACTTAAATTCTCTGACGCGCTCAAAGTTGTAGTCGTCGATGGTGATGTTCTGTCCAATTCTGTCTCTGTTTCGAATATTGCGGCTCGTGTACATATATTTAGTTTTGTTTTAATTTATTTGTAACCCCATCTTCTCTGCTTCCTTCTCGAACCTGATAAAAGTTTCCTTCATTTTTATTCTTGTGTTTTCTATTAGATCTACATCGTCTGCAAATGCCAGCAGTAAGTTTGGTCCTTCTCGATGGAATATGGAAATCGGTGTATCAATTCTTGCATTTCTGATTATGTGTTCTAAAGCTACGTTGAAGAGTTGTGGTGAGAGTGCATCTCCCTGCTTCAGTCCATTGTTAATCTTAAATGTCTCGGAGTACTGCTGCCCAACTCTTATCTTACATCATAGTCCTTCCATACTCATCCGTATCAAGTTGACTAGTTTTTTAGGAAAGCCAAGTTCTTGCATCGCTGTCCACAGTCTCATCCGGCATACTCTATCGAAAGCCTGTTTAAAGTCTATGAACATCTGATGAAGCTCTCGATCGAACTCCCAGCATTTTTCCATTATTTGTTTTATAGTGAATATTTGGTCAACAGTAGATCGGCCGGGTCTGAATCCGCATTGATACTCTCCAATGATTTCTTCTGTGTACGATTTGATTCTTTCTAACAGAATGTTTACAAGGATTTTGTAGGTAGTATTAAGGAGCGTTATTCCTCAGTAGTTGTTACATTGCTTTTTGTTACCTTTTTTGTGAATTGGTACGATAACACCTTCTTTCCATTCGTCTGGCATTGTTTCTTCCTGCCAAATACCTTGAATTAACTTGTATATAGATCTGTATAGTGCTTCCTCTCCGTGCTTCAGACACTCTGCGGGTATACCATCGCTGCCTGGGGCTTTAATATTTTTAAGTTTTTTAATTGCTTGGGTTACTTCTTCATATGTCGGGCAGTGGTCTTCTATTTCAGCTGTATGTACCTCTATATTTTATGTATTCGTGCTAGCTCCACCGTTTAGCAGTTGGCAGAAGTATTCCTTCCAGGTTTTTAAAATTTCCTTTTCATTAGTAATAAGCTCTTCGCTGTCTTTTTCAAGGAAGTTCCCTGTTCTTGCTTGGTACCCTGCTTTTATACTAGAGACTTCTCTAAAGAATTGTCTTGCTTTGTTGTTCTTCCGATTTTCTTCTATTTCTCTGATTATTTGTTCCTGGTAATCCTTCTTCTGGCATCTACTAAGACGTGATCGATCTGATTTCTTGTGACACCGTCATTAGAGACCCACGTTTCTTTGTGTATTTTCTTATGTTCGAACATTGTAGATTTCATTAGCAGGTTGTGAGATGTTGCAAAGTCTATTAGCCTTGTTCCATTATCATTACTGACCTCATGGAGACTATGGTTACCTATTGTTGGTCTATATGTTGTTTCCTTGCCAACTTTCGCATTGAAATCCCCCAAGATAATATGCATGTCCTGTTTGGGGAGATTATTTGTTAATTCTTCCAGTTTTTCAAAGAAGTTGTCTTTTATTTGCTCTTCCTTTTCCTCTGTCGGTGCATGGGCGGCAATTAGAGAGTAGTTATGCAGCTGCCCTCTTAATCTGATGTAGCAGAGCCTGTCATTAACCGGTTTGAAGGTCATGACTGACCCCACAAGACTCTCCTTGACTATGAAACCAGTGCTGAGTTGATGTTCCCGTTCACTTCCACTGAAAAATACGACAGATTTACTAGTTTTCATTGTGCCTTCTCCAGTCCATCTAATCTATTGTAAGGCAGTTATGTCCATGTTTCTAGATTCAAGTTCTTTGACCACTTGGGTTAGGGCTCCAGAAAACACTACCCTCTTCTGATAATTTTTTGTGTAGTTTCAAATGAAATTACATTAAAGTAACCCATAGCAATTTCTGACTATAGGGAACCGTTTTGGAATAAACAGAGAAGATTTACCATTATAAGACTCATTTTTAGAACAAGCTCGAAGTCACTTTGGTGTAATTTTATTAGATAATTTTTAATAATTCATTAGGACCAGCAAGAAGCAGTGTAGTATCATTAAAAAATTAATTTAGTAAGGTAACTCTCTGCGTATAATGATAGTGAAAACTAAGAAAATTAATCTTAATCAATAAAATTTTACTAAATTGTAATTTTGCTATATTTATTTTAAAAATTAAAATCCCGTATCCTTTAGGACATTTGACTACGAGGTGCAAACCCTTCATGAGTTTTTTTTAATTGGCGTTCGTAAGATACTGAAATTCTGTTTTTCTTTTCTACTTCAATGTATTTATAGTCATAATATTTTTGTTATGTAATTAATAGTTTTTCTCTATTGTTTCAGGTAAGTCCATGCATGCTTTTTTTTCTTGGGAAAAGGCAAATTATCACATTGGAACGCGTGTCAGTGAGAAGTGCTAAACACCAACGATTGGAATCAATTTGACAAGATTTATTTGTGTGTGTATAATATTGTGAAGGAAGACTGAAGAACGAAGGATCAACAGCTAACGGAAGTAGTGTATGATAAGTATAAATCTCTTTTATATGATTTAAAAATTTATATAATGGTCATATTTCTTTCAAAGCTGTTGTTTTTTCTAAATATCAGACAAACAATTTATTACAAACTCACATATTTTTAAGCCGAGTTTAAAAAATAGATGTTTAAAAAGGTGTAACATTTTTACTTTAGATACTAATTTTTGTTTTAAATCTTAAACGTTTAATAATATACCCTTAAAATTACAGTGCTGTTTGTCATAGTATAAAAAACATAGGAATTGTATTGGTTTTTTTTTTCTTTTTCAGGTGCACTGGTACATTTTGAATAATCACTATAAGAAAACAAGTTTAGTGGACCGAATACTAAAATTAGGAAACCAGTCATTTTTTTTGAAAAATATGTTTACTTGAGTTGTTTTAAAAGAATTTTTTCAGCATTTGGCAACGAATTTGCATAATTCTGCAATTTTAAGACCAAATATTGTACACAGTTGTATATATTGAAATATTCAGATAAACTATCAAATGTCAAATTTTTGTGTCAAAAAAGTAAGGGAAACTTGCCCTTTTGATCACTCTGTCTTTGAATAATTTGCACTATTTTGTAAGGAAGTAGTTATTTCTGGCCAACATAACTACAACTTTATAAAATTGTGCCAATGAACACATTCAAAATCAGATAAAGCAACCAAAGAATTGGTTTTTATGATATGTTGTTAAGATCCGATGTTTAAGCATTTAAGAGTTCACCTCTGTATTCTACTATTTAGAATATTTTTTGATTAAATTATACTAATGTCTTTTTTTTAGGTTTTCTAATTTTTGTTTAGAGTTAATCATTGTAAATTATTCTTTTCACGATATTTATATTTTTAAACCTAAGAACACACTGATACCGAAAATATGATAGGTGTAAGTGTTTTCTTGGCAGCTGTTTACGTTTCAGGTTTTTTAGGTATGTAGAATTATAATAAGTAAGCGGCTGTCTGTTGTTGCTCTATTCGGAGCCGTACAACACTGATGAAGACCAAGGAAGGTCGAAACAGTTGCCGAGGCGTTGGAGAATATGCATTACAGGTAAGTTAATTCACACAGTGTAATTACAATATGTACCCATTAATTAATTTAAAAAAATCATCAAGTGCTAGTTGAAATCGCTTAATAAGTGTTCTGTATCATATTTTAAAGCTACAAATTAACTAATTTAATAATTTAGCAAGTACTGAACCAAAAGTTGTTTTCTTCTCTTAGAATTATGTAGGGCAATGCGTTAGTAATTATGGACACGCTATATATATTTTTTAAATTCTCTTGTTATTTTCTTACATGATATATAAACATTGGAGCATGATTTTCATGACTTTTTAAAGTTTTATTTAACCAAATTACCACAAAAGTAAATTTATATTTTCACATTTAATATTTTATTAACGTTTATTTCATACCCAATACAATTTGACCTCAAAATTTTCTTATCGTTTCTTGTAATTTGAAAAAAAAAACTGGAACTGTATCAGATATCAACTCTCAGCTCTTCATTTTAAGAAAAGGCAGACATACGAATAAACGGAGGAACTTATTATTTAGAACTTTAATCTTATCTCATCTCTCTAGCCATATATAGGCGTTTCTTATTTGCCACCATTTTTCTCTATTATCTATCTTTCTCACCCACAACATTGAAATGTTTGAAATCATCTGTCCACCGTAATGGGGGCATCCTCTGGATCTCTTAACTATGTATGATCTCCATGTATCTATCATGGTATAGATATACAGTATAGTACTGGACCATCTATTGTTTTTAAACCGTGCTACAAGCCCCTCAATGTTCCATTTCTGCCTCGTCACAGTTTCCAAAATACTTTCACCTTTGTTTTTTGCCAAATCGATGTGTTTCGCTTTTGATCTCTTAGATATGTCGAACATCTATGTCCCATGGTTCTTTGAGTATGTTTCATTTTATTCATTGTTTGTTTTTTGAAGGTCCATGTATCGGCTACATACTAATCATAGAGTCATTCCCTAAGGAACAGGGGTAAACTTTTTTCTTTAAAGCTTGCTTAACTTGTCAAATGTTACCCATCCTAACTGGTTTCTTTGGCTAGGGTTATCATATATCCAAGATAGATGTAGTTCTGAATATTTTCTATATTTTAATTGAGCACTATAAGAGTCTACTCTACACATCACCTTTGTCTCAGCAAAGTTCATATTGAATCCAATTTTAGCAGTTTTTATTTATTTTAGATTTTTTTATCTCCCTTTTCGTAGATCAATATTATAATTGCATTATTCAAGTTTTTGGGGATTAGACATTCATCTAAACATCTATTGATTAGTTCACAGAGCTTACTTCTGAGTATATTTGCTTTTCGCATTGTCATTACAATGAGTGCAGAATTCTGTCCAGGAGCTTTATTGGTTTTCAACTGACTTAGAGTATCCCAGTTCTTGTGGTGTGATATTCAGTATTTCTTTCTATCCTGTGTTGAGAACTGGTCGTGTGTGTTCTGATATTTCAGTGTGAAATGTATGGCATTTACAAGATTACTGAAAAATTAATGTGTAATTTCTAAGATGTCTTCTTGATTTCTTGTTTACTAATCATCCACTGTTTTCAAGTAGTTTTTTTCCCATAATTTCTAAGGCTTTTGACACCTCTGTTCTTTTCAATTATTATTACTACTTCCATTTTCTAGTATCTCCCATGTTTTTTATTATCAGTTTGCGGGTCTCTTTAGAGGTGTCTTGTAATCATCTACATTGTTTGTATTTTTACTTTTTGTGAGCTGCTTAGATCATTTTGGTGTGAGAATATTACGTTAACCAACAAAACTGTTTAATTTCGCCTGTAAATATCCCTTTTAAAATGAAATATTTGCTAGTAACTAAAGAAAAATACAGACCTTTCAATAGACAAATATATAATGATTTATAACTTGTTGACTTACTGCAAGCTTTCGTAATAAATTTATAAGTCTCATAATAGGTGAAGAACTCCTTGTGCTGTCTCAAAAAAAGATTGCCATTATAGACTGATATTAAGAAGTGTTTGTTTTTATAAATTTCAGGTCCACAATACAAGAAGCAAATGATGTATGATAATTTTAGCCATCATCCGTATTACCACAAACCCACCACTAACATATTTTAGTGATGAAATTGTGTCCTCTACATGGTCTATTGTGATATGTTGGAATATCTTAAATTTAGTGGTAAGTATTCCTTACAAATATTTGGCTAGTGGTATACACCATTTTTGTAAATATTCGGGATATTGAAAACATAATTTTTTAATGATTTTTTTCAAGGCTCTATTTTGGGATTGTAGAACACAAATCTGAAGTTCTTTTTTCATGGTCCCACAACAGTCTCCAAAAAAATCACTCTTTCACACTGTATTTTTGATCTATTTTTGATAGGGTGCTTCATGGAATTTTGCTGGATAAGCTTTGGGGTCTGGGTGTCTCTGGTCCACTGTTTGGTTGGATTGAGATATCTGAGTAATCGTCGTCAGGTAATGCAGGTGAATGATTTTGAATCTTCAGAGATATCAGTGTCTTCAGGTTAGTTCAGGTTAGGGGGATCCCACATCGGTCCATTATCGTTCAACTTATTTATTAATGTTGTATCCATCCGCTTTCAGTCAAGCAAGTTCTTACTCTGTGTGGATGACGTGAAGGTATATAAGGTAATCAACAGTTAAGTGATTGCTTGAAGCTTCAGGAGGACCTTGATAGATTTGTTTTCTGGTGCCGAGTGAATGGGATGAGTTTGAATATTCCTAAGTATAAATTCATTAAGTTTTTTAAATTGTATTATCCACTGGACTTTCACTATAACTTGTATGGTAAGCCACTGACCTCCTTTGATTCTGTGCAGGACCTGGAAGTCCTTTTTGATTCTACTCTTTCATTCGTTCTTCACATTGCTAACATTGTTAGTAAGTCCCTCAGAATGTTGGGTTTTGTTAAACGTCATGATAGGGAGCTTTTCAATTTCATTTATTCAATCAGTATCATGTTTTACAACACTTACATTCATCAGTAAATAAAATAAAAAACATTCCGACACCTTTCCAAACTAAAATATGCGGCCACCAAATTATTCCTGTGCCTTGTGTCCCAACTGTGGACCCCACTATGCGTTCTGAAACTGTCTTTGTATTTTTTGACATACAGTAAATTATACAGTATGTATTGCGAAGGCAATGTTAAAATTTTCAGATTCGAGATGGCTGCTCTACAGTCTTCCCTAAAGTTCATACTCCACACCACTCTCACAGCCCTTCGCTGAAGTCCAAACACGCGAGACGCCCGCGATGCATGGCCCCAGGCAAGCAGTGCATATGACATCACCGAATGGAACAGCGCAAAATATGAAGCTCTCAGAACCGACATGCCAACATACAACGCCAGACGTCTCAAAGCAAACAGACTGCTACTGAGCATCCCTGAAACCTGCTCTATATGAGCTTCCCAAGTAAGACCAGGATCAATCTGGACTCCCAAGAATCTAGCACTCAGCAACTCCCCATTTATATCTCCCATGTTACATAGAGAAAATACCACTTGCTTGATTTTATTTTCATTCAGAAGCAGTCCATTCACATCAAACCACTCCCTGGCATCAAGCTGTGCTGCTCCCAATCTGCCCAAAGCCCCTTCTAGAGATATATCTGAAACCGAGAGAGTGGTGTCATTGGCAAAGAGTGTAAAATCTGCAGCATCTCTGCCCATAGGTAGGTCATTTATATAGATTAAAAAGAGAATTGGCCCCAATACCGAACCCTGCGGCACCCCTTTTGATATCCCACCCTTGGCCGAGGACTCCCCTCCAATTCTCACAATCTGAATTCCATTTTCCAAGTAAGATTTTATAAGCTCATTAAAGTTATAATAGTGCAGCTTTTTTATGAGGAGATCATGAGCAACACAGTCAAACGCCTTACTTAAGTCGCAGAATAAGATGGCATTATATTCCCTTGATTCAAACGACCGTATGATCCTCCCAATCAGATCCAGAATGCCCAGCACCGTGCTCCTTCCTCAACGGAAGCCAAATTGACACTGGCTAAAGCAGCCATTGTTCTCAAAAAAGCTCACCATTCTTAACGCCATGCATTTTTCAGTTATCTTGGATATGGCCCGCAATAAACTAATTGGTCTATAGTTAGACGCAACACTTGTCTCCCTAAAGCATCCATTTACCAGACCAGTTAGAGGACTTATGAGTAAATTTTTTATTAATTTTATTAGATTTATACTAAGCCCAAAAATATCCCTGCTAGACTTGTTTTTCATATGATTGATTATTTCTCTCATTTCATTAAAAGAAATTTCTCTAAACTTAAAATGACCATCGGAAACAACCTCCATAAAACCTCCCAAAGGATTAGCCTGAAGTTTAGGGATGTGGCTAATTAACTCGTGTGCAATATTAATAAAATAGTCATTGAACTCATCCGGGGTTATGTTTGATGCCGCTTCACTCTTGTTTAACTTCCTATTTTTATTTATAATATCCCGCATAGCCGTAATAGGCAATGATTCTATCATTAACTGCTTTCTTGGCGTTCTTAATTAATAATTTATAAAATTTCTTAAATTCCTTATAAACCTGAGGGTTCCCAGCACCAGGGTACTGCCTAGTGAGCTCCCCTAAAATTTAGAGATGTTCTCTCATTCCCTTTAACTCATCGTTAAACCAACTGGCATTACCCGACTGATCCAATCTAACTCTGTAAACTCTTTCAGGAAAAGCCTTTAAATAGGCCCCTTCTAGAATATGCACAAATCTGGAGCATTTATCATTTACGCTGGACCCTGGATCCTTAATAAATCTAAAATTTTCATTTTCTATTAAGTTATAAAAGTTGAACATACCTCCTTGGATAACTGGCTTACATTTTCTAAACTCCTGTCTAAAACTACATTCTAAATGTGCTCTGAATTCAACTATTTGAGAATTATGGTCACAGAAGTCCGAATCAATTTTCACTGTGAAGTCCCTTAAAATACTCTATTGCTCATTGGTTCGAACACACCTTGAGTATGCTTCTTGTTTGGAACCCTCACTATAAATCACATGTGTACCAGCTCGAACAGGTACAGAGAAGGTTCCTCAGATATATTAACTTGAAATTCAATGGGGGTGCTGATCTTGATTAAGTTGCTTTGTGCTCTGAGTTGAATTTACTCCCCCTTGCTAATAAAAGAAGAGGTAGAGACTTACAACTTCTCTTTAAAATTATAAACAGTATAACCTATTGCCCGTGCCTGCTGTTGAGTGTTGGTGTGAGAGTCCCTCTCAGGAGTACTCGAACTTCCCATATATTTCACAATCCTTTTCACAGCACAAAGTATGCAAGCCATTCTTTTATGCCAAGAGTGGCTGGATATGCTGATGAGCTGGGTGTTTTGAATTCCTTTGATACGTCCTTGAATCATTTTAAATGAAGGCTGTTAGAATTGATTGTTGATTGATGTTTTGTGTTTTTGTTGTTACAGATTGACAGATGTACACTTCTTTTTTTTTCTCTTTTGTAAATATCCTTTTGTTATGCTATTATTGATATTACATTGTTATGTTTCACTCTGGCTCTGTAATTAATTATTGTAAAATGGACAGTGTTGTCCATCAATAAATAAATAAACTCTTGAGATTTTGTCTTTCCAATAAGACACATTTGCCCATTTTAAAATATAGTATGCTCTAGAAAAACCTATATATAACGTTTTATTAAGATATAGCACAAAATACTAAAATCAAGCCAAAGGAAAACTTAAGGAACTTTGAACATATATCAGTGATGTCCAGAATGGTACATTAGATTGAAATTCGTGAAAGTATTCTGAAATTTGGTCAGCGTAAGTCAAATTTTCCAGACACCAAGACGTGTACCATGTATTTTTTTAAGTACATAGAACAAATTTTTCCTCCGTCAAACAGTAATAGGTATGAGTCGAGTTAGTTCAGATTTATGCAGTATATATTCATATATGTGGAAATCGTTGATTGAAATCAAATCAAAAGTTAAGAAAACTAATTATAGTCCATTTGTGTGTCTATATGTCCCAGTCATATAATTTCTTCAGTTTTTCATCTTAAAAATTTGGCGATGTAAATTATAACATTTAAGTACTTCCATTAATTTATGAGAAAAAAGAAACTGTTTAAAATAAAATCTCGAGATATTTTATCATCATTTCAAAAAAGCAGTGAAGAAACTATTTCTTTGGGTGAATTTTACTTTAAATCTCTCCAAATGAATTTTGATTACTTGCTCTTCTCGCTAGTGATGACGAATCAAAACAAGAGGAAAATTTACAGAAAGTAAAGATCACATTAAAATAACTGTCCCATGATTTACAACTGTCGATTCGATGCCACACTGTTAAATATCAATAGTCGAACCACATCCGTATGCATACGAAAGTAGTGGAAAATGTTGACAGCAAGCATACCTTAAAATTTCTCCTTGTACGTTTAGATAATTTAGTAAAAAATTGGTCCCAGCAAAAGATGTTTTCCATTTTGTCAAGTAGCTTTGGATCCTTAAAATTAGCAAATACCTTTTTGCATTTGAGGCTTTTTCTGAAAACTCCAGCCCATTATTAAATTTTGAAAGGGCATATAAGTTTGAGGGCATAATTCTCCAACTTGCTTGGTTATAGAAACTGTTTGGATATTGGTTTATTTTCATTTTCATAAATATTTCCACTTGTAACTCTCTTAGAATATGTAGAAATAAAAAAGTTTTCAGTTTTGTTAATGACGCATTTATCACGATGTTAATTTCCGTATTTGTCCCATCTTTTTAATGGGCGCATTCGCCACGATGTCGAGATTAATTTTTATTGATAATATTAATATTCTTATCCCTGGTTATTCCTGTTTTCAATCACTTACTCTGTTCGTGTGTTTTAGAATGCACGGTATACGGTAGGTCACTATTCTGAACCTGCAGCCCTTTTTCCTGCTCTAATACGTTTATTTCATATGTTAAATAATGGATATTGGAAATCTTATTTGAATTAGTGACATTTACTTTTCGTGACAAATTGGTGGTTTAAGAAATCGCCCCAATGAAAACCCTAGAAATCAAATAAAATTTCCAATATATTAGTAATTTGTTTCTTCCTACATAGGACTTGTCAGCGTTGTACAATCCATATTGATCAAGAATAATTATGCAGAATAAAATTTATTGCAAAAATTACTCAACATTAACAACAACGATCAAAGTGGTTATTATATTTTAATATTAGTAATTTCAATAAATGGTAAAGAAAGTTGCGATTTTTTCTGTGAATTTTATGTGAAATCTTTCTCCAGATGGATATTGAAAAACATCCACCACTTATTCTCATTCTCTTTGTCAACCTCTATCCATCCACTCCTGGATGTAGATCTCTCTCAGTTGTTTCCATCTTTCTCTATTCTTCGCCAATCTCATCCACTGTTTGCCCGCCACTGTCCTTATGTCGTCTACCCATCTTTTTTGAGGTCTTCCCGTGCTTCTTGTTGTCTCCCTCGGTCTCCATTCCAGGATTCTTCGTGTCCATCTGTTGTCCTCATATCGGGCTATGTGGCCAGCCCATCGCCACTTCATTTTTGTAACCTCCTTCACGATGTCTTTGACTTTCGTTCTGCTTCTTATCTCGGTGTTTCTAATCCTGTCTCTTAATGATATTCCAAGCATGTTTCTTTCCATCGCTCTTTGGACTGTTTCTAATTTTTTAGCGGACTTTTTGGTGAGGGACATAGTCTCTAATCCATACGTACACACCGGTAATATGCATGTGTCGTATGCTTTTCTTTTTAGATTTATGGGAATTGAATTATTTTTCAGGATGTATGCAAGTTTACCGAAAGCGGCCCATGTCAGCTGTGTTCTTCTTTTTATTTCAGCATCCTGGTTTGATTTCCCTAGTCTGATGTCATGACCCAAATATACATAGTGTTCGACGTTTTCTATCCTCTGGTTCTGTATTGTTATGTTTGCCTGTTCGTGGCTCATTATTCTCATTAGCGGAGACGAATCAAATCAAGAATGAAATTCCCAGAAAGTAACTGTCCCATGATTTACAATTGTTGAATCGATAACCACGTTGTAAAATATAAATAGTCAATTAACGTCCGTCATTGCTTCAAGTGGCTTTGCGTCCTTAAGATCAATAAATACCTTTCTGAATTTGAGGCTTTTGCAGAAAACTCCAGCCTGTTATTGAAGTACTCATTGATATAGCTCAGAATTTTTGAATGAGCATGTAAGTTAGAGGGGGTAACTCTCCAGCTTGCTTGGTTGTAGAGACTGCTTGGATATTCGTTTACTAGGTAAGATAGATCAACATTTTCATAAAGATTTCCACTTGTAACTTTCTTAGTGTTTAGATTAATCCAAAAAAAAATGTTCGAATATGTAGAAATAAAAAAGTTTTCAGTTTTGACTATTCTTTTTTTCTCCAAAATAGTTTTTAGTAAATTTTTAAAAAACGGGGTCATAATATTTTAGTTAATGACGCATTTACCACTATGTTAATTTTCGTATTTGCTCTATCTGTTTAATGGGCGCATCCGCCAGAATGTCTAGATTATTTTTTATTAATAATTTTAATATTCTTCCACGACATTCGAATTAAGGTTAATTTTTTTTTTAATATTATAATGTCTGTTATATTTTCTTTGGTGAAATTGAATGCATATGAATAATTTTTCAGTGTTTCTCTGGACACGCTATATAACAGTATTTATTATCAATAAAATATGTAATGTGATCTAGAAATTTCTAGGTTCTTAAAAAAATCTGTAAAGTATAATTCAAGCAAAAAGTTTTAATTTTATATATTCCTTAGTAAAATAAGAAGTAAAAAATTTTCTTGTATTTTTTATTTATGAATAAAATAATAATGTGATGTAGAAAATTTCACCTTCGTTTACCAAAACAAATGTACGTGATTCAATTTGTTATTTATTAACTAAAAAGAAGATAATAGTAAATTATTAATATCACCACAACTTACAAATTGTTCGTGAAAAATCGCGTCAGTTTTTTTAAAGTAGGTTTGGAGCACTTGATTTGGGCTTTGATTCTAGTTCACTTGATGACGCTTTTTTATACATTTTTGAGTGATCGTTTACAAAAACAAAAGTGAAAATTCGTCAAAATCGTTTTGTTATTCAAAAAGCCAGAATACAATATCCCTAAAAAACATCCTAATGAAAAGAAGCTCAGGCTGATAGTACTCTCTAAGAAACATTTAAAAACTTCTAATTAAAAAATTAATGACATTTAAAAAATATTTCTTTGGTCTGTTGATTGGGGTTTATACATTGTCTTCTCCATGTTAGTGACTAAACTTACCTTGATTCTTAATTCTTCTAGCATCTGTTGTGTCATAAGGGTTTTCCGATATTAATATCACGCCGTCTGCATATTTAAGATACTTTAGGTTATTGAGTCATTCTTCATTGATAAGTTGTTGTACACCGAAGAAATCAAGAAAAAGAGAGATTGTGTATTTCAGTGTATATTTTATATTATTATCAGTCAAGCGCTTTCGGTCTTACTCAGACCATCCTCAGGGCTCAGACTCCAGAAACAAGAGAATATGGTCAGCAAATAAGCTTACTCAGTACTCACCAACCACACTCACTCGTCAAAGGGCACACCTTAACCCTGCCATTTGGAGAATAGTCTCCAACGCCAACGCAGTGTGTGTCTTTTGAGTTGTTAATGTAAAATTGATTGTTTTATTAGTATTAATATATGCATTATTCTGAATGATTTAATTGTAATTTGGGATAGACCTTTTAATCGTATATGTGATTTGTTCTGTGTAGAGGCTGCGCTGGCGTTGGAGACTGTGTCTAAATGGCAGGGTTAAGGTGTGCCCTTTGACGAGTGTGAGTGTGGTTGGTGAGTACTGAATAAGCTTATTTGCTGATCATATTCTCCTTTTCTTGATTATTCGTTGATAATCAAATCAAATTTTTCATCGTAGATAGGTCTGGTGAGTACTGAATAAGCTTATTTGCTGATCATATTCTCCTTTTCTTGATTATTCGTTGATAATCAAATCAAATTTTTCATCGTAGATAGGTCTTTAAATAAATAAATAAAACCTTTATTCTCATGAATTTCATAGGTGAAGCATTACGTCAAAAATTCAATTTTATATATCTGATCACTTTCCTATGTCCAAAGATTTATTCATAATAATAAATTCCTTTATTCCCAACAAAATCAAATTAAATTTGACAAATCAACGTCAGAAAGCGAAACATATCTATGCTAAAAAAGTATGAATAGAAATATACAACAGTTACTATTGTAAATACGTTTCCTAAAATATAAATTTAAAATTATAAAAACATTTATTCTGTAAGAACTGAGTAGTAGCTTGCTTGAAATCTTAACTATTTTTAATAGACCTTATTTTTTGTGGTAACAGCCATTGGCCCTGACAGCCATGTAATAAGGTCCTTTTTCAAAATATGCTGGACTATGGGCTGGTACCCTTAGATCCCCTCTGTCTCTTAGGACAGTTGACATTTCAATGCTGTAATGATCACTGTTAACAGCAAAAAGGTCATTGTGTTTTTTGACAAACATTACTAGGGACATAAAATATAATGATGGTGCAGTCATGATATTCAGAGATTTAAAATGAGGTTTACATGATTTTCTAGAGTGAAACTCCAGCATAAATCGGATAATTCTTTTTTATGTAATAAAAATTTTTTGGGTAGTCGAAGATGATCCCCAATTGCTGGATGACTTTGATTTGCCTAATTACACGAATTCGTTAGTACCGGTGGATTTCCGCAATACTCTAGGTAGCAACCAACATTCAATTTTAAATTTATTTAATACCGATCTAAATGCAGACATTGTATTTACTTCCAACAATGAAAGTGAACAAATTCTCTATGACTGTGTTTGCTTTTACAACCTTACTCAGTTCTTCAAATCCACCTAATTCTACCAAGGAAAATATAATATAAATAGATGTCACTGTCCTCAAATATTGTGGAAAATCTTGATATTATGGCGAATACGCCTATTAAAATAATTTTATATAGGGCGGAATACATATACACCAAAATAAACAGCGTGGCATATGCATATCGTTAACTATAACATTAATACCCCATCTTTTTTAAATATTATAAAACAAAATAAAACAATAAAAGAACAGTCAAAACTAGAGTAAAACAACCAAAACTTCTTTGTTTCTATACGTTCTAATATTTTTTTGGAATTTAGAAGTTTAGAAGTCGAATTTTTATAAAAATGGATACTTCTCTTACCTAACACACAATCCTATTTTATGGATTTTTTATTAACCTACAAATTCCTGATTACATTACATAGTTTATTTATATTAGATATTGTTATATAGCGTGCCCAGAGGAACATTGGAAAATTATTCATATAAACTTAATTTCACCAAGGAAAATATAATAGACAGGTCGAAGTACTATTAAAAAAATATTAACCTTAACTGGTATGTGGTCAAAGAATATTTTTAAAAACCATTAATTAAAACAAATCTTGACGTAGTGGCGAATGCGCCAAATAAAATTACCTTTTTGATAGGACAAATACAAAAATTAACATCGTGATTATTTTTTAAAAAACTATTTTAAAGAAGAAAAATAGTCAACATTGCAAAACGTTTTTATTTCTACACAAAACTGCGGAGCTCAGAACAAAAAAGATTAGACATCCTTAATTTTTACTAAATGTTAAATTTTAAAGTATGAACGACCCATATTTATTCTTTAGTGTAAGGGTTAGTTTAGTGAAAATTCTTGGTAGTAGTTGTAAATTTTCAGAAGTATTGAACATTAGGTTTTGTTTTATTCTCAAAAATAATTTTATTTTAACTTTTTAAGTAACTTGTCTGATTTTTTTGACGTTTTAATTTTATTTTTAGTTTTTAAATGACACTTTGTTTTTGTCGCATTATTAGAATTTGTTTTTCGTTTTTTTTTGTTACTAAAGATCACAAAGACACTGGATTAATATTTTTACATTTTACTATTTGCTTCAAATAAAATATTTCTTATTTTTGTTTTTCTCTCAATTTATCGCTACCTTTTTCTTTTATATACAAAACTTAAATAAAATATATCGGCAAATCAATATTTTTCTATTCGATACGTACTGATACATAATATCGATACACCTGGAGTCACACCAGGTCTAAAAATTGTTTATGAACGCACAAATTTTTGCTGCATGCCATACAACATAAATTTTTACTAATGTGGACGCGCCATTAAATTTACTCTTCCAATCTCCGTTTTAATGGCTTTGCTTGTAAGATAGTTTGCCAGCTTATACCTTGTCCGGTGCACATTTAGAGCCGAAGCAACCCTTCAGGATAATTATACCGGTTTATAAACTTATCCGTGGAGACCTTCGGACACGCGTTACACAGCAAAGAGAACGCGTGTATGGGGTCATGTTATCTCTCTCATTTGGAAAGTAAAGTTTTGTTCTCAACCCTCATCAGAGGACGTTCTGGCCAATCGCTGTTCGGAGGAAGAGAGATAGTATGACCTCGTATTCGCTGTCTCTCTCTCTCTCAATTTGCCTTGTAACACGTGCGAAATATTTCGTGCTGGCACTGATGGGGACTCTCGGAGTGGCGGGTCCTTAGGGAAGCCGATTAAGTCGCAACGGCAATATAAACCAACAGTTAAAGACCTTGTATGGTTTGTTTTAATTTTTAAAAATATTAATATTTCACATACAACTTCAGATTTGAACATAATCGACTTAAATCTCTAAACAAGAAGTTGTAATTTTGTACAAGGCTTTAGTCTGAGAACCTAGTAACTAATATCGTATCCCAAAAATAGAAAAATCAGAATATCATCACGTAATATTTATTTCACCATTGTAAACTCCTATCGAGGAGTATCTTAAGCTCATAACTGGTGGCACATAATGCTTTAAAATTATATTTCCTTATCGGTGATGAAGATACAGTGTACTAAAAAAAATGCAAATTTGAGTCAAAGCTAAATTCAGGTATAATAATAGATGGAAAATTCTAGACTTTTAGTCCGCTCTTTTAAGTAATATAACAAGAACTATAAGCTGTGTAAGTGATAAAAAGGTTTAATTCGCTATGAACCCCATATACATACTTACCTTGGATTTCTGAAATATTTTAAAAACAAAAATATTTGGCAGCATGTTCTAGCAGTTCGAATTACTAATAACCAAAATAAGTCATTTTTCTTAATAGAACAAAAATGTAATTTTCAAATAATCTATCTAAAACTGTTATTGTCAGGACTGTTCTAATAGGCTGTAGGTAGGAGTAAATTATATTCTGCTTATTAATTTAAGTATGAATAATTTTATAGACTTGAGGGCCCTTGCCCCTTAATAGGGTTTGTGTTTTTAGAACTTTCTGAACACTTATTTATACTCATAGATAGGGCGTTTCTCTCTATTACTTTATTTAGTAATAAAAAAAAATTGAAAAATATGGTGTATTAAATTTTCTAGATTTTCCTCAATAAGTTTTTGATTTTACCAAGTTTTTAAGCTAAATTTCAAAAATTTTACTTCTGGTATGGAACTTTATATTTCAATTTTCTCAACAAAACCACTGGTTTTCTCAATAATTCACTGACCAAACATGAGCTAGTTCAAAAAATGAAACAATTATATTTTTTGAATACATTTATTTTATAATACTGTTTCTTTTTTGTAATATCCAATTTAATACAACAAACTATTGATCATCTGTATTTATTTAAAGAAATAACTGGAGAGATTTATACAAAATATTCAGTATGGTTTTTACAGTAAAAATTTATATTTTGGTTAATATATAGAACTTTGGTTAACAAGAAAAAAAAAAGATAAAGTAATACATATACGTTCTTTAAAAGGAGCACTATAGTATTTTCTTCAAAAAAAGGCTGGTGTCTTCGACTTTGTCTATGTCGAAACCTGCTTTACATGGATCCAGGAGGCATTACTACTGATCTATAAAGGAAAAAACAATGTAGCTCACAATAATGTATATTAAAATTAAAGTATTTGCCAATAATTATTATTTAACAGAAATGCTATTTGCATATTTTGTCATACACATTATGCAAAAGGTAATTATTTTCAGAATAATGACAAGTGATCCCCTTAGTTCACTAATGTGGTCTAAGTTGACTTATTTATTATCAAAGCAGTAAAAATGAAAAATTTTATCTATGTTCAAGTGATTCCAGGATGTGTTTTTAAAGAAAATGTATATTTTTATTACCACATCGTCAACATGTATTTTTAAAAGTAATTTTATATTATTTATCCAATAGATTTTATTAATTTTTTTTCTCTTATAATTAGTAGATTAGGAGCAGACAGACAACTTATCAAAAGGCATTTTAGATTTGTGTAACCACAAACCATAGACATTAAATAAGTCTGGGGCTCTCCACCTGAAAATTTTAATATTTTAACCCAAGACTGCCTTCGCAGGATAGTT
This sequence comes from Diaprepes abbreviatus, assembly GCA_034092305.1. Taxonomy (NCBI): domain Eukaryota; kingdom Metazoa; phylum Arthropoda; class Insecta; order Coleoptera; family Curculionidae; genus Diaprepes; species Diaprepes abbreviatus. Next base: position 3,118,401 of record JASJET010000196.1, on the reverse strand, counting down.
TTGTCCCATGTCGCACATTTTTGTTTACAATTCTGGTTCGGCATTACTTTTCCGATACCATATAATCTCAGTAGTGATTGCACATTCGTAGGATGGGCAGTCGGTCAGCCAATAGCAAGGTCTTTTACTAACTATATAATAAAGACTCCTCAGTTCAAAAAATGTGTTTGAATTTTTAACGGACTTCAACAAGTGTTACTCAAATTCCTTGGGTAGCTTCTTTCTAAACACCAACACTGCTTATATTTTCGATGTTTTCAAGGTCAGCATTTTTTTTTTTGAGAATAGGTCCTAGCCTCAACTTGGCGATTAAGAAACTCCAAGATAAAATATCTAAATAAGTAATTAATAGTCACTAAGTAAGATAGTGTACGAATAAAAAATTCCATTTTAAAGGGTGTTATAAATTATAGAAATTATGAACTAACATATTTAATGCAAATGATTAATGCCTTATTTTCTTATCAATTTCTTAAGCACAAATTTTAATATTTAAGTTAATTTGTTGACTTAAATTAGACAAGTGAAAATATTTAATAAAATTACAAAAATTTCGTTTTTGTAAAATAACTGGGAAATTCTTCATACGCACCTAATTCTACCAAAGAAAATATAATATAAATGAATGTTACGGTCTTCAAATATTGTGGAAAATCTTGACATCATGGCGAATGCGCCCATTAAAATAATTTTCTATAGAACGGAATACATATACACCAAAATAAATAGCGTGGCATATGCATATAGTTAACTAGAACACTAATACCCCGTCTTTTTTAAATATTATAAAAAAAAAATAAAACAGTAAAAGAACAGTCAAAACTAGAGTAATACAACCAAAACTTTTTTGTTTCTATACATTCTAACAACAAATATCCAGACAGTCCCAGTAAACAAGGGAGTTGGATTATTTCTTCGACAGGGGTATGTTCGAAGGGTTACTTCCTCAAACTTGTATGACGTTTCAGCATTCTGAGCATTATTGAGGAGTACTCATTGATGAGCTGGACTTTTTAGCAAAAGGGAGCAACGTATGACAAAGACTGCGGTGTACATTGACTTTTAATATTTTATTGTGACATCCAGATTATGGGATGGTTATTTTAACATTTTAATAGTTTTATGTAAATTTTCATCTTGGTTAGATTCGTTTCCACATAGAAAAGAAAACATCATTAATTTTTGAAGTATTTGATTAAAAGTCTTAAATCAGTTTTTGAACCGCAAAACAATTTTGATGATCTCTCAGTTGTGTTATCAAATTATCAGTTAAAAAGAGTTACCAAGTCAATTAAAAACAACGGCCAAACCAAGTGCTCCAAATTACTTTTAAAAAAGCCGATGCCAGTTTTCATGAAAAATTTGAAACGTTTGTAGCCATTCCTTGAATTGAAATTGATAATTTTCTATTACCTTCTTTATTAGTTTATAAATAATAAATTGAATCATGCCAATTTGTTTTGATAAGCGAAAGTGGAATTTGCTACATCGCAGTATTATTTTATTCATAAATAAAAAATACAGGAAAGTTTTTTACTTCTTATTTTACCACAAAATTAAAATTTTTTTCTGGAATCCTATTTTATGGATTTTTTATTAACCTACAAATTTCTGATTACATTACATAGTTTATTTATATTAGATACTGTTATATAGTGTGCCCAGAGGAACATTGGAAAATTATTCAATGAACTTAATTTCACCAAGGAAAATATAATAGACAGGTCGAAGCACTATTAAAAAAATATTAACCTTAACTGGAATATGGTCAAAGAATATTTTTAAAAAGTCAATTTAAATAAATCTTGACACAATGGCGAATGTGCCCGATAAAAATATTTTTTGATAGGACAAATACGAAAATTAACATCGTGATTATTTTTTAAAAAATTATTTTAAAGCAAAAATGAATAGTCAATATTGCAAAACTTTTTTATTTATACACATATGGACATTTTTTTCAATAATTTAAACACTAAAAAAATTACAAGTGGAAATATTTATGAAAATGTTTACCTACCTTACCTAGTAAAGAAATATCTAATCTCCATAGCCAAGTAAGTTTGAGGTAAACCTCAAACTTGCATGCCCTTTCAAAATTCTGAGCTCCATCAGAGGGTACTTCAACAATTGGCTCGAATTTTCAGGAAAAGCGTCAAATGAAAAATATATCTGTTGATCTTAAGGACGCAAAACCACTTGAGGTCTTTTGCTGGGAGCAACTTTTGACTGTCATCCAAACCTACAATGTAAAATCTTAAGCTATACTATCTTGCTTCAGCATTTTCTACTACTTTAGTGTGTATATAGATAGGATTTGACTATTCATATTTTACAATGTATTATTGAATGAACGGTTAATCATAGACTGTTATTTTAATGTGGTCGTTACTTTCTATAAATTTCATTCTTTGTCTGATCCATCTCCACTAATGAGATCACCAAATGGTGGAAATATTTCGATATCCATCAGGAAAGAGATTTAAAGTAAAATTCAAACACACTTTCTTCACAGTTTTTGTTAAATTATTAATATTAAAATATATTAATCACTTTGTCCGTTGTTGTTCATATTGTTGAATAATTTTTGTAATAAATTTTATTCTTGATCAATATGGACTATACAACGCTGACGAGTCCTAAGTAGGACGAAACAAATGACTAATATATTAGAAATTATATATGATTTCTATTGTTTTAATGGAGTGGTTACTCAAACCAAACAAAACGTAAATATCACTAATTCAAAGAAGATTCCTAATATCCATTAATTAACATATGAAGTAAATGTATGATAGCAGAAAAAAGGATTACGGATTCAAGTTGGTGACGTACTGTATACCTAGCATTCTAAACACAGGAAGACAGTAAGTGATTGTTTGGGTAAGTATAAGTTTTCTATATTATGAAACAAGAAAGAAAGACCTAAAAAGTCGAAAACTCATATAACAGGTAGAAAATCGATAATAACCATATTTTAAATGTTGTTTGCTCATACCATTTACATACCTTTTGAACTTTTTACGGTACTGTGTATTCTATTTTTTTTTCAATTTTTATATAGTTAACAGGAGATAGAAATGTAGATATTAAAAAAGGAAATTTAAATATCAAATTACCATTTTTTGTTTAATATCAGGGTAAATTTCGTAATAAATGTGATATTGGAACGAAATTACCTGCTAAAAAACAAAAAAATAAAGAAACTCTAAAAAAACCTATAGGTCTTCAGAAAAAAATAAAATGTAACGAGAATCACTAGACCAAAGTAAAAAAAAAAAAAAATAACAGATGCCAAAGTTAAGGCAACAAAAAGCAAACTCTGACGGTACTAAAATAAAACTAAACAATGCTATCAGTCAAATAGACCAAGTTCCAACAAAACAATAACATAAAATTCAAGCTGAAAAATTGAAACATTAGATAACTACTTTCAAAAGCTAAAACAACAGTTAAATAAATACTTTCAAAAGCTATATTTTTCAAGAGTGAAACGAGACAAAAATACACAATAAATAAAAACATCCAAAATAATAGAAGAATAGAGGGTATGCCAGAAACAGAGGTAGATGAGACATGCCCTAAAAGAATTTAAAAATAACCGTGCTCCCGGAAAGGACCGAGTAATTCCTGAGATCCTAAAATTAGGAGAAAAAACGCTTTAATTAAAAAAAAATATTATTCAATAAGACAGTGATATCAAAACGATTCTAAAAGACTGGAATAATGCAGTAGCCATCTTATCTCATAAAAAGATTGGTCAAATCTAAGAAACTATAAAACATATTACCCTTAATTAGAATGTCGTCAAAATTGTTAATTAAAATTAATCTTGATATCGTGGTGAATGCGCACATTAAAAGGATGAGACAAATACAATGCGTCATATTATGACCCAATTTTTTAAAACCTTATCAAAAACTATTTTAAAGAAAAAGAAAAATAGTCAAAATTGAAAACTTTTTTATTTATACATATTCATTTTTTTTTTTTGAATAATTTAAGCACTAAGAAAGTTACAAGTGGAAATCTTTATAAAAATGTTTGCCTATCTTACCTAGTAAACAAATATTCAAACAGTCTCCATAACCAAGCAAATTGGAGAGTCAGCCCCTCGAATTTACGTACCCTTTCAAGATTTTGAGCTCTATCAGCGGGCACTTCAAAAATGGGCTGGAGTTTTTAGCAAAAGCCTCAAATGCAGCACGGTATCTGTTGATCTTAAAAGGCAAAGCCACTTAACGAAACGAAACACATCTTTTGCAGTAATTTTTGACAAACCTACAAGGTAAAATCGTAAAGTATACTTGCTCTCAACATTTTCCACTACTTAGTGTGCATATGAATGTGGTTTGACTATTGATATCTCACACTGGGGCATCGAATCGACAGAAGTAAACCATGGGACAGTTATTTTTTGATAGCTCACAGTGGAGCATCGAATCGATAGTTGTAAATCATGGGAGAGTTATTTTAACGTGTTCATTACTTTCTGTGAATTTCACTCTTGTTTTGATTCGTCTTCATTAATGAAAAGAGCAATTGATCAAAATCCATTTGAAGAAAGATTTAAAGTAAAATTCACAGAAAAAAATCGGTCCGTTCTTCACCGCTTTTTTGTAATTAAGAAGATTAAAAGTAGAAAATGTTTATCTATCTTAACTAATAAACAAATATCTGGAAGTCCCCGTAAACAAAGGAGTTGGTGGGTTATTTCTTCAAACCGACATGCCCTTTTAGAATTCTGAGCAGTATTGGAGTACTTTAAGCTCGACAATGGGCTAGACTTTTTAGCAAAAAGGCCGTAAGCAACGTTTGACAAAATCTTTTGAACCTACAATGTAATCTTAATCTAGTTTTTAAATTTCCACATTTTCCATTTTGGTGTAAGTAGGAATGTAATTTGACTATTGAGATTGTATAGTGCGATATTGATTTGATAGTTATAGATCATAGGACTGTCATTTTAATGTAATAGTTACTTTCTGTGAATTTTGATCTTGTTTCATTAGTCTCCACTAACGAGAACTGCAAGTGGTGGACGAGTTTTGATATCCATCTGAAGAGAGATTTAAAATAAAATTCACAGAAAAAAAAATCGTTACTTTTTTCAAAGCTCTTTTTAATTCTATGGGATTATGTATATCTCTAACAAAGTATAGTTGGTTATCCCGAAAAGCTAGATTCATGTTTAGTTAGTCGAAATGCTTAAAGTATAAATTCTCGTATAAATTAGTCCTAGTCGCACATATCGTCTAATAAACAGAAAATGTCCGGACCATAGATAAAATATTTATAGATCCGCAAAGCTTAATCCCAAAAACGGCAAATTTACGACAATAAAATGTAAACATCCTAAACCAGATGTCGGCATGCGCACTACAAATTGATCAGATGACCATCGACAGGACCGAACTTCGAAAATCTATTTAGTTAGTTCAATTAGTCATAAATGAAGCAAGTTATCAAAGTTGCAATCTTTAGTAAAGAAGTCGATCTCATGTAACTTTCTTGTTCTGGGAGTTATATCATATGGGCACAAATAATATCTGAAGCAGAAGGGAATAATCCTATCAGTGTACCGATGGGAGTTAGTTTAGTAATTTCTTATACTGTGAAAGTAAAATTGTGAAAAAAATGTATCTTACTATTTCTCTAATCTATTGTTTCCGTCTGTGTGCGTTAACTTTCTTGTTGTGGGGTGGGAGTGAATAATTAACATTTTTAAAGTTCGACAATTTATTCTCTAATTATGAAAAAATAATTACCATCTTTTCCTTGTCTTTTTTTTTAAATTTTTTAAGAAAATATTGATACGAAATGGGTTTTTTAACGAATATGCAGGATTTGAAAATAATTTTATATAATAATATTTTTCTGCCGTAATGGTGAACGGAGCATATATTTTCTTATCGCATTAATTTTTTCGACAAAATGATAAAAATGTTATTTCAAATAAAATAAGTGAACAAGGTCATTGTTGGGGGTGAATAAAAAAAATATACCAACAAAAGAAATTCACATTTGTCTAACTTATTTCGTAATATTTTGATTCTGTTAACATATTAATGAATTTTTTATTTGACGATTTGAAAGTGAGGATTTCCATGACAACATGATTCATGACAATTTCATAAAATGAGTACGGACATAACTAATCTGAATTTACTTCCAAAACTAGTATTAATAATGAACGACGCTTTTTAACGTCATGTCCACAATCTTCAAACATACAAAATTATAAATCAGATTGGCTGCAGAACAAAAAAAAAAACATTTGAGCTGGTTGGAAACATCGGTTAAATATAAGGTAGATGAAGTTATGCAAGAATATGGACATTGTGCAAATTAGTTACTGGAAAAAATTCGTTGGCAATTTGGAAAAATAATTCAAACAGAGCTTAGAAATTATATAGCCAATAGCCGATTATGGCTACAATATAAACCTTGTACTCAAGTATTTTATGTATATAACCAAATAATAATACATTATAATTATTGTAAGTTATGTATGTATGTTTTAAAATATTCCAACTTCATTATGAGGAAGTATGTTTTTATTCATAATTATACTTACTTGCATTGCCAAATAAATATATTTTGAAATGAATCGTTAGTTTTTATTTATGTAAGTAATGTAATAGATGGAGAAATTATACCATTTCTTGACATGTTGATGAATGTACTTTTTTCATATGATAGAATAAACTATTCTATGGTTTGGTGCGAATTATGATTTTTTTTTAAGAATTGACTGTTTAAAAATTCAGTTTATCTGTTGGTAATCATTTGGAAAGTGCCAGAAATATATCATACTACATGTTTTGGAAATTTAATGTTATACGAAAACAACGTAAATCCAAAAACATTATTTTTTACCCTATAGAGAAAAAGGAAAATAAATCAAATAAAATATGTACACATTCCATTATATTAAATAAAAACACAAGAACAAATAAAATAAATCACTTAAAACGCTATAAATCCGTTTAAATCGCACGTAACTTGCAAAGCAAAAATAAACACAAAAATGGCGTTAAGCCGATACTGTGCTGTTTACGGATGGCACTACGAAACAACCGATCGATAACAGGAAGTCGCTTATGCGCATGGCCTCATCTGGCCAGCATCCAAAAATATGACTGCCGCCCGATGTGCAGAAACGCATTTTTTTGTCCATGGTTTGCCATTTTTTGGCTTTAGCAGCCGACAAGAGTAGGGATCCATAGTAGAGATCAGTGGTCCGGACCATGCTATGCGCCATTTTGGGGAAAGTGAAGCCATAACAAGAGTGAATACGCTGTCGCCACTGAAAAATTATACCGACTAAACGTAATCGTTTATCTCCCACTGACAAGGTTTGAGGCAATTTACATACCTTTCCGAAATTTCATCGACATAAGTAGTTGAACGAAACGAATGGTAGAAAGAGATAAAATTACAGTATTACGTTATAACCTTACCCAACTTAACCAATTCGTGTCAATTGATTGTTTTTTGTGGATGTCTGCCATACTATTGGTCGGTCGTAAAAATAGATTAAAATTTTTTATTGTATTTTTGGTTGTTAAAAATAACTAGTCATTAAAAAAAGCAATATGTTGACGAACCGTTTCTTCAAAACGTTTTATTTTTTGAAAAAACAGTTGAAATGTTAATTAGGTGGTACCCCGTTGTTTTCAATATTTTCTAATTTCTAATTAAAATATTCTTAGAAAGTTGAATATCTAGCAAATTTCAAGTAAATTTAAGATTATAAATATATAAAATTTATACACTAAATTCTGTTCATATCTCAATAGTAGGAGCGTACTGTTTAAAAATTGTTTTCCTACGGCTAGTTCTAATTATGGATTAACATAAACACTTGTGTCCATATATCCATAACGGTCGAGTATCTTACTTTGAAACAGTTAAGTGTAACATAATTATTTCATCAACACAACTTATAAAAAATTTGAGAAATAACATTTTGTAAGATATTTAAAACTTTTATTTAAATAAGTAACATTAAATTTTATATTCAAATAATGTTAAATGTAACATTTTACTTCCTTACGCTGTGTTAAACCTATACTACACTACAATTAAATAAATGATTTGATTTACAAGCCAAACGGCTTCGCACTCCCTCCAGGGATTATTCACTCATACCAGGCATACAAAGACACCAAAAGTATGAAGCTCTGTGGGAACCCTTTCCATGTTATCGGGTCCTAGGTGACGATGTCTGCTGCATTTCCCATGAATTTTCGGACGGTTCGCGCGGTTGCTAGGAGAATTGCTTTATGCATCGGCTTATAAAGATGCTCACTAAGGCCCAGTCCCTTGATGTTCTGCAGGAGGTTCTTCGGTATCACTCCAGTTGTTGCCAGTATTATGGGAATCGTTTGGACGCTGTTCATTGCCCATTGTCTTCGGATTTGGACCTCCAGATCTCTGTATTTGGCGATCTTCTCGTTGTATTTTGGCCTTAGGTTGTTGTTGTTAGGCACAGCAATGTCGATTAGTGTAGTTCGCCTAGAAATTTTATCTATTAGTCTGGTCTATTATGAGCTACTGTTTGATCCGTCAGAACCGTTCGGTCCCAATATAACTTGAACTGGTTGTTTTCAAGAATAGGCTCTGGATTGTATTTGTAATAAGGCACTTTTCCTACCTGTAATAGGTTTAACTTTTCTGCTAACTCTTGGTGGAGTATCTTAGCGGCTGAGTCGTGTCTTTCCTTATACCCGGTTGCGGCAAACGCTTGGCATCCTCCAGTTATGTGCTGAATTGTTTCCGATGTTCGACAGCCATATCTGCATTGGTCATTTTCTATTGAGGGATCTCTAATAATGAACTTTCGATAGTTCTTCGTCGGAATAATCTGGTCTTGGATAGCTAACAAGAAGCCCTCCGTTTCCGGAAACATCTGTCCTGAAATCAACCAGTAGTTCGACGCTGAGTTGTCGACATTGTCCTGATTGATCTCATTTGGATGCCGTCCATGAAGTGGCTTCCGTAGCCAGGTTTGTAACTTCTCTTGGTCTGTTTGGTGGTGAGAAGTAATATCTTGTTCCCTCAACTGTAACGGTGTTGAATCGTCTGCCTCGCATATTGCTCGATGTAGTATGGAAGAGTCCGCCAATTTGTGGAAATATGAACGTAAGTTTATTATTTGTTGGTCGAGCTGCTTACCAATATCCACCAATCCTCTTCCTCCTTGGTGTCTTGGAAGCATTGTACGTTCAATAGCACTCCGAGGGTGATGTTTTTGTGCTTTTGTTAGGGGTGTCCTTATTTTTTCTTTGCAGGTTTTGGATGTCCGTCCTGCTCCACTTTACAATTCCAAAAGAGTAGCTCAGCGCAGAGCAAGCATACGTGTTGAGCGCCTTAAACAAATTTCTACTATTTAAATTAGTTCTTAATACCCGCCTTACCCTCCTGACAAATTCGGCTGTCAATTCGGCCTTCATAGTGCCATGATCAATTCTTTTAGCCTGTTTCATACCTAGATATTTGTATGCTTGGTCTGCTTCCATTGCAGCTATAGTTTCACCGTTCTGCATTTCAAAAACCCCCGGTTGTATCTTCCCTTTAACGATGTTCAAAATACGGCACTTGTCAAGTCCAAATTGCATTCCGATATCCCCGGAGAACTCCTCCACAATTTTAAGCATTTGTTCCAGCTGGCTTCTGGTAGCAGCCATCAGTTTAAGATCATCCATGTATAGAAGATGATTCGCTCTGACTATCTCTTCGTTGTTGTTTCTAACACTAAAGCCGTGTCTGGTGGAGTTCAAACGGCGTGATAGTGGGTTCATTGCAAGGCAGAACCACAACGGGCTAAGTGAATCGCCTTGAAATATTCCTCTTCGTATCGGAATGGTGTTAGTTTCAATGGTGTCGCTGGATGACACTTGCAATTGGATCCTAGTTCTCCAGGTTGACATGATGCGTTCTAAAAAGGAAACAAAATTATTGTCGACCCTGTACATTCTTAATATAGTTTTGAGCCACTCATATGGTACTGAGTCGAAGGCCTTCTTATAATCCACGTAGGCAGCAAAGAGGTTTCTTCGGTTGGTACAGGCTTGGTTATATATGACAGAGTCAACAATCAATTGTTCCTTGCATCCCATTGCTCCCCTCGTACATCCTTTCTGTTGAGTTGCAATGATGTTATTTTGCTCACAATGTGCATAGATGCGTTGGGTCAAGCAGGAGGTGATCACCTTATACAGTGTGGGTAGGCAGGTGATTGGCCTATACTTAGCTGGGTCATGTGTATTGTGTTGGTCCTTTGGTAGGAGGTACGTAATACCTTCGGTCAAGAACAATGGCATTTTTGCTGGGTTAAGAAAAATATCATTAATAAGATCAGCCAGCTGATGGTGCATACACCAGAACTTTTTGAGCCAGTAGTTCTGGATCCCGTCGAGACCTGGAGCTTTCCAGTTATGGGATTCCTTGATTATTCTTGAAATTTCCTCGGTGGTAAATGGCTCAAACTGCATCTGGCTGTAATCTTGGCAGATTTGGTGTTCTTCATTGATCCAGCCAGCTGCGATGTTACAATCGGCTGGTATGGAAAGTTGGTTTCCCCAGAACTCTTCTACCTGTTCTCTATTGGGATATCTATTATCTGCTATATTAGGTGGAGAGTTTAGGTTACGGTAGAAAGTAAATATTATTATGATTATAATTTATTAGGACATATAAATTTGAACCCTACAGGCCAACAAACGAGGTCCTTCAGAACAAAAAGCTTATTTATAGTACCTTTGGTCTTCAAGCCCCTACAAATCTTCACAAAATAATAATAAAAAAAGTATATTAAGGGTTGAATAGTATCATTAATGGAGGTCTTCTGGCTGGCCTATGGTTCCGGCCCCTGGTCGTACACACCTCCTCTATCACTGGTCAAGTTTCAGGTTTTCTTTCAAACTTAGTTGTCAGGACAGGAAGTCTTGCAATAATCGGCTGGATATTTAGTGAATTCATACAATAATTGATTGGTGGATAGCTAGGACGATGGATTTTAGTCATACTATATAGAGCAGTGGTTTCTACCGTTTTAACTTTTATGAGTGCTGGCTTCCTGCAATTACTGTATGTAGGGGGTATGTATTCCTATTAAAGTCAGTATATTACCTTGTATATAGGAGTTGTTTTTCTTGATATGCCTTTTTCTTTGTATATTAGATTCCTAAGGTATTTGGCCCTTTGTATACATTTTTGTTTAACAATTCCAAAGTGCCAATTTAAGATAGTTTTGTGGTATATATTTACACCTAAATATTTGACTGATGGCTTGGTGCATATTACTTGGTTGTTAAGTTATATAAAATAAATTTAATCCAGGGAAAAACAAAGATTACTTCACAATAATAACAACGACACAATAGGCGAGTTCTTTTATTCCATCGATAAAAAAGCGCTGAATTAAGCCGATGGATTCTTGTGACGTCATAAATGGATTTTCAATGCAATTTTGTTGAATTTAAAAACGCTCATTCCTAACTGACATATTATAAAATCTAACCTTAAAAACCCACAAACAAATATTTTTTAAATATTTTATTTGGGAGTTTGTTCTTCAGCATATTTATATTATTATAAAATTATGGGCTAAAAAATTTTAGCATATTAATACTTAGTATTGGTAATCTCATTTTAAGTGTCTTCATACATTATAATCTGAAATATATGGTCGTGTAGGTTAGATTTAATAGAAGAAATCCGTCATTTACAAAAAAAGATGTTCTATATAATAACTTAATCAAAAATAGTGACAAACGGTTTTTTTTAAGTGACAAATAATAAACATAACCTCCAAAACCTACACCTATTTTTCCCCCACTATCTATTCATCGCATTCATCGGGGTCTGAAGCTGATGAAATCGATGGATTGTTGATGCGTTCATCGATAAAAAAAAGAACGGTTTAATGATTAATCGCATTTTTATCACTTTATTTTAAGAACGATTTGATGGTTTTTAGGTTAGTGCGCAAAATCATCGATGTAATAAAAGAACTCGCCTTATTTTTTGATTTTTGACGGTTAATTTGACGTGCCAAAACGTCACTTTACCCAAATTGGCGCAGAGCATACTCCGGACATTTTCCGTTTGACAGCTCCATTACCATCTGTCATCCATTTTATTTTCAGAAATCCGTGCTTGAAGGTCTCCAGGGATAAGTTCACAAATCGGTTTTACTGAAAGATTGTTTAATTCGAAATGCGCACCGGAAGTGCAAAAAGCTGGCGAATTGTCTTAGGATTTAAAGCCAAAATTGATATGAATGCGAGGGCGAGTCCGCACCACAAGAAAAATTTGAGCGTAGGCGTATTACGCGCTTTATGTTAAAAATATCTCGTCCACACGGGAGATTTCGTTACGCGGTCAAAAGGGTTTTTTGTCTTAACTTTTATTATTAGGATTTTTGTTTATATTTTATTTAAAAATTAAAATGAAGCAAAATAAAATACTTCTTTCCGATCGATCCTTTTCATAGACATGTGCATGTCGGTACCCTGATTAGTCTAGTAGAGACGAAACATGTACCTCTGCTGTATCACTGTGGCGGGGAGGGTAAGTTATGACTTTCTTCTCAAAATGGTGGTACAGGTAGGCCATCATCTCGATGGTGGTGGAATAAGATAAATTGTGTTCTGTCGCAATTAATTCAAACTGTCTAACCTCTAACACGGAAAGGATATGATGGAACGAAGTTTGCATTTACTGTTCGCATTTCACTTCATTTATACACGGAGTTTCATATAGTTGTACGTTTGCTGAATGTGATTTCAGCACTACAACGGCGTAATGTGGATATATCCACTGCTATTACAACTCATACGGAGGAATCCGTGAAAGCCTCATAAACATATATACGTCGTCCGGCGGGAGATCGGCGAAGCCACGTTCAGGGTTCCGATCTGTCTTTTGCACAGACCAGTACATATCAGTACCTTGATGAGTCTAGCAGAGACGAAACATGTACCTCTTCTGTATCACTGTGGCGTGGAGGGTAAGTTTTGACTCTCTGCTCGATATGGTGGTACAGGTAGGCCATCATCTCGATGGTGGTGGAATAGGATAAATTGTGTTTTATAGCAATCTATTCAAATCGTGCAACTTCTAACACGGAAAGGATATGATGGAAGGAAGTTTGCATTTACTGTTCGCATTTCACTTCATATATATATATATATATATATATATATATATATATATATATATATATATATATATATATATATATATATATATATGGATGTACGCTTATTTTACGACAAAATATTAAATTTCAGATTTAATATTGCCCCAAAAACTCCCTAAATAAATCAATCTGAATAATACGGCATAATGTGCTAAAACTACAATTCTTCGATTGCGGAGAAAACCAGAGAATTAACGGCGCGGTGGCGGCACTATGACGCGGTGCTTCCCCGAATTTTGAATGTGACGTCACCAGTATTATAAAAGCGACAAGGCAGCGGCGTAATTAAGGACATTAAGGGTTGCTCTCATAAAGTCAACTTGTCCTTTTTTCGATTGAGTTTAGCTCTCGGGGGTCACGAAATTGTTCCCTTATTAGGACAAATCGTGGTTCTTAAAGTAGGTTGTCCCGAACAACATAAATTCTTCTAACAATAAAGAACATGTCACGTGTCTTACATTACTAAAATAGAAATTAAAATGACCGTCGATAAAAAGACGAGGTTAGTGGCGCGTACGAATTCTTACATTCACGGGAGAGGTAAATAATTTGGGATTCGGAGACTAAATCTTGTTTAGTAAGGGTCTTGCCAATAAATCAAAGCGATCGAAAGTTTGGTTTAGGAAGATCTACTAGTCGAGTGTAATGCTCGGTAGAGCTACACAACCAAAGATTTCTTGCCAGTCCTGAAGAGTTTAGTAATCCCGAAAAACGCGTCCTGACTTAAACCTAATTACCAGAACGTGACCAAGTGGAGAAAACCTGATATTGACATTGCGACTAATAGTTACTTCGTGTTGGTTATAAAGTTATAAATACCGATCTTGACAAATCCCGATGGTGACAGTGGAGAGTAAAACAATCCCCGAACTTGACTTGCGGAAAACGGTACTGAATCAAAAAAAAAATTGAATAAAAAGTTAATCAAGAATCAAGGATGAGTGTTACTTGATAATCTTTTCCTAAATAACTCATTCCCTAGAAGTATTCCCAAATGAAATAAAACTTAATTAATCTTCGGTAACTCTTGAGCTTCACTCATTCTCCTTCTATCCCGGTAAACGAGAAGAAAGGTGAGGCGGCTACAGTTTTCATTCTATTCGGGAGGTTTGGCAGGACTTCACCAACAACCCCTGATTTGTGTTAAAACTTCGGTTTTACAGAAGTAGGTGATTATGCGGAAATTCTTGAAATAAATTAATTCCGACGGGAACGAACTTCCACGTTTCCTGAAGGATAAAAATAAATCCAACAAACCCGGTAAATGCGTAAATAGGTACATATTCTCGGAGATGAGTACAAAAATACTGAAAAATTGCGAAAGGTAGTTGACACAGATCCTTAGAAAAAATTAACATAAATTCGGTAAATTCAAAAGTAAGTTAAAAAAAGACACTCATCTCCGTTAATACGACAATGTATAACTTATTTGGGTTTACACTGAATTTGTTCTTGTGAAATGTGTCCTACATTGATTATTAATTGTAATGTATGTACAGGGTGAGTCAACGATTGGATGAAGTAGGTTTGTGCCTTTTCGGTGAAATTAACAAAGAAACTATATTTATTGTTTAATACAGTTTATTTTTACGCAGATTTTAAAAATATTTAGGACTCAACAGGATGAGCCAAAAAACTAGGACAGCATAAAGTTGTATTTTTTTAAATAGAACACCCTATATACGAATCGCATTTTCGATTTAGCTTATAATTTTAAATCTTTTTTATTAAGGGTTTACTATAACAAAACTTTATAGTTTCTGAGATAATTAAGTTTAAAGAAAAAAAGTCACATTTTCAAGCATCAATTCAATCCTAAATAACGTCTTCAATTTTGTGACAAATATATTCAAATTTGGAATTTAGCAAGGCCAAGGACAAGTTAACATAATTTTTACCTAATATTTGCAATAAAAGTTACAGGGTTTTGAACACATCGGCTCAAATTTGAAGAAGTTTAAATGAATAAATATTTTTTTTTTAAATGGTACACCCTGTATATTTTCATGTTATTTAATAGAGTAAAAAGAACATTTTTCTGTGTGTCAAATTTATAACCGCAATCGCCTCTTTTGGTTTTTATGTAGTGTAGTTTGGTTTTTTTTGCATTCATCTTATATTGTAAAATGAATTTTCCAAAGAATGAGTTAATAGAAATGATTTATACAATAGGAGAGGCTCAAAAAAATTGCCTTCTTGCTGAAAGAATTTACAAAATGAAGTATCCTGATCGACGCCAGCCTAATACCCATACTTTTCAAAACTTAATGCAAAGATTTGATTCTTCTGATACTGTTGATTATCCAAAACGTAAAGTGGTCAACAAACCAGTAACTAATGAAGAAAAAGAACTACAAGTATTGTTAAATGTTCAGGAAAATCCTTATATTGGTAGCCGTCAGTTAGCAGCATTATGTGAAACATCACAATCCACCGCTAATCGTACTACCAAGAAATATAGGTATCATCCATATCACATGGAATTACACCAAGAATTGCATGGACAGGATTTTGAAAGTCGTGTAAACTTTTGTCGTACAATAAATGCGGAGATTCAATTAAATCCAAATTTATTATGCAAGGTAATGTTTAGTGATGAAGCTACTTTTAGAAGTAATGGTGCCGTAAATAGACGCAACATGCATTATTATGCCATAGAAAACCCATTTTGGATTAGAGAGGTGCAACATCAAAACCACTGGTCATTAAATGTTTGGTGTGGTATTCATCATAATCGAATTATTGGACCCCACTTTTTTAATGAACCACTAAATGGCCATAGCTACCTGAACTTTCTACAAGAAGAACTACCCCAACTGCTTCAAGGTCTCGATAGGGATGAGCTCGACAGTATGTGGTTCCAGCACGATGGTGCGCCTCCGCATTACCATCGTGAAGTTCGTGCGTTTTTGGACCAACGATATCCGCAAAAATGGATTGGACGTGGGGGTTTCATTGAGTGGCCACCAAGGTCTTGCGACATCACCCCATTAGATTTCTTCCTATGGGGTTATATTAAAAATAAGGTGTATGTTAATCCACCAACAACAGTGGAAGATATGCGAAACAGGATTAGGGATACCTGTAGAACAATAACGCCACTAATTTTGTCCAGGGTCCGAGAAAATCTACAAAAAAGACTAAATTTGTGCATTGCACAAGAGGGTCGTTTATTCGAATACTTATTAAAAAGAAATAATTAATCTCAGTATTTAATAGGTAATTTTTTTGTTTCAATTTAGTATAAAAGTAAATATGTATTTGCCTTGTCGTTATTGTTGGGTTAATTTTTTCACATTATGTTTAATTAAACTATTGCCGTTGTAATATAACACCATGTATTTCATCATATTTAACCACATTCTGTTTGTTTCTGTAGTTTCTTTTTATTATTTTACATGGCTACTATGATAATGAAGACTATTTCTGTAAAAAAGTATGGAAAATTATAAAAACTGAAATATCTCAAAAACTATTATAAATAGGTATAGGATATATTGAACAAAACTTTTAGGGTTTTTATTACTCTATTAAATAACATGAAAATATACAGGGTGTACCATTAAAAAAAAAGATATTTATTCATTAAAACTTGTTCAAATTTGAGCCGTTGTGTAGCTTTATTGCAAATATTAGGTAAAAATTATGTTAACTTGTCCTTGGCCTTGCTAAATTCCAAATTTGAATATATTTGTCACAAAATTGAAAACGTTATTTAGGATTGAATTGATGCTTGAAAATGTGACTTTTCTTCTTTAAACTTAATTATCTCAGAAACTATAAAGTTTTGTTATAGTAAACCCTTAATAAAAAAGATTTAAAATTATAAGCTAAATCGAAAATACGATTCGTATATAGGGTGTTCTATTTAAAAAAATACAACTTTATGCTGTCCTAGTTTTTTGGCTCACCCTTAGAGTCCTAAATATTTTTAAAATCTGCGTAAAAATAAACTGTATCAAACAATAAATATAGTTTCTTTGTTAATTTCACCGAAAAGGCACAAACCTACTTCATTCAATCGTTGACTCACCCTGTACTCTCCGGTTAGAGCTATAAACATTTTTTAGAGAGTTAGTTGTGATATTTTGTAAATTGATATTATTGTAAGAAATAAAGTTACTTTCAAAGAAAAAATTGTTGGTATTCTTAATCTTATTACTTTTAGAATTACTAGAATTTTTAGAAATATTAGAATTAAAGATCACTCTCATACATGGTGATACGAGCCATTAGTTCTGCGTTTTTGACCAATTATTTATTGTAACTGATTGTTCAAATTTGTGTTTTGAGTTAAAAGTTCATCGAG
The DNA here is from genome assembly GCA_034092305.1 of Diaprepes abbreviatus. Lineage (NCBI taxonomy): Eukaryota > Metazoa > Arthropoda > Insecta > Coleoptera > Curculionidae > Diaprepes > Diaprepes abbreviatus. The sequence continues at coordinate 3,100,882 of JASJET010000196.1, read as the reverse complement.
CTGTGCTATTAGGTTTCATTTTCGGTTTCCACCGTCTAGTAGTCAACACAGGCACGTTGTAAACGTATCTCCAGTTTTTCAATAGTTCTTCGAGATGCAGTGAAATCCTCTAGTGTCGGCGGCCGACCCGTATCATTAGCCATCTGGTTTTCGACAGAAATTCAAATAGAAAACTCTGACACTGAGATTTAATAATGACAACAAATCTTCTGTTTCCAATGCTGAAAGCGGACCACAGCTTATGTGATAATACAGTGTGAAATAGTTAAAAAATTATTTTATACCGTTTAGTGCACGACTTTCATGAAAATAATATCATTCTATTTATTTTTTTTTTATTTTTAAAGTAAAATTGCTCGTTTCATTTACATATTATTGTTAGAACGTTTTTCTTAGCATACTAGAATGTTTGCATCACCTCTAGTCAGTTTCACATCAATGGTCACAGTTGTGGTGATTAATATTGACCATTGTTGGAACCAGCACAAAAACTTGTAAAACGTCACTAATGACAAAAAATAGAAAATGTCGACGCCACTACTTTCCACCAAACTATTCAAAAAAACACTTTTTAAAAGATTTTTCGTTCAACATTCACGTGTTTTAGCCGCTAAAGCATGGTATCCAGACGAAGAATGGTTTTTAAAATATAAAGGTCCCGTCATCTTCCCAGATGAAGTAACATCCAAATGGAAAATACCCCCGTGGAGTGGTGTAAAACCTGTTAAAGAAGTTAAAGTTCAAAATGTTAGGATAAATTTTGGACCGGCACATCCTGCCGCTCATGGATGTTTACGAATGATAACTTATTTGGACGGTGAGGTAATACATAAAAAAGTTTCTTTATTCAGGAATGTAATAGACACAAATTAGAGAATAAACATATTAACCCTCATGGAGTAAAATCCGAAGTCTAAAAAAAATAGGAAAGCTGAGTTTTTTACTCCTACCTAACAGTAACTAAATATTGTTATAAAATGTGACGTCAGTCGACTATTTGTTTACCGAATAAGATGAGTACAAAGGGTGGCAGTAAAAGTCTGAAACAATATATAAAGGGTGTTTTTTATAGGGATATAGAACTTTTAAATGGAATAAAACAAAGATGAATTTTTTAAATTGACATGAAATTTGCTTTATTCGAAAGATAACCTTCTGGCATAATTTAAATATGACTTCTGGCATATGACCGCCACGGCTGACTCGGACGTAGTCTAAACTGGAGGTCCAATTTTCGATGACTTTTTCCAACATTTGTGGCTGTATATCGGCAATAACGCGGCGAATGTTGTCCTCCAAGTGATCAATCGTTTCGGGCTTATCGGCGTAGACTAGCGACTTCACATATCCCCACAGAAAATAGTCTAGCGGCGTTAAGTCGCACGATCTTGGAGGCCAATTCACGGGTCCGAAACGTGAAACTATACGGTTACCAAACGTTTCCGTCAATAAATCAATTGTGGCACGAGCTGTGTGACATGTTGTGCCGTCTTGTTGAAACCGCAGCTCTTGCACATCATGGTTGTTCAATTGATGAACGAGAAAGTCAGTAATTATGGCTCTATAGCGGTCACCATTGACTGTAACGTTCTGACCAGCATCGTTTTTCAAGAAGTACGGACCAATGATTCCACCAGCCCTTAAAGCACACCAAACAGTCAGTTTTTCTGGATGTAACGGTGTCTCAACATACACTTGAGGATTATCATCACTCCAAATACGACAGTTTTGTTTATTGACGTATCCATTCAAACAAAAGTGAGCTTCATCGCTAAACAAAATTCGCTTATGAAAATCGGGATCAACGGCAATCTTGTTTTGGGCCCATTCATCGAATCTATGCCTTGCTAGGTGATCGTGTGGCTTCAATTCTTGCACGAGTTGGATTTTGTAAGCACGCAAACTAAGATCTTTCCGCAAAATCTTCCATAAAGTGAATGGACACATATCCAATTCCTGTGCACGATGGCGGATAGACTGATTCGGGTCCTCCTCTACGCTACGCTCTACAGCAGCAATGACTTCTTCTGTACGCACTGTACGACGTCTCTGTGGATGCGTATTATCATTTAGAGTAAACGTGGTGCGAAAACGTTCCATAGTTAATCGAATTAATTGCTCTGATGGACGATTATGTTGACCGTAAAATGGACGTAGTGCGCGATACGTATTTCGAACAGAACCATGATTTTCAAAATAAATTTGCACAATTTGGAAGCGTTGTTCAGGCGTCAGTCTATTCATGTTGAAATGCCAAACCAAACTAAACATAAATCACTTAACAGCTGACAAAATGGCCGCCAGTTAAAAAAGTGTTGCCAAAGTTCTATACCTCTATAAAAAACACCCTTTACTACTTATCTGTATGATCACCATAGTAAAGGGTTTATTATAATGCTCATGGAGGTTTTTAAAGGGCAATTACAAATAATATACACTATTTTCTCGATTAATAAATACGACTAATTAGTTTTTTCACAGGTGGTTAAAAAAGTAGACCCACACATTGGTCTCCTACACCGTGGAACAGAAAAACTGATTGAATATAAAACTTATACCCAAGCACTTCCGTATTTTGACAGACTGGACTATATATCAACATTGTGTAACGAGCATGCCTTTTGTTTGGCTGTAGAAAAACTTCTGAAAGTTCAAGTATAAAATTTTTGTACATACAAGGTATTAAAGTAAAAACTAACTAACCTGAACTTTGTTTGATTAGGTACCAAGAAGGGCCAAATTCATCAGAACACTTTTCTCCGAATTAACGAGAATTGCAAACCATTTGGCAGCTACATCATTTTTATGCCTCGATGTTGGTTCGATCACGCCCCTTTTTTGGCTATTCGAGGAAAGAGAAAAAATATATGAAATTTGCGAAAGGGTTTGCGGAAGCAGGATGCACTGTGGTTATTTCAGAATCGGAGGAGTTTCACAGGTAAGACAACGTTCAGAGTATCAAACGAGAAATAACCTATCAAATTATTGCGATTTTTGAATATTTAGGCAACTAATTTATTGACTATTTTGTTAATCACAAATATTTAGTGTTTGTTTGAAGGTCATAGACAACGATGTTTCTTACGAAGTAGTAGATACTTGTTGGACTTCCATTGTCTTTATTTTTGTTCAATATCACGACGTTTCGGCTAGTAGTTATCTCTAGCCGTTTTCAAGTGATGTATAACCGGGGCTTCTTTGAATTTCCGTTTTCTCCAATATTGTTCTCGGTGTAGTATTTTAGCTTCAGACTATTTTATGTTGTGTCCATGAGTCCAGGCATGATTGGCGGCACCAGATTTTTCTGCTTCTCCTCGAGATGTGCATTTTTGGTGTTCTTTGATCCTTACGTCAAGAGGTCTCGTTGTTTCGCCTTCGTTAATATATTTGTCAAGGAATTAACCTCAGCGGAAAACTCACTGATTGCCAAAGGTTTGAACTTCCAGTTGCTCCCAAAGAGATTCCCATTCTCGATATAATTAGCGCCGCAGACTCAGTGAACATCGAAGACCCTTTTGCAGAGGAGTTCAGGGGGAAAATAAGAGAAACTCTACAAAAATCTAGAAAAACCGAACCAAACATCAGCAAAGACGAGAAAATTGCCCTAGCTAACCTACAGAAGGACTCCAGTATTAAAATTCTACCAGCGGATAATGCAAATGCTACAGTCGCAATGAATGCTAAGACATACAATCAAAAAATTGGCGAAGTTTTAAGGAAAGGAAATTATACATCTCTTGCTAAAGATCCCACATCCGCAATTGAAGGAAGAATTTATCGCGTTCTTAAGAAACGTGAACGGTATATTCCTGAGAGAATCCGGACTCAGTTGACGCCACACCATAGCAAAACTCCACATCTTTATGGGCTCCCGAAAATACATAGGCAAGACATGCCTTCACGACCTATCACGAGTTCCCGGAACTCTCCGACTTCTGAACTTGCCAAATTTCTTCTTTCAATCCTGAGACCATTATAAGCAAATACATCGTCCTGGGTTAAGAACTCGCAACTTTTCGTAGAAATTATACGTGAAATAGAAGTACAACCAGAAAACCATTTTAGTAGCTTTGGTGTGGAAAGCCTATACACCAACGTTCCAGTTAAGGACTCACTAAAAATCATAAGAAAGAAACTTGAAGAAGACTAGACCTTAGCAGAAAGAACATCTTTACCACCGCACGCCATTATGGATTTGTTGGAAAGTTGTTTGACTAATTTCTATTTTCAAGAAAAGGGAAAATTCTACATCCAGGATGATGGACTACCGATGGGATCTTCACTCTCACCTGTGGTCGCAAATATTTTCATGGAATGGTTCGAGACGTTTGCAATTGAATCCACAACTAAGAAACCAAAGTTATGGCTCAGATACGTAGACGATACTTTTATTATTTGGAGTAGAAACGACGAAGAACTTCGACACTTCCTTTTTCATCTCAACAATATCAGCCCAACTGTTAAACTCACCATGGAGAAAGAAGTCGAAAATAAATTACCATTCTTAGATATCTTGGTTGAAAGAAATGGCAGACAAATTCATTCTTCGGTTTACAGAAAAGCCACGCACACAGGACAATATCTTAATTATTCATCTAATCACTCCAACAACACCAAACAAGGAATTATAAGAAATCTCGTAGATAGAACCTTAACTCTCTGCAACTCCAACGAGAACTTGATGAAAGAGATAGATTACATTAAAAATAATCTGACAGCCAACGGATACCTAGTATATCTAGTGAATAAATTTCTAGAACAACGCAGAAATAGGACAATATCAACAATGAATGAAAAACGCAAACCAAAATTGAACATCCCCTATGTTAAAGGTATTTCAGAAAAAGTTAGATGGATAGGAAAACGATATAAAATCAACGTTATTTTCAATTCAAAAAAGTCTCTAAGAAATCGGCTCACTAGGGTCAAACTAACAACTCAAAGGGACATGAAGAACTGTGTATATCAGATACCATGTGAATGTGGCAATTCCTACGTTGGCGAAACAAAGAGACCTCTTGACGAAAGGATCAAAGAACACCAAAAATGCACATCTCGAGGAGAAACAGAAAAATCTGGTGCCGCCAACCTTACCTGGACTCATGGACACCACATAAAATGGTCTGAAGCTAAAATACTACACCGAGAACAACATTGGAGGAAACGGAAATTCAAAGAAGCCGCGGTTATACATCAGAACCCGAGTTGTTTTAGTAAACCATCTTTAAACATAAGAGAAGTGTGGAAACCACTTCTTAATAATTGTAAACTAAAACTAAATGCACATAAAAATGGGATTTTGCCATAGCAGGCATGACTGCACCCATCTCAGTCACACTCCACTGCATTTATTTTTAGTATAAATAGTCATGTAGCTAAGGGATTTATTTAGTTTCACTTAAAAACGGCTAGAGATAACTACTAGCCGAAACGTCGTGATATTCAACAAAAATATTTACTACATCGCACCAAATATTTATTTATTCTTAAAAATATGGTTGTATTTTACTTAAGGATATGCCAATCGGGCTCATGGACGATATTTACGAAATGATGGCAAAACTACCAGAACGTCTGGATGAAATGGAAGACGTGATCACAAAAAATAGATTGTTTATCCAGAGGACAAAAGGTGTAGGACCAGTGGCAGCTCATGAAGCTCTGAATCGAGGATTTTCGTAAGCAAATATAATTAGTTGTACTTATTATTATGCGATATTAAAACTTATCCTACGATTAAAGGGAGTTTTAATCGTGACCCTAAATTGATTTGAAAAAAATCGCGTAAAAATATGTTTATAAAACTTTTTTTGTCGCAATAGAATTTCAAAGTTTACAATAACTTGAAAAATAGAAGTATTTGGCTTTAAAGCGTTTATTGTCAGTTTATCCTACAATACTATTCTGCGATTTCATTAATTTATTTATTTAGCAATATATTTCTAACAGACCAAAGCCCAATAACAAGAAATCCGAGTACATAAATTGTACATTTCCTTTTAAATTATAAACCCTAACACATACAAAAGAAAACAACACTTTATTAATAAGATACACACAACTAAACCAACGTTACCGATAACCAAACGCATCGCGTAGATGTCTTAAAATCGTTGGGAGACTGTCAAAACGAATATTACCAGGTAATGAAATTTTATTAAAAGTTTGACCCATAACGTAAATTGGGTTCTGACAAAGTACTTTTGACCTTGGGCGCCTAAAAAAAGGTAGGCGACGCCTGATACCTATACGGGGCACCTAAAAGGATATTTGCTACACTAACAATTGACAATCAATTTTTGCATGTAGGAGATTGTATTGTAATGAAGCAAACAGTAGTTATTTTATGCTGATCAATGTGAAGTATATTCTATTAAAATGAGTACTTAAATAATCACTCTGTAAATAAATTTTAACCGTGGGAACTGAAACAGTATTTATATTACCACCTAAGAAAGTCTAAAGGGAAAAATTAAATCAATTATAGTGCTTAAGCCTAAACTCAATTTTATTTCTTTTCTCTCTCTCTCTCTCTGTAGCTTTACAACCCTTCGTGGGTCCTCGCTGCATCCACGACCTGCCTCCATTTGCTTCGGTCCATCATGTCGTTACTCCAATCTCGTACTCCCAGTACATTTAAATCTTTTGTGATGTTTCCTTAAAATATATAAACCGACATTTTATGACGACATGAACTAAAAAGATTGTACCCTCTTTTAATATTTCTAAATAAATCTGTCGAAGAAATTCTACCCTGGTTATGTAGGTCTTAACAGGTGGTAATGGCAAATACTAGGATGTATTAAAATATTGAACGATTTTCCCATTATTAGGAAACAAAAGAATAATCAAATAAACTCACTATAATGTAATATATTGTTTGACAACATGCAAAAAAATTCGTATAATTACTGTTTTTTTCTATTCACAAGAAATAACGAGTTAGATATTTACTTTCGAAATAGCTAAGAAAAGTGATTAGTTTTTTAATAGAACTTATCCATTACTTTTAGTTATAGGAAGACGTAGATTAGTTTAATTAACTGTTTCTTTTATATAAAAAATAAGATTAAGGCCAATTCTGGAATTAAGGATCCGATATGGGATAGCTAATGCCATGTAGAGACAAACTACTCGAACTTTCGGGTATAAAATTCACCCCTATAGGGTGTACGACTGAGCGAACCCACTGTGTAACGGGGGAATTCAAGTTTGGCCTTTTAAGTAATAATGTACTTCAGTTGCGGTCTGGGAGTCGTTAAAGGCGGTGCGACATTGGGAACAAGGCTTAGAAAATTACGTGTCGTGTATATTCGGCGGGAACGAAGATTTTCTTTGTTTTTCTTTTTTATTTCTCTGTGGGAATTTAAGGGAATATCCTGTTTTTATTTCACTGGGTAAAAGGGCGACTTTTTTAGTGTTTGTTTAAACAATTTTAAATGACTATTTTGTCGTGTTTTTATTATTTTCTCAATTTATATTTTTAAAAGCTAATTATACGTTTCATCTTCTAAATTGGGTTGTCACATTTTCTTTAATAACAGAACGGCCAACAGGAGCAATTAGTGTAATAATTTGGAATTATTAAACATTTCTAATTTTAAGTTTCTCATTGTATATAGTTTCGTTTTCCATTTGTTTTTGTTAATAGATTTAAGTGTTTGGAGAAACTTGTTTCGTTTGATTTATTAAAAACCTTCACGCAAATAATTTGCGAAGCGCCGTTGTGAGATTATCAAATCAAGAGACGTTACCTAGCCAGTTAGACAGCAGCTTTTACTGAGTCCTCAACTTGCAAACGATGGTACTGGTAAACCCTAAATAATCTGTAATTATTTAGCACTAAAACTGTAAAAGCCAAGAGGAACGACAAGACTTCCAGAGAGCCATTGTCTTTGTGATAATTACTTATATGATTTTAAAATAACGACAAATTAATATGTCAGAGCAGGACATTGTAGGCCTACCGGCCTGAAGCTACTAAAGTATACCATTTGCAGGAGTCTACGATCAAATGCTGTCAGAGTATAAAAATGTTACAGGCTGGGAATCCCGACGAAGATTTAAAGGAAGCTTTCCAAACCTAATCAGAATCAATTTCTGGTCAATATCCCGCTCAGGATAAATGCCGTCCTCTTTAAATATTAAATATTTCGGAAATCCCCTCTGGATATATTTCACAGAATACTTGTGATAATTATACACAGGAGACCATATGATTGAAATATAATCTAACCTGGATCTAACGTAGGAGTAATACAATGACTTCATCATCATCATCATCATCACACAGCCTGTAGCGTCCACTGCTGAACATAGGCCTCCCTCAAGCGTTTCCAATGTTCCCGATCTTGTGCTGATTGAATCCAATTTGTTGCGATTCTCTTGATATCATCAGTCCACCGTGTTGGAGGTCTGCCCCTACTTCTAAATGCCTGGAACCTAGGACGCCACTCTATAATGCGTTTAGTCCACCTAGCGTCTTCCATTCTCGCCACATGTCCGGCCCAGTTCCATTTCATATGTGTTATACTTTCTATAGCATCCTTGATCCCTGTTCTAGTTCTAATAATTACATTTGGAATTTTATCTTTGTGTTATTCCCAACATCGACCTCTCCATGGCTCGCTGAGTCACTCTAATTTTTTCGCAACTTTTCTAAGTGAGTGTTAAAGTTTCTGTACCGTACGTGAGCACAGGGAGCACACACTGTTCATAAACCTTTCTTTTCAAGCAAATCGGTGTATTGCTTTTAAATACGTCCTTTCTCAGCTTGCCGAACGCCGCCCATGCTAGTGTTATGCGTCTTTGAATTTCGCAGGTCTGGTTATCTCGGTTTATTCTCAGTTCATGGCTCAAATATTTATAAGATGTTACATACTCGATTTCAGATTCGTTTAGGGATATGTTGCTACTTGGAACTAAGTTTGTCATACATTGCGTTTTTGTACGATTAATTTTTAGACCTACCACATCTGACGCTGCACCTAGTGTCCTTAGTAACTCTTGGGCTTCTTCAAGGTTGTCAGAAATTAACACGATATCGTCAGCAAAGCGTAGGTGGTTTAATCGTTCACCATCTATATTGACTCCCATGTTCCCCCAACCTGTCTTTTTAAACATGTATTCTAGCAGTATTGTAAATAGTTTTGGTGAGATGTTATCACCTTGTTGTACGCCACGTTCCATTCTAAATATAGATGTTATTTTGGAATGGACTTTCACATTTGCTGTTGCGCTATTATATATGTTCTTAATTAAAGCTGCATATCTGTGGTCGATTCTACAATCAGCTAGTGCAACAAATATTTTGTTTTGGTCCGCTGAATCGAACGCTTTCTCGTAGTCCACAAATATTAAGACCAGTGGTTTATTGTACTTCACTGTTTTTTCTATGAGCGTTTTCATAACTAACAACTGGTCGTTTGTACCATAACCGGATCTGAAACCTACTTGTTCTCTAGGTTGGTAGAAATCTAATTTGGGAGTCAATCGTCTTGTTATTATTTTTATAAATAGTTTGTACATGTGGGAGAGGAGACTGATTGGACGGTAGTTTTTTAGGTCGGTGGGATCGCCTCTCTTATGCATGATTATCATTAGGGCTTTGTTCCATGAAGTTGGGATTTGTCCGGTCTCTAAACATCTATTAAATAGGACTTTGAGAGCATTTATTAATTTTTCCCCTCCTGCTTTAATACTTTCAAAAACAATGCCATCTTCTCCTGGGGCTCTGTTGTTTTTCATTTCCTGTAAAGCTACTTCAATTTCTAATGATGAATCTTCTGGTATATTTTCTGAGCCTTGATTGCTGACATTTGGAATGTTTGTTAGGTCATTGTCAATGGTGTACTTTTTGTATAACGCGCTGTAGAAATCTTCCACTATTTGGAGTTTTTTTTTCTCTATCTGTTGTAATTGTACCTGCTGCATCGCGGAGTTTATGAATTTCTTTTGTTCCTTCTGCCAGGCTTCTTCTAAGTACTTTTAAGCTTTTATTCTGCTCAATTACATCGGATACAATGACTTAAATGTAGATAAATAAGAAAAGTGTTTACACTTCCTTAATAGGTGAAATAAAAGAGAATTTAACATCAAAATCTAGTCCCAGACCTCTCATACCAGAGATCATGCTTAAGGTAAAAGCATTAATTAAATAATTGAACCGTGTAGTACTTTTTGCGCGACTGAAAGATCTAGAAATATTCAGATCGAGTTTATTACACACATACCATTGATCAACGATGCTGGCCTGAAAGGACGCACAGTCAGCGACTGCATCAATGCGGTGAAAAATGTTGATATCGTCAGAATAGGCCAGTTTTTTTGCTATCCACCTCAGCGAGAAGATCGTTTATTAAATAGGAGTAGCCCCGAATTGGAACCCTGAGGTACGCCTGACGTTGGCACAAATCGGTCTGACCTGAAACCCCCAATCTGTACGAACTGGCGGTCCAGGAGGTAGAACTTTAATATTCTAAGAAGTGTATTAGAAAAACCAAACTGATCAGATGCCTTCCTCAGTGGGCTGTACTGATCAACCTGATCGAAGGCCTTGCGAAAATCAGTGCAAGTGACATCAATCCAGCTCCTGTCATTAAAGGCCACGCAGACATAAGAGAAACTGCAAAGATTAGTTATTAACGACCTTTTAGAAAGGAAACCATCCTGCCCTAACAACTAAACTTGAAAGGAAACCTGAAACTTGAACAGTGATAGAGAAACTGTTTAAGACCAGGGATCGAAACCAAAGGCCAGACTGAAGACGTCCATTAAAGAAACTGGAAGATCTCGCATTCAATTTTTAATATAGTTTTTTTTTTTTATTTTATATAGATTTGTCTAGGCTTGACGATCAAATGTATCATAAATAAGGTTTTTATGCTGAAGGACCTCATTCGTTGGTCTGTAGGTTTCATATTTATATGTCCCGATAAATTATAATCATAATATTTATTTAATTTTAGTGTAGTATAGTGTTTAACACGGTCTAATTAAGTTAAATGTTGTAGTTAACATTATTTAAATATAAAATTTATTACTTAGTTAAATACAAGTTTCAGATAGCTTACCAATTGTTATTTCTCAAATTTATTATAAGTTACGTCGTGAAAAGAATTATGTTAGACTTAGCTGTTTAAAACTAAGATACTCGGCTGTTATGGACACAAGTATTTATGTTAAATCCATAAATAGAACTAGCCGTAGAAAAACATTTTTAAATAGTACCATCATACAATTGAGTTATGAACAGAATCTGCTGTAAGAATTTTATATATCTGTAATCTTAAGTTTACTTAATATCTGCGACATTTATTCAACTTTCTAAGGTTATTTTAATTAAGAATTTGAAAATATTAAAAATATCAGGGTGCCACCTAAATAATATTTCAATTATTTATTCAAAAAATAAAACGTCTTAAAGAAACGGTTCATCAACATATTACCTTTTGTAATGACGAGTTATGTTGAACAACCAAAAATAAAATACTTGTTTTTTATACTAATCATCCAATATGTCATTTAGCGATTGACATTTCATTTGCACATGTTTCACCGTTCGCTTGTCTTCTACCGGGCGAACAAGGATATGAATGATGAACGCGTCAAGAATACACATTCGCTACCATTTCACTGTTTACTTCACGTTCCCTAGTTCGAGGATACGGTCCCAGATATGAGAAGATTCTTCAAAGTCTTAAAAATTTTGGTATTAATATCATAGCAATCTTTACTGTTGTTAATTTTTAAATTATTTTTTTAACTAACGATATTATAAGTGTTCCATTAGAATAAAAAAGGCTCTGTGTTGAAATTACCAGTTAGATAATTTTTAAAACCTTTTTCAGTTGTTAATTTATTGATGACTATGATCAGTACTATTCAAAAAAAAATATATGTTAAAGGTTAGAACAATAAGTGCATAGATGTTATAATATGCATTTCTATATTATTTTTTATGATGTTCCACATAAGAGATTGTGCATCGTCAAATGGTGGTAAGATACATGCTGGTCGATAATTCATCTCAGTGCCATTTTTTATATTCTTTAACCATTCTTAAATACATATTCTGTAACAGAAATTAAAATGCAAAAATGTACATGACGCAACACTACGCAAATTATAATGCTAAAAATAGCAAATTGCGCATGGTGCCATTGTCTTACGGACAAGATTTAATTGGACTTTCTCCCCTTAATGTATATGAAGCAAAAATGTAGGGATCACTGCTATTGTTGTCTTGGTATAATTATAACAATAAAATATTTTTAGTGGTCCTATGCTACGGGCATCGGGAATTAAATGGGATATGAGAAAGACAAGACCATATGAAGTTTATGATGAATTAGAATTCGATGTGCCAATTGGTACAGCGGGGGATGTTTATGACAGGTAAAGTATCCTAAAACTAATTAAGAAAATCTAACGATTTAAAAAAAAACAAATATTCGGACAAAATCATAACGCCTTAAACATAGTATTGATTTTTGGATGCTATAGAGACTTTAACTACCTACATTAAATCTTGCTTACTCTGAAAACCAATAAAAACAAACAAAAAAGTTATAAGAAAGATTTCTGCTTCATGCTTAGAGCCTTCTGAGGATACATGAACGCTTTCCTTATATATTAAACTAGAAAGGTACTTCCGTCTTTTGCAAGAAAGTGTCCCCTACTATAAGAAGGTCTGGACCTGAATTTCGCAAGCGGTAGTTCGCGAACCCACAGGCAATCTGTAATGCGACGAGTCGCTGCGCCGCTGCCGATGCAAGTACATTATCGAACGAGCCGGCAACTTCTACTTAGGTGAACCAAGACTTCCCAAATCTGCACGAAAGAACGAGAATAACGTAAACCTATACAATCAAACAGTCAAACTGAATCATACGATGAGCTTAACATCCTCGAGTAATATCAAAAAGATAAATGAGTTAGTAGTTAATGCATAATGTGTACATAAATATTAGTAATGCAAACTAATTTAGTGACTTCTTTTTGGGTAAATAAATTACAATAAATACTCAACCTTCACAAATCGCACGTACGCACGTCAAACGTGAAAGTAAATAATTATTCCGTAAATGTATGTTTTGTCAAGTATGCCGAAAAACTAGACGAGCAATCAGTTGCTTCTTCTACTTCAGTTCCCGATTTGGAATCAACACAGGGTGGCAGTTGTAGTGAGTTACCCTCACCATGTATGGGCGGAGAGTTGGAATCTGTACACTGCGACTTGGTAGATCTATTGTGCCCCTTACTGCTGCCAAATCGTAAGAGTTATCTTATCGGCTAGAGCAGGTCCTCCAGCCTTCCCTCAGGAACTTTAGGATATTGGAGGGCTTCAAGATGATCTCCCATTCTTCGATATGGTGTGTTCCCAAGAACCGCATCCTAGGGTTTTCTAAAGTGCTGCACTCTCAAAGGATATGAATAGAAGTTTCGTCCTCCTCCTCACAGCATCTGCACTCTTCTTCTACCAGTCCGAGTTTCTTGAGGTGTCCCTTCAGGTGGCAATGCCCCGTCAGGACCCGTGTCAGAACTTTTGAAAACCATTATGCAGGCTTATGCATTCTTTGAATCTTTTCTGATCTTAGTTTCCAAGAAGTATCTCAATCCTTGCAGCTTCGTCCAATAATTGGATCTCCTGTTTTCTTCTTCTATTTTTAGTTCTTCCAGCATTACGCTGCTATTGATTCCACAGATAGGCTCTGGCCCCAGAAATGGTGTCTCAGCCCCTCTTCGTGCGCTTGTCTACTACTTCATTCCTCTCTATCCCGGTGTGCCCCGTTACCCACATGAGGGTGACTTTATTATTCTTACTCGAATCATCTAATCCATCTAGGCATTCCGAGACCATCTTGGAGCTGATAACTTGAGAGCTCAGCGCATTGATGGCTGCTTGAACATCCGACATGGTGATAATCTCTTGGCTGTGATTGTTGCATTGAATACATTTCCTAATGACATGTATGTGCGCAGGGTCCATACACTCCTATTCTAGTTCCTTCCGTTGTTTTGAAGCCATCTGTATACCATATAATAGATTTCTTGTTGACTTTTCAATGGTGTTTCTGTCCGATTCTCTTCTGCGACTCAATTTTGTGCTGAAGTTTTTCACAAAATTGAATTTCTTTTTCATTTCATCTTGGGGCATGTCCTAGATTTGGTGACTTCTGGATAAGAGATTGGGCCTTCGTTTTATAACCCCATCTCTCATCATCCTATAAATGGTCCTTTTCGCCATACTCTCCTCAAGTATATGTAGAGGTGTAAGGTTTAGGATCACTTCCATGGCGGTTACCCAAACCATACTGAAAAAATAGGCGAACAGGGACAAGAAAAGAAACGAAAATATGACAGTGACTATTTACAAATGGATTTTAATTTACCGAAGAGGAGGCAGAATTTAAACAGCTTTGTGTAATATATAATGAAATCCTGGCCAACAGCAATTTAAAACCATCTCTTCTTCGTAGACAGCAGATTTTTTGTTTAATCGTGTGCACTGATGGTGCAAAATCAATGACTGGAAAATTTTCTGGTCTTGTGGTGTGGGTAAAGAAGACTTATTGCTCTATTCATAGACAAGAAGTGGCATGTAAGCGCATTCCTGTAGAGTTAACTAGTACTTTAAGCTACGCTAAAAAAATTGTAAATTGTAAATTTTATAAAATCGCGTGCTACAAACTTTCGTCTATTCCGTACGCTTTGTGAGGACTTTGGAAGCCTCCACGTTTCTTTATGACTTCATACAGAAGTTAGATAGCTCTCTAGTTTCAAGGTTTTGACCCGCTTGTTTGAATTGGAGTCTAAGTTCAAGCATTTTTTCCTGGCCATCCATTTCATTTGTCCTCTTGTGTATCTCATATTCTTTGACTGCAAAAACTTGACATTTTTTCTAAATTAAATGATTTAAATCTGTCTTTACAAGGCCCAAGTTTCAACATTTCAATGTGCATGATAGAAAATAGCAGCCATGCTAAAGTTCAACTTTTGGATTCAATGTCTACAGGTGAATAAGTATGAATGATTTGGTTCTCTCGGCACCATTTTATTAGAAAATGAAATTCAACTTGACGAAAATATTAAAAGGGACATTACTGAACATCTCAAACAACTTCATTTAACGTTTAAGCTCTATTTTCCTAATAAACCTATTATATCGGGATCGAACAACTGGATACGTAATCCTTTTGAAGGATACTTCTTTAACCTTACTGGAGAAAGAAAAGCTCATTGACTTATCCTCTGACAATTCCCAAATAGTTGTTGTTTAAGATCACTTTAATCGATTTTTGGCTCAGTGTAAGAAATGAGTATCATGTTTTGGCAGAAAAAGTCATTAAAGTTTTATTGCCCGTTTGTACAATATATCTATGGAAGAAAGGATTTTCAACATACATTTACCTAAAAGATAAGTACAAAAACAGGTTAAATGCAGAACCTGATCTAAGACTCAAATTTTCTGACATCGAACTGAATTTTGAATTTCTTTGTTCCACCAAACAGGTACAAATATCTCACTGAGGGTATTTTTCCAGTTTGGTATTATTGTATTTATTTTGTATTAACTCTTTTTTGAAGGGTTTTAATAATATTTGTCTGTAAATGTTTTATGATTATATTTTAGTTTTTCGTTATGAACTGCTATTTATTCAATATGGAAAATAAATTTTAATAACCCCATTTTACTGTTTCATTTACTGTTCCTAATCAATACACAGGAGATTCGCCAATTTATGGCAGTTTTTAGGAGGGGTTCACAAGAAGAAAAAGGTAGAGAACCGTTGTTCTAAACAATAACACAATGTTGTCGGACTTTCAGTGTCTTTATTTTTATTTTTACGTTTCGATTAGGTTGTATCTCTAATCGTTATCAAGTATAAACTCTCTCTAAGTCTTAAGACTACGAGCTTATATAGGGACTGTTTCCATTGAAGTGCCACGTTTCGCTTCACTGTACACAACTCAATGATTTGATGTTACAAAGTAGTGGTTGCCAAAGATTAGGTATCTCAACACTCGGCTTACTGAAGATTCCATTATTGTTTTTAATGTATGTTGCTTCTATAAATTTTCTTTTTTTTATATTGGGTTCTATATATATTGCCGTAGCCTCAGACCATTTTATATGATGTTGTTTATTCCAGGAGTGTTCTGCAATATCTGATCTCGACGTTTCCCCTTTTTTGTGAATGAGTTTTATGTTCCTTAATTCTAACTTCTAGCGGTCGTTTGGTTTCTCCAATATATATTTCACCACACTCACATGGAACTTTGTAAACACATTCTTTCTTATCGGTAGTTTTTGGTTTTGTTTTTGTTAAATGAGCTCTAAGGGTATTTCCCGATTTAAAGGTTGTTTTTATATTATAACTACTGGCAATTCGTCTTATTTTCTCCGACGTTCCTTTAATGTATGGAATTGTGAAGAAGGAATGTGTTTCTTGCTGTCCAGTGTTCGTTGTTCTAAAGTTATTCATAACATCGTCAATTAGTTTTAAAGGATAACCATTCTGTTGTAAATCGGATTTAATATTTGCTACCTCTTTTTCCAATGATTCGGCATTATTGCATATAGATATAGCGCGATTATAGAGGTTGCGTATAATTCCTCGTCTTGTTACAACAGAATGATTAGAACTATGTGTTGTGTTGGCTTTCTCTATACTGAAGTTTTAATAGTTTCGTTTGAACGGTTCAGCATGACATCTAGGAAGGGCAATTGATCATTTACCTCTTTTTCCATAGTAAACTAAATTGTAGGTCGAATGGTATTCAGATGTTTCAGGAAATCATTAAGTTCTTGATCATTGCCCTTCCATACGATGAAAGTATCATCGACGTATCTCAACCAGACTTTCGGTTTTACTGTTGCCGTTTCTATGGCATGAGTTTCGAACCATTCCATATATATATATTATACAACGGCATAATGTGGATGTATCCACTGCTATTGCAACTCGCACGGAGGAATCCGTGAAAGCCGTATAAACATATATATATATATATATATATATATATATATATATATATATATATATATATATATATATATATATATATATATATATATATATATATATATATATATATATATTGGCGACGACTGGAGAGAGTGAAGAACCCATCGGAATACTACTAATAATGTTCACGAAATGTGTAGAATTTTTAACATATGTATTTGTCTTACCTTCTAAAGGTTGTATGATTTTTAAAAGAAACTTCGCCAGTGCATTTGTTGGGATCCTATGGAGCTGGTTATCGGCCTCAATGGTATTTTCGTTTTATGAATTTTTGGAAGCCCGTAAAGATGTGGTGGCTTACTGTAGTGTGGTGTGAGAGCCGATCGTAGGTTGTCTTGTATATTGTTTTAGTATTTCCTGAGTGTTCTGTAGATTTTTGACTATGGATTTTGTGGGGTCACGGGCTAATTGTCTATATTTTCCTTTTTCCAGGATATCTTCGATTTTTTGGTCGTACGTTACGATGTCCATTATCACTGTTGCATTTCCCTTGTCCGCTGGTAAAATCTTTATGGATTCATCCTTACGAAGTTCTTTTAAGGCTGATGCTTCTAGTTTGGAGAGATTTTGAACTGGATTTTTCTTGTCTTCCAAAGTTGATTTTATTTTCCACCTGAACTCGTCGGAATGGTTTTGGTCTACTTGTATAGATTCACAGAGCTTATATCTAAAACGGGCATGCTTTTTGGCGTTACTGCGAAATTAAGCCCCTTGCTTAGTAGCTGTTCTTCTGCTGTTGAAAGTATTCTTGAAGATAAGTTTATGATGGTTTTTCTTGAAGTTGTTTTAGGTGGAGTCGGTTGTTGATGTGATTTTAGTTTCTCTAGTTTATTTCGGTGTTTCCTCGCCATATTTTCTTTCAATTTGTTGCATATATTATCTATTATATTGAAAATTGGCTCGTCATCATCTGACAAAGTTTCAGTATACAGAAAGCCAACACATACTGGACAATATCTTAATCATAGTTCTAATCATTCTGTTGTAACAAAACGAGGAATTATACGCAACCTCTATAATCGCGCTATATCTATATGCAATAATGCCGAATCATTGGAAAAAGAGGTAGCAAATATTAAATCCGATTTACAACAGAATGGTTATCCTTTAAAACTAATTGACGATGTTATAAATAATTTTAGAACAACGAACACTGGACAGCAAGAAACACATTCCTTCTTCACAATTCCGTATATTAAGGGAACGTCGGAGAAAATAAGACGAATTGCCAGTAGTTATAACATAAAAACAACCTTTAAATCAGGAAATACCCTTAGAGCTCATTTAACAAAAACAAAACCAAAAACTACCGATAAGAAAGAATGTGTTTACAAAGTTCCATGTCAGTGTGGTAAAATGTATATTGGAGAAACTAAACGATCGCTAGAAGTTAGAATTAAAGAACATAAAACTCATACACAAAAAGAGGAAACGTCGAGATCAGATATTGCAGAACACTCCTGGGATAAACAACACCATATAAAATGGTCTGAGGCTGCGGCAATATATATGGAACCCAATATGAAAAAAAGAAAATTTATAGAAGCAGCATACATTAAAAACAATAATGGAATCTTCAGTAAACCGAGTGTTGAGATACCTAATCTTTGGCAACCACTACTTTGTAACATCAAATCATTGAGGTGTGTACAGTGAAGCGAAACGTGGCGCTTCAATGGACACAGTCCCCATATAAGCTCGTAGTCTTAAGACAAAACATTCAGTTTATACTTGATAACGATTAGAGATACAACCTAATCGAAACGTTGTAAAAATAAAAATAAAGACAATGCAAGTCCGACCACATTTTAGTCATTCTTCAACATTGTCTACAACCTTCAAACAATAAGACGGAGGTCTTGTTTCGGTTGTGTCGACCGTTTTCAACTTTCTTTTCCTTTTTTTAGATATAAAATGCGAGTGGAGGAAGTGAGACAATCAATAAGAATGATAAATCAGTTAATGAACAAAATGCCCGAGGGTGAAATTAAAGTTGACGATAACAAAATATCTCCACCGAAAAGAGCAGAAATGAAGGTATATTCAAATTATACAGAGCTGAATCTTTTTAGTAAAACGAAGAAAGTGCGTCATTTAAAAAAAGTATAAATCTCAATAATTTCCTACTTTCATTGACTTTATTTTGTTGTTAATTTATATTTAATTTATTTCTGGATGTATCAAACTGATCCTTGACATGAAGTATCCACAAGTAAAATTGTTTACCTGACTTGTTATTCGACGAACCGAAGTGAAGTTCATCATGTTCCCTTAGATTTGATTCTCTCATTGTGCCCCATCACCATAAAGCTTTTTTTACTTACAATGATGTAAAGCATTACAATGAATTTAGAAATAATTTTGCATCTAACCCATATTCATTCTTTCGAAAAAGAACAATAAAAATTTTATTGGATAGACAGAGAGCTATTGAAAATGATGAAAATTTGTTGGATGAAGGTGCTATGGTACGTGCTGCAGGCTTATTTTGTACTTTGTAAGGATTATCAATTCATTTATTTACTAATGACCGAAATGGGGCGTTGCTGATGTTAGAATGTACTTTAGTACGGAAATAATTTTGTTTTGAAACCGAACTTATCTTATTATGTTTTATATTGTATTGATTGGTCCTTTTTTTTCTTGTTCTGAAGATATAAATGGAATTATTATATTAAAGGGTTAATTTTGAGTAGCTCACAATAGTTTACTTTAGGAATTGTAATTTTTGTTAATGAATTCTTAACAAAGACTATTTATTATTAACAGATTTACAAGCTAGACAGCTTCGCACTCCCTCCGAGGATTATTGACTCATACCAGGTATAGAAAGACACCAAAAGTATGGAGCTCCGTGGAGACCCTTTTCCATGTTATTGGGTGCTAGGTGGCGTGGTCTTCTGTACTTCCTACAAACTTTTGGACGGTCCGCGCGGTTGCAAGGAGAATTGTTTTCTGAATAGGTTTATACAGATGCTCACTAAGGTCAAGTCCCTTAATGTTCTGCAAGAGGTTCTTTGGTATTACTCCAGTTGTTGATAGTATTATGGGAATCATGTGGATGCTGTTCATTGCCCATTTTACTTGGAATTTGCACCTCCAGATCTCTGTACTTGGCGATCTTATTAGGTAAAACAATATTAATCAATGTAGTTCGCTTAGAAATTTTATCTGTTAGTATAACGTTTGACTTATTATGAGCAACTGTTTGATCTCTTAGAACCATTCGGTTCCAATAGAACTTAAACTTTTTTCAAGAATAGGCTCCGGATTGTATTTGTAGTAAGGCACTTTTCCTACCTGCAATAGTTTTAACTTATCTGCTAACGCTTGAGTCCAGAATTATTCCCAGGTATTTAACTGTCCCCTTAAGTTGAAGAGTCCTTTCCACCAATGTAATTGTAGAAAGTCTCCCCATTTTCCTCTTTTTTGTAAAGAGTACTATCTCGGCTTTGTCCGGATTCATTCCGAGCCCCTGCATGCGGCACCATCGCTCCGTGATCCGGAGGGCCAGCATCATTGGCCTCTCCAGGTCCCAGACATGGCGACCAGGGCACAAAATGACTAGGTCATCAGCATAGGCCTGTGTATACAAACCGACATCATTCACTCAACAGGCGGTCCACCACAAGGCTCCACAGCAAAGGCGACAGCACTCCTCCCTGTGGACAGCCCCTACTTGACAGTGCTTTAACAGTTACATTGTTAAGCTCAGCATATTATTCTTTTAGTTAACATTGCTTTGATCCATGCGACTACCGTCGGTTAAGAGCCTCGCCGTTGTAGAACATTGCATATCGAATCGTGAGACGTGTTGTCGAATGCCCCCTCGATATCGAAAAAGGTACCTAAGGCAGATCGTCCACCCAACAGCGCGCTTTCGATTCTTGGGACGAGTCGGTGTAGCGCCGAATCTGTGGATTTTACTGTCGGGTAGGCAAATTGCAAAGGATGTAAGGGATATTGCACCATTATTCCTTCCTTAATGTGTCGATCCACCAACCTTTCCAGTGTCTTTAATAAGAAACTGGTCAGGCTGATAGAGTGGAAAGACTTAGGATTTGTGAAGTCTGTTCTTCCTACCTTCAGAATAAAAACTACTTTTGTTTCCCTCCACGTCATCGGTATGTATCCCAAGCTCAAACATGAGCGGAATAGTTTCACCAGGTGACTTGAAAGGGGCAAAAGTTTCCATTAACCATTTCACCCTTTCATATGTCACTATTGTTTTAACTAACTTGTAGTCGTGCTATGGCCAAGGTGAGTCTCCGTTCTTTAGATTCGCCCTCATATCGATTTGAGCCTGGAAAGTGCACTCTTAGTAGCTCTCCTAGGGTCTTCTTTTCCGTCGTGGTTTGACCTCCTTCAGGAAGAGCCAGTGCTCCAATTCGGGTACCAGGATCTCTAGTTAGTAGTTTGCAGAGGCGCGATGCTGAGGGCATATTTCTATGCTCTCGCAATATTTCTTCCACACGTTCCTCTGTGAGTCCCTTATTTGCTTCTTGTATTCTCTCTGGGCAGTTTTATATTCTTCCCAGCGTATTTCAGTTCGGTATTCCACTACTGCTGCGTCTTATTCAACGTCAATTTCCAATAGGATGTGTTAGTGATCTGACAACGAGACCTCCAAACCAACTTCTCATTTCTTCACCAAGTTCTGTATATCTGAAGAACAAATAGTTAGATCTATGGCAGACTCTCCTCTTCTTGTAATAAAAGTAGGCGTTTCCCTCTGTTAATAAATTCCAGATTGTTGATACTGAGGAAGTCCAGTAATTCCCCTCCTCTGGGATCGATATCCCTGCACCCGCATAAAATGTGATATGCATTGGAATCGCAGCCCAACAGAAGTGGTAATTGTTCCTCCTCGCAATATTTAACTAAGTCCACCACCTCGCGTGGTGGACTTTCTCGTTCCGCGGGAAAGTATGCTGATGCCACAACATAACTCTCACCAGATTTAAGAGAGACTCTCACCACTACCAGATCTCTACTACCAAGTCGAAGTAGAGGGAAGTACTCCAGCTGTTGTTGAATAATAATACAGGTCCTAGGGTTCTCACAGGAAGTGCAATACACTAGTACTCCCACCGTAAAACTCAGACCCCTAATCTTGCTACGAGTCAGCCATGGCTCTTGTATTAGAGCAAGCTGAATTCGCAATGCGTTGATTTTTTTACTTAGGACAGCAGATGGTGCTTTTCCATGTGGAATACGACAAATAAACCCATATCATTATTTTAAACCCCCATGAGCGACAACGGTATGCAGTACCTTGGGGACATCGTAAATATTTTCAACATTCAAAAAGCACATATTTTCGCTCCTGTAACCACAGAATATTGTGCGATTTTGTCCAAGGCCATTTCAGGTGATCTCTGGCAAGTTGTAAAGGTTGGCATTTGTCTTTATTTAATAAAAGGGCCTTGCGAAGACTCCTAACACACAAACGGGTTTTTTGCAGAAAACATCTTACTGGTCTGGCGAAAACATTTACATGCAAAACGATTTTGTCTTGCAACCTCTTAAGTAAATGTCTGGTCGCATGGTTCTTTTTCGTTTGCGCTTTTATAGTATGTGTCAGAATTGTAACAGAACGTTCAACTGCATTTTGAATTTCAACCTAATATATCTCATCAAAACCTAGACGTCTAATCAGATCCCGTTATTCTTACTTACGGTATTTTTTCTCCCCATAATTCTAACTAGAACCAAAACAAAATTTAATAACAGTACGATTTAAATACAGACAAATATATTAACCATTTTTTTACATACTGAAGGATCCAATGTTTCTTTACAACTAAATATAATAAAATTTTTCCTGCTTATTTTTCACTTGACATTTTTTACCAGATGCATGCAAGTATGGAGAGCTTTATCAAACTTTGGTCCGTTATTTCTTAGATAAAAGATTTAAGCTTTGGTGGCGTGATTAATTTTATTATATTTTACCACTGCCATTATTTTGACCATAACTGTAACGACCATAAAAAAACATACGAATCAAGTTGAGGACCCCTGATGTTTGAAATTCGTTAATATTCAATATAATGGTTAAACCACACAAATTATTCTTCGGGGTTTATAGAAAAAATTATGACAAGTTTGCTCTGTATTTTTAAAGAATAA
Organism: Diaprepes abbreviatus; assembly: GCA_034092305.1. Lineage (NCBI taxonomy): Eukaryota > Metazoa > Arthropoda > Insecta > Coleoptera > Curculionidae > Diaprepes > Diaprepes abbreviatus. The sequence continues at coordinate 3,077,720 of JASJET010000196.1, read as the reverse complement.
AATTACCTACTTTGCTTTTTTTGTAGAAATCAATGGAAGGAGTAATTCATCATTTCAAATTATTTTCCAAAGGATTTAATGTTCCTCCTGGAGTTACATATACAGCTATAGAACATCCCAAAGGTAAGACAAAAATGTGCCAATTCATAAGACTACCCTGACAAAATGGCGAATGCAAATTAAATTATAAACAAAAATAAGTAACTGACACGAAAACAAGTGCATGTTTTTCGAAAAATCTGGTTTAAAAACCCTACATTAACTTAACGTTAACATGTCAAAATCAAACAATCAAAATATAAAGGTTTAAATTGATGACTCAATTGATCAAGTACCTACAACACATTAAATCAAGTTTGAACAGTTTCATTTTATTTTAGGCGAGTTTGGTGTATACCTGGTATCTGATGGTTCCTCAAAACCTTACAGATGTAAAATTAGGGCCCCGAGTTTCATTCATTTAGCAGGGATGGATTACATGGGCAAAAATTTTTTGTTGTCCGATGTAGTGGCTATATTAGGTAAGCAAAGACAAAGGTTATATATGCGTAGCCGTATAATGTAAACAGATCTAATATCAATCCTTTTTTTGTTGTAGCCAGCATAGACGTTGTGTTTGGAGATGTCGACAGATAAATAAATATATGTGTATTTTTTAAACGATTAGACATATAAGGAAAGTAATTTAAAATATGTAAAGTTTTGTTAATTTTATAATGCCTATGTATTTCAAAATAAAAACTGAATTTTCATTACATAAATCCATATTAACAACAGAAAAATAATAGTATATAAAAATTAAGTCAAGATCAATTATGATATCTGCAGTGATCTGTATTTTCTAATTAAATTTAGAACAGGTCACAGGTTTTTCTCCAGCCATAATTTGGAACTTTCGAGCATACACTACTGGAGGCAACTAGTAATAACTTGTTCTTTTTTCTCGGATCAGGTTACCGTAAAATTTATAATATCGGACTCGAATCGGTGACATGTTACATCAAACCAACTCCAGAACAAAAAAGGCGTGATCATAGATTAAATAAGGCAGGAGCCCTGATCTGTTGAACCGAACGGTGTCGTTGTGCAGTCATTAGATTATTGCCACTTTCAAAAATACGGTTTGTCATAGTATGACGGATTACTGATGTTCCGAGTCCGCCGATGGACCCAAGTTTATTAAAAAGTAACGACAAGGGCAATGGCCTGGATTGTTTTAATTTAGATTGTGCTTCTTTACGATATTTTCTTACATACTACATATTGTACATTTTTGTTAGTCTAAATATTATTAAATTTATTTAAATATCTTCAGACTTACCGTTTTTTTCCGAACGGATCTACCAATTTTCATCCGAGGTGTAGGTTGACAACAGTGTATTGATGTCTCCATTTCATATTGGTGACCAATAAAGAAAGGGAACTTTATGTCATTACTGCATACTAAAATAGATAAATTAAATAATAATAAGTAAAATATGAAATATGAATTGATATAATATATATATATATATATATATATATATATATATATATATATATATATATATAAATATATATATATATATATATATATATATATATATATATATATATATATATATATATGTTTATGCTGCTTCCACGGATCCTCCGTGTGAGATGCAACAGCAGTGGATATATCCACATTATGCCGTTATAGTGCTGAAATCACATTCAGCAAACGTACAAGTAAATGCAACTCCGTGTATAAATGAAGTAAATTGCGATCAGTAAATGCAAACTTCGTTCCAATCATATCCTTTCCGTGTTAGAGGTTGCACATTTTGAATAAATTGCGATAAAACACAATCCATCCCATTCCACCACCATCGAGATGATGGCCCACCTGTACCACCATACCGAGAAGAAAGTCAAAACTTACCCTCCCCGCCACAATGAAAGCCGCATAAACATATAAACGCCATCCGGCGGGAGGTCGGCGAAGCTGCGTTCAGTGTTGCATGCTTCCTTCCGATCTGTCCTTTGCACAGACAGGCGCATGTCGGTACCCTGATGAGTCTAGTAGAGACGAAACATGTATCTCTGCCGTATCACTGTGGCGGGGAGGATAAGTTTTGACTTTCTTCTTGGTATGGTGGTACAGGTGGGCCATCATCTCGATGGTGGTGGAATGGGATGGATTGTGTTTTATCGCAATTTATTCAAACTGTGCAACCTCTAACACGGAAAGGATATGATTGGAACGAAGTTTGCTACTGATCGCAATTTACCACATATATATATATATATATATATATATATATATATATATATATATATAAACCATAGATAAAATAACATATTTACAAACAATTCTTAAATAGTACCATAAAAATTAAGCTAAATATGTGGATTTTATTTACAACTTTTTAGGTAAATATCCATTTGATTTCCTAAAAGTTTCGGTAAGTACTGATGAATATAAAGATTTTTTAGTGTTACTAAACTTTCTTTCCATGAAAAATCATATTCTATCTGTACTGTTACTACTTTTAATGTCGAAACACAGAGGTAACACGTTATTTTTTTAAAATATGAAGATGGCAAAAATAATTATTATTTGTATTTACAACTATTTCCTCATTATCATTGTAAGAGATGATTTGTTTTCCAATTTTTCTGCGAGGTCATTTCTAAACAAATATGGGCATTTCACCTTGACACTTCCATCTAGACTTACCCCAAAATTCATGAATTGAAGAACTAAATACTAGTTTATCTGACATCCAAATCGAATTATTTTTTAAGAAAATCTATGGCATCTTTTCATTGGTTCTACCGCACTAAATGGATTTGATACCACAAAGATTGTAGGAACCTAAAATATAATAAAAAATGTATTACTAATAGCAACTTTATCAAATAAAATATAATCAAGTATGAATAAAATACATAATAATAAAATATTGAATGCAAATAGTATAAAAAACAAAAAAGTGTTACATTTAATAATTTCTAAATAATACTTATTTATATACTAATAAGGTTTTTAAACAGGTCATCAGGATATCGATTTCTCTGACAAGCTGATAAAATAGTCTCAAAATTGTTTGCAACTTTTTTTATTAGGTATTAATCTTATAGTATTGAGCTTAATTTCTTTTTTACTTTATTTAGTTCTTCCTGGCTTATTTTCAGCTCATCATTGGCAATATAGGCTTGGGGGATACATTTTTGCAGTAATTTTTACTGGCACATTTCCTGTCTTTTGTAACAGAGATATTGTAATGCCTAAATAGTGCCCCAGTAACAATATGCTGACATTTTATACCCCTTGCACAAGCAAAAGTTGCAATTTAAAGATTTCTAGATCAGTTTAATGTAATTTGTAATAAAAAAATTTTAATTCAAAATTATAAGTGACCAAAGATTTATAATTTACCTCAACGCTGTATGGTTTTACCTTCATACTAGCAAGGATTTATTTTCAATAAACATTAAACTGAATTTTTTTAATGTAATTGAACTGAAATGGATTTTCGCCTTTTTTAATGACCGCATCATAGTTTCCAAAAGATTCGTTGATGTAAACCCTACTTTTATAAAAAAAAACTGAAAATAATATAAAAACAATATCCAATATTACAATATTCAACAAATGACAACAAATACATAATCTCAATATTTTTTATTGTGCCATTACAAGACTTACATTTTGACAATATTTTATGAATAAATCCCTTCAAATGTGAGAACTACAAATTTTTCAAACTGAGCACTCTACAAAGATGAGTTATTGTAAATAAATCTTTGAATCTTATTTGCAATGAAATTAAGAAAAAATTAAAAACGTCTTACAGCCGTTTATCTATTACGGATTGATTTGGAAAGTTTATTCTGGTAAGAATATTTTGTGACATTTCCTGTCGGTATATGTTGCAAGACAGTTTATATGCTTATGCATTACCACAAGATGCTAGATCCCTTTTATGGCATTCTGTTTCGCTTTATTTTTATAGAATCCTAATCTAGAAAAGTTATTCTAATTTGATATATGAATGACATATTAAAAAAATGTTCCATTCATGATTCAGCAGTGACTTCTGTGCTAAAAAGGCTGAACTAAATCGACTTCCGGTACATCAACAGACACGTTCTACGCGGATAGTCAAATATCTTCTTTTGGTAAATGTTAGTAAAAAGAAAACACCAATATCAGCTACTTCAGATTACAACAAAACAGTTTTTGCTGACCCAGGAATTATGATTTGTTAGTTTTTACTCTTTCCTTTTATAGACAGTTCTTCAATAGGTCATTTGACGACCTGGGAATTATGATTTGTTAGTTTTTCCTCTTTTTTTATATACGCTGAAACTTTTTAAGTAAATGTCTGTTGTCTGTTGGTTGTGCCAGTTTTGTTTTGGTTATGATATTGTCATAATTTGTATTACATTTGTCAACAAATAAACGATTATATAGGGATATTAAAGATAAAAGCTTAAGATAAAGCCTTGAAATATTCAAGGGTAATAGTTGTATACCGAAAATGAATAATTTTCTCCATTTTTGCATGTCAGTAATAAAACAAAATGATTTTTTTCTTCTTGTATTTTTAGGGTTTAAAACTTGTTTGAGGAGGAGGTCTTCAGAAGTAGTTGAACAAAACAAATGGTAGAAAGAGATAAAATGACAGTTTTACGTTATAACCTCCCCCAACTGATCCAATTTGTGTCAATTGATTGTAAAGTGTGGATGTCTGTGATACTATTAGTCAGTCGTAAAAATAGATTAAAATTTTTTATTATATTTGTTAAAAATAACTAGTTATTAAAAAAACAATATGTTGACGAACCGTTTCATTTTTTGAAAAAGCAGTTAAAATGTTAATTAGGTGGTACCCCGTTATTTTTAGTATTTTCTAATTTTTAATTAATATATCCTTAGAAAGTTGAATGTATCGCAAATTTTAACAAAATTATTACACTAAATTATGTTCATATTCCAACAGTATGAGCGTTTAAAAATTGTTTTCCTAAGGCTAGTTCTAATTATGGATATGACATAAACACTTGTGGCCATATGTCCATAACAACCAAGTATCTTACTTTTAAACAGTTAAGTGTAATATAGTTGTTTTCATCAACACTACTTAAAAATTTGAGAAATAACAATTTGTAAGATATTTGAAACTTTTATTTAAATAAGTAACGTTAAATTTTATATTGAAATAATGTTAAATGCAACATTTTAATTCCTTACGCTGTGTTAAACACTATACTACACAACAATTAAATAAATATTATTATGATTATAATTTGTTAAAACATATAAATTTGAACCCTACAGCCCAATGAACGAGATACTTCAGAATAAAAACTTTATTTATAGTACATTTGATCTTTAAGCCCCTAGAAATCTTTACAAAATAATAAAAAAAAAAGTATATTAAAGATTGAATGTGAGATCTGCCAGTATCATTAATGGAGGTCTTTTGGCTGGTCTACGGTTTCAGTCCCTAGTCATACATAGTTCCTCTATCACCGGTCAAGTTTTAGGTTTTCTTTTAAGCTAATTGTCAGGACAGGAAGTCTTGCAATAAGAGGCTGGATGTTTAGTGAATTCATGCAATAATTGATTGGTGGATATCTAGGACGATGGATTTTAGTCATACTACATAGAGCTGCGGTTTCTACCTGTTATCAGTGCTGGATTTCTGCAATTACTGTATGTATGAGTTGTTTTTCTTGATATGCCCTTTTTCTTTGTATATTAGACTCCTAAGGTATGTGGCCCGTTGTATACATTTTTGTTTAACAGTTCCAAAGTGCCAATTTAAGATAATTTTGTGGTTTATATTTACACTTGAATATTTGACTGATGGAAAAAACAAATATTTTAATGACAAATTCCACAAAATATAACTTCACAATAACAACAATTACACTATTTTTTTGAACTTTTGACGGTTAATTTGATGTGCCAAAACGTCACCTTACCCAAAATGGCGCGGAACATATTCCGGGCATTTTTCGTTTGACAGCTCTATTACAATCTGTCACCCATTTTATTTTACGAAATTCGTGCAGACCAATAGTATGGCAGACATCCACACATACCAATCAATTAACACGAATTAGATCAGTTGGGTAAGGTTATAACGTGATACTATCATTTTATCTCTTTCTATCAGTCGTTTCGTTCAACTACCTATCTCGATCCAATTTCGGAAAGGTATGAAAATTACTTCCAACCGTGTCAGTGGGAGGTAAACGATTTACTTTTAGTAGGTATAATTTTTCAGTGGCGACGTATTCACTGTTATTATAAAAATAGCGTTTTCCAGGAGCAGGACCTTTCTTTCTAATTTCGCCCCAGGTGACAAGGATATTCAATGACTGTTGAAGTATCGTTCTTGGCTCAGCCATTAGAAAGAGGGGTCCTGCTCCTTGAAAACGATCTCTTTTTAAGCGTGAGCCAACTTTCTTCTATAGGATCCACAGTCTATATTAAAGTAATATTAATTTCTCTTACGTCTATGACCAAAACATGGATAGAATCTGTTTTAATCTCAATGGGTATGAACCTAAAGAAAAGATTCACATGGTTACATAATCAAATTTGATTTAAACAGTTAAAACCGTTTTTCTCTTGTCAAACGAAATAGCAAAACATCCTTGTTTAGATTATCACTTAGAAAAAGATAGTTATAGCCGGAGCAATAATCAATAAATTCAAGCTTAGAATAAATTTTCACTGTTCCCTAGATCCGAATCTTAAAAACCAAAGAAACAGGATGTCGAAAATAACATATGACGTCACTTTTATGTCACGCATGGTTACCCACCCAACTAGTCATATGATTTTTGACATTGACGTTTGTATTGCCCGTCCCTTTTAGCTGGTTTTTCGTTAACAGCTAGAAAGTTTTTCTGTTAAAGTTAAATAAAAACCTAGAAAAATGGGCGCAGCTGCTTTGCCTTTTATCATCTTCACCGTTCTTTGGGGAGGAGTAGGTATAGTTTTGCCCATAATCGTACCAAAAGGTCCAAACAGAGGGTAAGTCTAGGATAATATTTGTTTGTGAAATGGTATCTGATTATTTTTATTGTTTTTGTAGGATTATCCAAGTTATTTTAATGTTAACAGGAGTTTGCTGCTGGTTATTGTAAGTAATTCAAGTTTTTTTTTAGTATTCTTAGTTATTAGTTATAGTTGTTACTACTTGCATGTAACTTTTAGGTCATGTGATTTTGTAATTTCTTGATAAGATTTCTACCTGTATGTAATATTTCTATACTATTAATGAGGTAGAGCACTCAGTGTATTGCGTTTGATCCGAATGACTTAGCATCCTATTTCAGATAAAAGATTGATTGATTTGTGTTAATTAAGAACACATCAACCAATAATAATTTTTTGGTTCAGAAAAAAGATTTGAAATTTTGATTACTTATTCTATTTTGACAATATTCTACTTTTCAATAGTAACAATTTCAATTTACTTCTGCTTTCTTTTCCACTGTTATCAGTTACAAATGTTTCAGCTGGTTATGTTGTTACGTAGCCCAAATGAATCCCTTAATAGGACCCAAACTTGACAAACACACAATTATGGTTATGGCAAAAGCATGGGTGAGTAATGAGTAAACTTATTTAACTATTGAGACTTTTAACTTTAGTTAACGTAACTAAAAAATATAATCTGTTTACTAACTTATTTTTTGTTGTTTTAGGGGAACAAGCTTAATTAAAGAACTTATATAAAGACCTTTGTTTCATCAGGAAACATTTTCCAATTTTCTTCAACTAAAGAATTTTCTGTTATATTCGATATTATTTGTAAGTAAATAAAAACATTTTTTTTATTTATGCACATTATTCTATTGAATCAGTTTTGTGATTAAAAAATGTATTATAATATAAAACGTAGTCCTTATTGTCACACTTTTTTTGTTAGCTTATATAAATAATTGTTGTGTAGTTATATCTGTATATATTATGATTCCAATAAAATTTAGTTTGTAATAATGTTTTTCTATTCTATCGATTTTTTTTTGTTTTCTTTTTAAAAAGCATATTGAAATATCGGAAATTAAATTTTTAGCAGCTTTTATTTCTCACAAATTAATGAAACAAGTTTCATTGAAAGTACTTGTTCAAAGCAATATTAAAATTATCTTTGCTATAATGTTAAAAATTTACCAAACGTTTCATCCTAGTCGGGCGTCCGTATTAGCCACGAACTTAACATATACAACTAGGTAATTAACATTATTTCATCTATGGTTAATCCGAATATTTACAACACCAGACGCTCCTCAAAATTAAGTCCGTATTTACCACGGATGTCTGAAAATAAAAATATGTGCGTGGTATTTACGATAGACCTCCTAGGAAAGTAGTTTTGATAATTTATGTTGATACTTTTAGGGCTATTCTTTTGAGTCATTATCACTTGAAGTAATCATGAGGGCTATTCTTTTGAGTCATTATCACTTTCACTTCTATCATTTGAAGTAATCATGATCACTTCAGCCCAATGACAAGTAAATGCATATTCAAAAGAACATGAAGTTATCAGTTTCACTTTGATCAATTGATAATTACTCAAAATAATATAGCCATGATCACTTCAACCTAGTGACAGGTAAATGCATATTCAAAAGAACATAAAGTTTTCACTTTGATCAATTGAAAATTACTCTACAGAATACAGCGTTTATCAACTGATGGTATCATTGGCCTAAATTTAAAGGTCACTGTAAACCGAACTCATCACAATTACAAAAAAGGATATTTTGTGATCACAATGTTCTAAACTAAAGTTGAAACGCATTGCTACAATCAAACATGCCACACACACATAATATATTGAGTACTATTAATTACTCTTATGTCTATGAACATGTCTAACTTCTAACCCAACTTTTTACAAGAATTTGTTCACAAAATATCTTTGTGGATTTGTTGTGCTTGGGATTCTTTTACACTTTATTTAGACCATTTTTTTAAAGCTTATAATGACTATAATTCATCGCTTATCAAGCATATTTCAACCGTTAACTATAATATCAAAAACTTCTAACCTAACCAATAAAGATGTGACTTCCAAAAGCCAACGAGTAAGTATTTTATAAAGTTTTAACTAATTTTTAATATATATGGTTCTAAGATTATACAGTAGATAAAACTGTAGTTGTTAAAATTGGCAAAACAGTTAGCTAAGCATCCGAAACAGAGAATTACTTTTTTTTCATTTTTTAGTTAATGTTAGAGTTAGGAATAATTCACCAAGCGAATCCAGGTTGTTTTCATTTTTTACCATTGGGCTTAAAATCCTTAAACAAATTAATAAATATAGTCGATGAAGCAATGCAAAATATAGGAGGTCAAAAAGTACTATTCCCCATTCTGGTCAAAGCTGATCTATGGGAGAAAAGTGGTAAGTAGTAAAGTATTAGCTAAACTTTAAGTGATATTTTAGATTTATAATCGCGTCGTTTACGTTTATTTTTTAGGTAGACTCCATGATATGGGTCCTGAACTTATGACATTGAAGGATAGACATGACCAAAGATACATCTTAGGGCCTGTAGGTAAATACAACTATTTCTATAAATTGTTATTACAGAGAATTGCAAATGTTTTTAAAGTAACAGAGACTTTTGCAAATACATAAGTCTTTTAATTTTCTTTGTAGACTCATGAAGAAACTATAAGCCATTTTATATCCACATTAGGTCCAATGTCATACAAGAAATTTCCACTCCTGTTGTACCAAATATCTTCAAAATTTAGAGATGAAATGAAACCAAGATTCGGACTTATAAGAGGAAGGGAGTTTGTAATGAAAGATATGTATAGTTTTGATATAGATAAAGGGAAAGCATTGGAGACATATGAAAAAATTTCTGAGAGCTATAGTAGGGTTTTTCAAAGGATAGGAGTTGATTTTGTCAAAGGTATCTTAAAAAAACAGGATAATAGTAAAAAAAAAATGGAGGAATGCAGACTTTTTGGAATATTCTGTACATATTTTTAGTTTTGGGAAGTTCAGGAACCATGGGTGGAAGTCTCTCTCATGAATATCATTTTTTGGCAAATGTAGGAGATGATAAAATTTTTACATGTCATAAATGCTATCACACTGTCAACTTGGAACTTCTAAGTGAGGAGAAATGTCCAAAATGTGGAGAAATAAATGATGTTAATGTACAAAATTGTATAGAGGTAAGTTTTTATATTAACATTTTTTAAAGTTTTATCTAGTCGGTTGTCATAACATATTTTTAAATTATTCAGTTATTTTTTAGATTGGCCATACATTTCTATTAGGGGATAAATACTCAAAACCCTTGAAAGCTCATTACATAGATAAAAATATTAAACCTCAAATTTTGCAAATGGGGTGTTATGGTATAGGTATCAGTAGAATTTTAGCAGCCTCTCTAGAGTGTTTGAGTTTAGAGCAAGAACTGAGATGGCCTGATAGTATTGCTCCGTATAATATCATTATAATACCACCAAAGGTAGGTGAAGTAATGATTGTATATTATATAAGATATCCTTTTAAAGTGTTTCCCAGTATGGGTAAGTTTAGTAGCACTTTTTAATCCTTTCAACTACTTCTTGTGCATAAAACTAAAATATTTTGCCATCTTTTAAAGTATTTTCCTCTTATTTATAGAAAGGCAGCAAAGAAGAGAAAAACACTGAAAACTTTGGTGAAATTCTTTACAAAAATTTAGAATGTTACCTGCCTAACCTCCAAAACAATATTTTACTAGATGATAGAACATCGCTAAGTATAGGCAGAAGATTCCTGGATGCTAGGAGAACTGGTTATAGATACATCATAGTTTTAAATAAAAGGTTGAGTGAAAGTCCCCCTCTTTTTGAATTCAATGATATAGTTAAAAATCAGCAGATGTACCTTAGTGAAAGTGATATTGTTAGCTATATAAAGGATAATGGGAAAGTAAAAGAGAAAGAACAAATTTCTGTACTGTAAGTAGAGTGGTTTGTTATCTTTAAAAGTGGATCAAACTTAAAATTGTAAATAGATCAGAGAGGTATATTATCCATGTAAATATAAAATCTCTATACATCTTTTTGAAAAAGTGTTGCCTCCTAGGTATCTGAATGCATCTCTGTTAAATGTAAGAATAAAAAGGAACGGTAAAAAGTCTCGAGGACAGTTTTCCAGATCGTTAAAAATGGAAAAAATATAAATTTATAACATTCAAGTTTTTACAATGTGGTATGTATATTGCCATACGATAAAAGTATTATAATTTTGTAAAAAAAAACCATTAAACTTTTTTTGTATGTTTTAAATGGTGTCTGTAGGTTTAGTGTTCAACTTGAAAATTTTTATAATAAACACACTTTTGTTGTTTTGTGCTGTCTTTTATTTATTCTTTATTATAAGTTTTTAGATTGTATGTATTAATATATTTTGTCTTGGGTAACTTACCTTTGTTATTTAATAAAAATAACATTGTCCAATAAGAGGCTTGAATTGGTACTAACACTATTCTTTATATAATGTGATGAAAAAATCACTATCAAGCACCAAGCTTTTGGGCAATCACATATAACTAAAAGAAAGGGAAGTTATTATAAATTTTTGAAACAATATCCAGTTTTTTTAAAGAATGATAATAACAAATTTTAAAATTTTTTTTTTATACTTACTTTTATATGCCAACAACTGACTCAAACACGTGTAAAGTGTAATAAAATGTAAATGATAGCTATACAGAGATATGTCCCAAATTATAGAAGGTAACTGCAAGAAACTTCCTGTAGATGCGAGTGTTATAGTCTTCAGAATTAAGATGAAAGTTGTTTCTAAAGTTTGGTTCTTACAAAAAAATTTCTGGTATATTTTTGTGAAAGAGTATATTGATAATAGGAAACAGAGAAAACCTAAAAAAAAAAAACAATACAAAAATAGATCTACAGGTTAGATTTTAATATTTGCAAAATGATTAATTATATTACTTACCCAAGGCTACGTTCATACAAATAATATAAAATCTAAAATCTTCAATATTCATATCAAAATCATTTAGAGTAGGTTCTGTCTTATTTGCATTATTACACAAAATATCACCAAGGTTTCTGCTAGATAATGCCCAATTTGAATAAGATTCTAGTAGTATTAGAATTGCTGAAAGTTTCCAAAAATTCTAAAAGAAAAAGATTTCTATTTACTGAATCAACTAGTTTTCTTTGACAATTATTTGGAATCCTGGGTACAGCGAATTTTTCGCCTATTTTTTGTATACCCTTACCATTGCACCTTAAAACACGAATCTAAAGTTTGTTTTTTGGCGGACGTAAAAATCTTCCTTAAAAAAATTATTTTTCGCTTTCACACATATAAGTCGTGATTTCCAATCTCCACCTTTAAATTTCGCCACTTCTAGTAAAATGTACAAGGATGACACAGTACTTGTTTTAAACAAAATTGACATAAAAAAGTGCAGGAAAATAAGAATCTTTAATAAAAACTAAGAACTGTCAACTTATCAATAACTCTTATTTTTAATCTTGACTTCCATTTTGAAATCTCAGAATAAGAAATATCTGTTGTGAAAAGCAGTGTTGTCACATATCCTCATATATTTTTAAGTACTTGGGACAAGTCTCAGTAAAACAACAATAAGTATGAGCAAGGCTGGTTCATGTTCATACAGTATGTATGGCTCGTAGAAAATTTAAAAAATAACATCTAAACCAAACTGATCGTTAACAGTTGTTGTCAGTTTTTTCTGCAATTTCATTGCACCTCTGTCTTTAAGTTAATTGAAAGTATGTTCCTATAAAATTTCATTGCATATGATGACATTTTTATCAGGGCGTAGATTGAAACATCTTGAGATTTAATCTTTAGTCATTCTTTTTATCTCATAAATTAGTGGATGGAACTTAGCTGTAAAAATTTCCATTGCCAAATTTTTAAATGAAAGACTCACTGAAATTATAAGGCTGTGTCATACAGATGAATGGACAGATGATAGTAACCAGTTCTCTTAATTTGTGCCTTGCTTTCTACAAGGCTTTACATAAATACATACTGTATAAACCTGAACTAAACTGCCTCAAACCTTTTAAACAATCAAAATTTTGGTAAAAAATAAAGAAATCTTTCTGCCTTATTTAAATAGTTTGTTATATATGTAATTCTCCTTTCAGGCAGAGAATATGAAAAATATATGTACAAACAGTTAATTTCCTGCAAATATCGCTCTGGTTCTCTCTCCATACGCGTTTCGATCACCTCATGATCTCGTCAGTGGAGCTGTATCGGATCGAGAGCAACATTAGCAGGAAATAACTGATACATCTATGAATCAACGGAGTAACGTGAAATTTTTAAACAATCAAAATTTCAGTAAGAAATAAAGACTGACATCGAAGTTGCTAGACGGCAGGTGTAATATCCTGCCGACATACCTTGAAATTTATGGTTCATATATCAATTATTTCCTGCTAATGTTGCTCTCGGTCCGATACAGCTCCACTGACGAGATCATGAGGTGATCGAAATGCGTATGGAGAGAGGACCAGAGCGATATTTGCAGGAAATAAACTGTTTGTACATATATTTTTCATATTTTCTGCCTGAAAGGAGAATTACATATATAACAAACTGCCTCAAACCTACTACTGTTTGAGGGAGAATAGATTATTTTTAAGTACTTAAAAACTACATGATACATGTATCTATGTCTGGGAAATTTAACTTACGCTGACCAGATTTCAGAACCCCTTTACTAATTTAAATTTGATGTACTACTCTGTGATAGTACTGATGTTTTATTTCTGTTAATCTTTTTCCAAAAATCAGTCTATTATTTCATACTCAATTTTAAGAGAAAAAGAGTAGAGCGACTTAATGGATGGCTATTAGAATTGAAATTTTATGGTTGCAGAATATCTGGCAAAAATGCATGAAATTGCTCATCATATTAAAAATCCGTCAAGTTTTTGTTCGGCTTGATTTTTAGTGCTGTCTGCTAAATTCTAATAAACTGGTATGTACATTCAAAATGTGCTATATTTCAAAATGCACAAGTGTGTTTTAGTAAAAACTGTTAAAGAATTAGGACAGAAAAATCAATGTGAAAGTGGAAAAAAATTTTTATGGAAACACTATGTGCAATCCCTTAAATAGGGGTATGCAACAAATCGGAGAAAAATTCAGTGTTTTCAGTATTCCGGATAATTGTTTTTTACTTAAATAATGGTACCTACCTTAAATTCAGAGTTAAGCAAAATATGTCTATAGGCTTGGGTATTTAATAATATAAGGTCTATTATAATGATGACTAGATCGTATTCTACATATTTGTCAGCTATTTGCTTGCATTTTACCTGAAAAGAAATGTATTTAAGTAATTATTGATACACTTAACTAATGAATGATTTTGATTTAGAATTTACACTAGAATTTTGCGATATTAAAAAAAAACGTACACATTCAGTTAATTTTAACACTGTTTCACTATATTTTTTAAATATACAATTAGTTTTTGCTCCACAGTTTATGCAATAATATTGTCGCACACTTTTCTCCATGTCTTTTAAAGTTTTTCTTTATAATTTCCTCCTCGATAATACTTTTGCTTGGCAAATAAATAAAAAATATACATACAAGTGAAGTTGGTTGCAAATTGCCCAACATCAATGAAATATCAAAATTGCCTTCCTTAACAGATTGGTGGAGCCGGATTTTGTAAGCATATCTTTTGACATTCCCTTATTTCTTTCAAGACAGTGATATACTTATGCATTATTATAAATTCAACAAAGATGCAAGATCATTATGACATTCTGCTTTTCCTTTGTTTTTATAGAATCCGACCTCGCGGCTCAGATTCTATAAAAATAAAGAGAAAGAATATCATAATAATGAAATATTCCCTTAATTTGGATGCTCTAAACATTCTCATTCTTCGGTACCAAAGGAAACAAAGAATAGTAGATCCAAACCTTATACAATGCTAGAATTAAAACCTTCGAACATACCCCTGTAGAAGTAGCATAACGTCAGAACTAGGGCCCGGTTGTTTGAACGCTGAATAACGTAATAATATTTTTATTTACATTTGAAAAAGTGTTGATAAACAGTAGATATTTAATTTCTTGGTACAGACATACCGATTTTATGCTATCCTTTTCTAATTTCATTATTTAAACGAGTATCATCGGTACGTCCTTCGAACATACCCCTGGGTACGTCAATTCTGAAAATAAAGTATGAATATATGGTTGCCTAAATTTTTATTATTGTTATTTTCAATATGTAAACAATCTAACAATATTTACCGATAAAAATAAGTTTTTAAACCCCTTTTTGTTAATATTAATTGTAAACTTCGCATTTATAGTAATTTCTAACACTTAAAAACACCGAAAAAAGTCACGACAAGCAATTAAACTGAAAGGCAAGATAAGTAAATATGTTTATGTCTGTCAAACATCAAAAAAGCGTCTCCCCCACCGACCATAAACAGCCTTCAGACAAATCTATTGTTGTTTAAATCTAGAGTATGATCGAAGATTAAAACAACCATTTGATTTGATTTGACAACATCTACCTCCAATTCGGAGGAGTTCCGAAAACAACTCGGTGCTGAGACGAGCGTAGAACAAGCGAAAATCAACGTGACAGGTTCGAGTTGTGTACATCTATGGTTGTGTATCTTCTATGGTTGTATATGAAGAATGACCTTTGGAGCAGAAATTGCTGCAATGAAGATGGAATTTCGCAAATAGATTTAGTTTTTGAGATACATACTTCAGAGGTTAACCAACGCTTTGTATTTCCCATGTATACCCTTTTAAGTCTAAGACAAAAACCTAACTTCCTTATTCTGGGCAAAAAAACTATGATCGCTTACTTTGACGAGAGAAGCGTCAAAGATCGCTAAAAAAAAAATTTTAAAACAGTTAACAATTCTACCAATAAATAAAAAAAAAATAATAGCGACATTTTGACAGTTTATTTCTACGAAGCTAACTTCATAATTATTGCTTTTCTTCAACCCAAAAATAGAGTTTTTCTTTTTTTATAAATTATTTTTGAAAAAACACGATGAACAACGTTGAGATATGCAAAACTAGTTAATTTTCGAATATTGGAAAACTTACTTTTACATGACACGTGCCAAAAAATGTAAATTAACGAATTTATTTTGTATGGTCTTACACAGTGCAATAATTGGTGATAATGATAAAATTAAAAATGTAATTTAGTGGCAATAATACAATTTAACTTTAAGTGGTACAATGGGACAGTCTTCCAGTTTAAGTTCTTGTAAGTAATTGTTCTATTGTTTATTTGCATGTAAAATGTAATAATGGGTGTGTATTTTTGAGGTTAAGAATATAAAGGGGGGTCAGTAACAGACCCACTTATTTTTAATTTTATCATTTCTCGTACAAGTCTTAAAATAGTTAAACTTAACAGCTCCATACATAAAACAAATTTATCGAAAGTAGGGTGTGTGTGTGGTTTCCTACAAAAATTGGTCTCAAAACTAATTTATAAAGTCTGTAATATAACATTCCTTCTATTTTTTTTATAAAATATACGAAATATTTCATTTCTTAACAGGCAATTTTTTTTGTTTTATAATTTTTATGGTAAAAAATCGTGGAATGAAGCTTACAGAATTACAGAAATAAACAGAATTTTTTTACTTTTATTATTTATGTTTTTTTATATAAAGTGCAACACTGGAACAAAATGACTTTTGTATATGTGAAATGTGATCACCTAAAATACAACATATATAAAAAATCATTTTGTTGCTACATTAGCTTTATAAAAAATACTGTGCCAAAAATGAAAAATATTGATTATATAATTTTACTGAATAAGCCTAACCTCTTGATTTTTTTTTAGTTAAATAAATAAATAAATGCTTTATTAACTGTTAAACCAATTTAAAACAAGCCTTTAGAAAGATTAAAATTACCAAACAATAAACAAACAAATTCAAAGTAGCTATTTAACTACAGTACGCTCACAATTTAAGATTACATGAAGAACAATGAAAAGTTAAAATTTACACTACAAATATGGCTTTAAATAGTTTTTGGAAACTGTTTAAGGACATGTCCATATAAACATGTTCAACGGATAACTTGTTAGCTAAAATGCCCATTTTATTTAGTGGGACATAAGTGGATTAATTGGTTCTATGAGTATCCACAAAAACACTTCAACCCATCAACTATTTCTTTGAGGCACATTGAAACCAATATGCTTTAGTAATTCTGCAGAATCTATTATACTATTAACAATTTTAAATAGATAAAGTAACTTCAAAGTTTCTCTGTAATTCTCCAGAGGCTTTAAATTTAATTGGAGTAGTAAATGAAGGTAATTGATATTTTCCTTAGGAATACCTAATATATAGGGTACAAATCACAAAAAGCGTTTTTGTACCCTTTCTAGCTCCAGTTTGTACACATTGTTGAAAGGTAATCATATTGATGAGGCATACTCCAATACAGAACACATAACACTGCAATAAACATTTTTAAGACAAATAACATTGTTAAAATCAGATAGATAAGTGTAACCAATTATGTATATGTTCTTTAAAAGTTAACTGACTATCCAGTATTATACCAACATCAGATAAAAAAATATTAAGGAGACCACCCACTGTAATTTCAGTCTAGATATAAAATAATTGGTGGGGGTGAAAATCTGGGAATATAGTCCTAAAATCATACCAAATTATACAGGATGTTTTCAGATAACTGCAAAAAACTTTAAAAAGTTATTTTTGAGCTAATTTTAAGCATAAAAATTCATATAAACATATGTCTGATAGTGCTTAGTTTTTAAGATACAGGATATTAAAATTTATTATTATTTCTAATTTTTTAAAGATAATTAAGTCATATTTGGAACACATTACACTTTTTACAGTTCTCATAAAACAATTATTTTTATGTGAAATAATATACAGAGTGGGAGTTTTTTCCGAGTCGCTAAAATTTTACACTCTCGAACGTTTTTTTTGGGCGCCACTGACTCGATTTGATTACTTAGTTAGCTTTCCTATCTTATTGTGAAACTTTTTTGTCTCTTAAGTTTTTCTCTTAAAGTCAATAGTTTTTCCACAGAAAAAAAAATACATAAGAAAAAAATCATAATGTATTTGTTTTAATCAATTTTCATTCATATTTCTTTTAACCAACAGGGACTAAGAACAAAATACAACATAATAATAACAGAATTTGAACAACAGTAAAAAAATGTTAATAACAAAAATTATAATAAATGTTGAAAATTACCACCCTCAGCCATAATGCAAGAATCGGATCTTCATCTCATTGAAGAGCATATTCATTGAAATAATCCTGGAGTATTTCTTATCCTTTCGCAAAATGGAATAATGTGATTTCTCAAATCTTTGACATCTTCAATAGAAGATGAATAAACCAAAGATTTAATTAAACCCCACATATACAAATTCCAAGGATTTACATCCAGAGATCGGGAAGGTCAGTGTTGAGTGCCACTGTCGTCGTACATTGATACTGAAATGTGCTGGAGCGCCATTATGGGTAAACCATAAATCTTGTCTAACTAGAAGAGGAACCTCTTCAAGAAGGGCAGGTAACTCTTCCTCGAGAAAGTGGCAGTATTGGTCTCCATTTAATCTTAATGGAAGGAAACATGGGCCAGTTAGATACTCGCCTATGACACCATTCCATACATTTAATGAAAACTGATATTGATAATTGGTTTCAAGAAATGCATGCAGATTTTCTGCAACTCAAATGTGATTTTTTTGAAAATTTCTTATGGATTCCCTTGAAAAGTTTGCCTCGTCAGTAAACAGAATACGGGATAAAAAAAAAGGGAAGATTAGGCGAACATTTGAGGTATTTACTGGCAAAAAATTATACGCGGCAAAAAGTCTCGAAGCAAAAGCTCCTGTATTCTCTGGATATGGTAGGGATACAATTGGTGTTCTTTAAAATTCAAAATACTGTGGAATTGCTTATATTTAATATATTGGCAATTTTTCTCAAACTTGTTGTCTAGCGCTATAGATCTTATCTCCCGAGGACGTTCACAATAAGAAGTTCGTTATAGAAACGTACTATTTTCTTATAAACGCTGATGAAGACGGGCAAATGTGTTATGATGAGGTAACTTACGTTGTGGATATAATTCAGCATAAATCCGTTGAGCTTCTAATGCATTTACATTAGTACAACCATAAACAAAATGGCATATGTGACATTTCAACATTTGTAAACTCTGCCATTTTTATTACTTTTTTTTACTTACTTTATATTAAGAGTACATAAAATCAATCACACTTATCCACAGAAATTATATACGCATTACAACAAAAAAAACATATGACAAATTAGGCGTAAACTTATTTGACAACAACCTACTATAGATTTTCGTCACTTAATAAACAATCCCTACAGAACTTAATTGGAGATGCATCTGAACATATTTTATTTTTTTGTGAAAAAACTATTGACTTTTAGAGGAAAACTCGAGAGACAACAAAGTTTCACAATAAGATGAGAAAGCTAACTGAATAATCAGATCGAGTCAGTGGCGTCCGAAAAAAAAGTTCAAGAGGGTCAAATTTTACAGATCCGGAAAAAAGTACCATTCTGTATATTATTTGACATAATAATAATTTTTTTATGAGAACTGTTAAAAGTGTCATGTGTTCCAAATTTGACTTAATTATCGTTAAAAAGAAATGATATAAATTTAACAAACTAAAAATAATAATAAAATTTAATACTCTATATCTTAAAAACTAAACATAACTAGACATATGTTTATATGAACTTTTATGCTTAAAATTAGCTCAAGAATAACTCTTTAAAATTTTTCGCACTTATTTGGAAACGCCCTGTATAGTGTGGTTGAAAAAATTAAAAAAAAATTAAGTTATGGAATTTTTATTTTTGGATCTATTTCAAATTTTTAAAAGTCCATATGAAAAGTTGTTCAAAATTATGTCTAGAGAGTATAAAAAAAATTCATTAAGAAAATATAAAATTTGCGAGAAGTAACAGGATTTTAAATGTGAAAATTAAAAAAAAAATCGAAAAACAGTGTTAATTGATATTATAGCAAAAAAATACAGAGAAAATGTTCTATTCATTTTTCGATCCGACTTTTGGCTTTTTTTATAATAACGCCGCAAAGTCGATTTTGAGCTTCAAAATTGGCCGGTTTTTAATCGGGTCGATCGAAATATGGACCAAAACGCGCTTAAAATAGACTTTCGAGCATTATTGTAAAAAAAGTAAGCGTCGGATCGAAAAACTGGATAGAATATTTTCTTGGTATTTTTTGCTATAGTATCAATTAATAACGTGTTTTTCATTTTTTTTTAATTTTCAAATATTCTGTTACATCTTGCAAATTTTAATTTTCTTTAATGAAAACTTTTCCATAGTCTCTAGGCATCATTTTGAACTTCTCGCGTGGATTTTCCAAAATTTCATATAGGTCCAAAAATAAGATTTTATGAATTCAAATTTTTTATTTTTTTGACCACGCTGCATAAATTTAGCATGATTTTAGGAATATATTCCCAGATCTTCAACCCCACCGATTATTTTATACCTAGGCTGAAATTACACCGTGTGGTCTTCTTAAACCAAAAAAAAAATTGTGTATTAAGGAACTCTTTTTCTCATATATTTTATAGAAAATACACTCGTGAATAAAATTATTGAATATTTGTTATTATTAAAGTAAATTCTATTTTTAAAATAGCGCTGTAAACTTACTATTTAGTAGACATTTAATGTATCTCACACATTTTATTATAAAGCAGTTAAATTATTTATTTATTACACATTACAAATTTTTGTAACCCAAAAAAATTGTATATAAATATTATACAAAAGTAAAGCGAACTGATGATTGCTATAGGCAACATACAACAAGTAAAATGTAACTGGATTCCTAGTTTGGTAGTCCGATAAAAGTACAGCACACAAAATTTTTGTCTGTTTCTCAAAAGCATATCGGAAACAAAGTACTGATCTACGCACCTTATGATTGTAGACTCCCTGTTCTTTAAAATAACTATACTGAACTATTTTGTTCTCTACACCCTCTTTATAATATACTTGTAATTATAGAACGGGCACCATATTATACAAGCACAATTTAATAAACTGTTGCATACAAACACATAATTATTTAAACATTGTAGACATGTAAAATATTTAGTATTTCTTAACTATAAATCAATACATCCTACAAGCTCTGTTAACTACACGTTTAACATTGCCATTAACTTCAACTCTGACAAGTTAAGCATTTGATTTGTGGATATAATATATCATTTTTGTCCTCTAGTATTTGTTGAGACATACTGACAAAATTGTCTATATCACTTTGCAAAGTAAAAGGCCTATTAGACCTCCATCGATCATCAGTTAGTTACTGAATTCAGTGTGGAGTAATAGCGCTAACGACAGTTAGGATGCAAATTAGGAAACAATTTAGACAGGTTTAATAGCATCCAGGATACTTAGGCGAATTGTAGCGAGCGGCGCGAAAATGACAAATAAAGAAAAGGAAGTTGTATAAATATTGTTTGCCCAGCACATCTTTTTTCTTTTTTTTTATTTCCATACGACCAGCCATTACAACTGGGACAAGGCCTTACTTACTTAGGCGCGGTGCCATGGCAGATATCGGAGTTTTGGCGTGCTGGACAATTATTTTAACCTGATTTAGGATTCTGAATAAGGATTGTGTAATTGACGCGCCATATATTGTCCCACTCATACATCCCATTTTGGAAGGTTGAATATCATATAGTCTAATACCTCTTTAGGGCAATTATTAACTGTTTAAATTGGATATAAAAGTTTAAGGTCATCTGCCAACAGCAGGCATGACGCATTTTATACTATATATGCAATACTGTTTATATATGTACATTAAAAATAATAAAGGGCCAAAGTTAGAACAACATTCTTACGACCATAAAGATATAATTTTAGAAATGTCAAGTTCTCGTGGTATACAAATTCTGAATCTAGGTTATCTAAAAGTATTCTTAATGACATTTTATCAAAGGCTTTTTCAAATTCCATATAAACAGTGTTTTGGTTACACTATTTCATAGATCAGAAATATTTTGTCAATCACAATACATTACTTACTGTAGATCTTCACTGCATAAATTCATGCTGATATAGTGATATACTATGTCTCAATTTAGAGTATACCATTTTTTAAAACAATAAATTCAAATACCTTTGCAGGTGTTGAGAGCACTGCAACTGCATAATAATTATTTACCATACTGATATCGTCAGCAAATAGGAATAGTTGTGATTTATCATATGTCATTTAATTCGCAAGATCTTGGTGAAACATAGGAATAATAGCGGTGAAGGAATAGAGCCCTGCGGATCCCCAAATTAAAATCTCTTTGTAGAGGAGAAAGAGTTGCCAATTTTGACCATCCCTGTCAGAAATAAACTGACCCACTCATTGCATGATCCCCAAATTCCTATTGCCTCCAACTTAGCGAGCATGCCGCCTAAAGTCACACAGTCAAAGGCACGAGTAAGGTGTTAAATTAGACCCAAAAGAGGTTTACATCTATCCAACTCTCGGTACATTATGTTCAACGAACCAAACTCGGCAGTGATTGTATCGTAATTCCGCCCGATTTGACTCAAAGATGCTCATGAATATGAACTTAACAATTTTCTCATACAATTTACTAAATAACAAGGCAAGAGATACCGGCCGAAAATGTGCCAGTCATCAATCTTGTGAACTGAAATAAGACCAGAATATTTTACTTTACTCAGAAAATGTAATGGGTCCCAATTAAACCTACACAATTTCGTATAATTTTGTCTGGACCGCTTGATGATTGGTTTCACATTGAGGCTAAAATATCTCTCAGTTATTCGTTAGTTATCTCCTAGATGTAAATGTGTTGAACAATAGATGCTCTGTACAATCTTCGTCACGTATAAACACGAAACGATTTATAATTTTATGAGTAATAATAGTGAAATATTCACAGAAAGCCCCCGTATTTCCCCTTGGTTCTCACTATGATGTCCATCAATGATTATGATGCTAGATTGACACAGTTTTCTTTTTCCAAGTAAGGTGTTGATTTGCTGCCATATGTTGGACAGGTTTGTGGATTTGTCAATTGAAAAAATTATTCTTGTTACTTCCATTCATCCGTGAAAAATATTTTTTTCATATTTTTAAACTGTAGATTTAGATTTATTGAGTGGCACTTTTTACTTAGATCTCTTTTAAGGTTCCTGCCCTCAGTGATAACCACTGAGCCCCATAAAGGACCTGGACTCTTGTAGGCTATTGAAGATAAAAACGGCAGAAAACGAACCAAAATGTCTGTTTGTGTACTTTGAGCGACAGTTATATTTTTAAAAAGCCCATACTTGTCGGCATGCGTTATTGATGGGTTAGTTTGATAGCGTCATTCGTAAATGAACAATACCGGTTCAATGTCATTTATGTTTTATGGTTTTAGCTTACGCGTTGTGTGTGATTTAGACGGATTTATTGCATTTTAAGTGACTCATTTACTTATTTTATTTAGTAACATGAGCTCGTATACGGGGAAGCAGATCATTTGACAAAAACAGGGTTCGTGGCTGAACCATACGGACCCTAACCAATTCTATCCCTCATGTGGGTACCAGGACACACCGGTATAGAGGGAAATAATAGACAGGCTCGCTTGGAAAGGAGCTGAGACACCATTTCTGGGACCAGAGCCTTTCTGTGGAATCAGCAGTAGCGTAATGCTGGAAAAACTAAAAATAGAAGTTAGCAGGAGATCCAGTTATTGGACGGAGCTGCAAGGATTGAGACAAGCGAAGATACTTCTTGGGAACTACGACCAGAAGAGATTCAAAGAATGCATAAGCCTGAGTAAAAACTAACTCAAAGTTCTGACAGGAGTCCTGACGGGGCATTGCCACCTGAAGAGACATTTCAAAAAACTCGGACCTCTATTCATATTCTTTCAAAGTGCATCGCTCTAGAAAATCCTAGGATGCGGTGCTTGGGAACACACAAAATCGAAGAAGGGGAATTGGCCACCTTGAAGCCGTCCAACATCCTAAAGTTCCTTAGGGAAATAGGGCTGGAGGACCTGTTCTAGCCGATAAGGCAACTTTCACGACGTGACAGCAGTAGGGGGGCACAATAGATCTACCAGGTCGCAATGTACAGATCCCTACTCTAAGCATGTATACATACAACCAATTCTATTTGTTCCAAATACCATTGACCAAATTTATTGAATTCTACAGGGGCGACGTTGGAATGAGGTATGTCAAGGAACATACAATTGGACCTAGCGCCCGACTTATTAGGGAGCTTCTCCCCTTGGAGAGGAAAGAATTGCCAATCGTGGTGGGATTACCGATAGGACATTGCCACCCTGTGAGGCCATCTTGATAAGATTGGCATCATGGATGACCCGATGGGCAGATGGTGTTTAGAGGATACAACTATTGACTATGTACTCAGAGAGTGTCCACCACTCAATGAATTGGGACAGAGACATTTCGGAGATATAACGTTAACACCTGGAGCCGTCAGGTAAGTTCAGTTAATGAGGCTGCTTGGATACGCAAAGGCGATCGGGCCCGAATGACTTGCGGCCGTAGTGGGATGTAAATAGGGATGCAAACGGTACATCCATGTTTGCAAAACATCGATGTTTTGTTCATAAATATCCATGTTAACATCGATGTTTAGATGAGTGATACATCGCCGATATATCGTCGACAAATTTTCTAACCATCGACATTGTTCAATCATCTCCCTTCCCACAGTCACTTTAGGGATGTGCGATCTGACAAAAATAATCGGTTCGGAATTACTATGCGCATTGAGACGTTAACATAAAAAATTTCGGGAGATAATTAAGTACGGTTAGCAAGTTTATTCTACTTGTTCGTTGCATCTGAGAAGCGATAAAAAAATATGAAACCAAAAATAGAATGATTGTACAATATAAAGGAGATATAAAGAGAAAACTAGCAAGATGGTTTTAAACCGTAGTGCAGCCAAAGTTAAAGTAATTATTTACGTAAATACATATGTGAGGGGACATAACAGCTTGCCTACATCCAGGAATGACACATCTGAGAAGTCTGATGAAGAAGATTCGCAATTTGACATTTGGAAATAACCATAAGTAGTTGATACACAAAAGTATGAAAAATAAATCATCTTCTACAACTACAGGATCCATTAGCGAAACAGAGGTTCAGATGTGTCTGTCATCTCCCTTCACACTAATAAAGAGAGATGCCTTTGAATCCTGGCAGGATATAAAATCTCATTTTTCAACACTTGCAAACATTGCAATGATATACCGCCCCATCATCGCCACGCCTGTGCAGAGCAAACGCTTGTTCTCGGAAGCCGGGGATAACTATCACCCAGGAAAGAAATAGGCTTCTGGAGACTAGATTATCTAAGCTTCTTTTCCTTAACTCCATTTCAAAATTATTAAATTAAAATAAAGAAATGTGTTTATTACTTGAGATCCGTTGTATTTAGTTTGGTAGTCTAGTT
The DNA here is from genome assembly GCA_034092305.1 of Diaprepes abbreviatus. NCBI lineage: Eukaryota > Metazoa > Arthropoda > Insecta > Coleoptera > Curculionidae > Diaprepes > Diaprepes abbreviatus. Next base: position 3,052,125 of record JASJET010000196.1, on the reverse strand, counting down.
TAAGTGAAGTCAGTTAATCATCGATCAATCAGTAAACATTCCACATAATATTTTCAGTTGAAAATGTTTCAACTAAATTGAAAACTGTTGCACTGGTATCCCTAATATAGGTACATTTTATGTGAAATTTCTGACAGCAATATATTTCAAATTCTCTTTCGTGTTTCTTAAAGATGTGTGATGTGTGATGTTTACAGAATCAGAAGACATAAAATACGGTTTATTTTTCTAAAACATTCCAAAACCTCGGAGAAACATTGATGTTTATAAGAACGATGTTACATCCCTAGATGTAAAGGGTTCAACAAGGCTAAGCATCGAAGATCAAGTATCACCACTCTTATTGATTTGTGCATTTATGAGCTCCACAAAGCGTATGCTTACGTTCCGCCTAAATAAAGGCTTAGAAAGGTTTTCTTATATGAAAAGTACATACCTTAAAAGAATGTTGAAGTCATGGCGAATACGACATTAAAATCAATATGTTGTACAATAAAATTTATCTGCGCATTCGCCACAGTTTCAACATAATTTTTAACGTACACAGTCACCATGATGTCAAGAATCACCGATGTAAAATATTTTACTAGATTTTTTTCTAATTTTAAAATCTAAAATTTTATATTAACGAAAAACTATTGAAAATTATTGGAAAATTCTATTAAAATAAACCAGATTTTTTGTAAAAAATCCAAAAAAAAACTATTTTAAATCATAGTTACCCCACGGAAAGGAGAATTATTACGAGGGCAGTCCCAGAATTAACCGGCCTGACACATAGATGGCGGTAGTTGTTAAAATGTAATGACTGTGTTAGATAGTATCAACCTTAGAAAGATCAAGTTTTAAGTTTTAAGACGCTTCGTTGTTTATTACTTATTTGACAGTCAAATAATGAACGCTCTCAGTGAATTTGTAAACATGGAAAAAATTGGTCATCGTTATGTGATTCAATACTTTCATTTGAAAGGACTTAGTGCAAGCAATATCAAAGCCAAGCTAGACTCTACTTTGGGGGAGTCTGCACCTTCGTTTTTAATAGTGAAGTATTGGGTGGCAGAGTTTAAACGATGCCGTACGAGCTGCGAAGACAAATATCGCAGTGGTCAAACAAATGAGGTGACTATTCCAGAAATGGTGAGAAAAATCCACAAAATGGTGTTGGATGACCGTCGACTAAAAGTGCGCGAGTTAATAGAAATTTCAAAAAGTGCTGTGCATATTGACTGAACATTTGGACATGAGAAAGCTGTATACAAGATGGATGCCGCGTTTGCTCACAATCGAATAAAAACAGCGTTGTGAAGACGTTTCAATCGAGTGTTTGGCCATGTTTCGCCGCAATATAGCGGGGTTTTTGCGTTGATTCATAACTATGTATGAAACATGGGACCATCGTTATACATCCGAGACGAAGGAACAATCAAAACAAAGGACTGAAAGGGGAGAATCGGCTCCAAAGAGGGCAAAGACGGTTCCATCTGCCGGCAAGCTTCAGTTTTTTGGGATGCTCATGGTATAATTTTTATCGATTATCTTGAAAAAGGAAAAACCATCAATGGCGAGTATTATGCGAACTTATTGCAACATTAGAGTGATGATTTTAGAGAAAAAAGGCCGCAGTTGGAAAAAAAGAAAGTCTTATTCCATCACGACAATGCGACATTCTGTTATTCCAGTGGCCAAAATCAACGATTTAAAGTAGGAATTACTTCCTCATGCACCCTATTCACCAAATTTAGCATCTTCGGACTATTTTCTCTTTCCAAACTTGCAGAAATGGCTCGGTGATAAAAGATTTGCCCACGATGAAGAGTTGATGTCTGCAGTAGATGGCTGTTTTAAGGAGCTCGACGTTTCTTACTATAAACAAAGTCTCGAAGCTATTGAACATCGCTGGAAAAAGTATATCGAGCCGAAAGGAGACTATGTTGAGAAATAAATAAAGTTTTTGCCAAATATTTTATGTTTTCTTTGTCAGGCCAATTAATGGGACTGAGAAATCTTCACCTAAACCATAGCTCATGCTTTTTGAGACAGCCTGTATAAATAAAAAAAGTTTTAAACTCGAATCTGATTACTACTTAAGTGTAATAAGGCTTCATCAAACTGGTCATTAACTTCATTCAGGCTTAATTTAAAATATTACATCTTAAATATATTTCCGGTGGAGATAATTAATTTATAGCTTTAACGAGAACGGGTCTGCAGATGATCATCCCAATTAATCCATCCACCTTAAGTAGTTATTTTCGAGTTTTAAAAAGTCGAAAACGGTGTTTTGTTATATAATAAAAAAAAACATAAAAACAATACAGGTCTGCGAAATTTAAATTATAAATTTCCTTCTTTGGGTTTGAATGCATTATATGGGTATTTTGTTAAAAGCTAAACTTATAAACAACCTTAGTTTTCTCTAGGACGTCAGGTTTTTCTGATACAAGGAACTGATTTTTCTTTAATAAAAATAAGATATTATTTTTACTATTATTATCAACTTTGAACTAAAAATGAAAAACCACCTCAACTTCACACACATTAAAAAATGGAGAGTTACAACAAAACACCGTAACAAAATCTTGCTGCGCCATATTTTGTTTTGTGCGGCTAGGATGCGGTGTACCCAAGGAAGTTGGAAGGGGTAAAAGGAAGGAGAATACCCTAAACTAAATTTGGTTCCTCATGTAACTCTGTACTCCCCTCAATGTGGCTAAGCTGCACTTGCGCAGTAGGTCAAGGGACAGGACTGGATTTGAGAAACCTCTTATTTATGTTGTTATATTGAAAAATTACAATTTAAAGTTCAGGTTATAAAACGACTAATGAAATAAACACTGCCTTAAAAGAAATTTAAACATAATTCTAAATAAAATCTTATCTTATCTACAATGTTAAAAAGGATCTGGCCATAGGGATTAACTATATGTTACTCCTCTTTTATGTCATTATTAAGTAAAGTGTTTTTATGTACGTTCTAAACTTTAAAATAATTAATTTCTGATCAAAAAAAATGAAATGAAAAAAATTATAAAAACTACACACTAGCGCAAACAAAACTTTAAAATCGTCGATCTATTAAAAGATCTTCAGTATAATCTTACATATTGATGTAACACAAAAAACGTAGGTACTTACCGAAAATAATGAATTTCCGGGATCGAACCACGCGATTTACAAAACAATACCATACACTGATACATTGTTACAAATTAAAGTCTATACAAATGTCTTGACAACATACACAAATATAAATTCCGAAACTTAACTAATGATACTGCACCGTACAACAAAGAAAATAAGCGTCGAGGACGATGGCAAACAACCGCATTAAACATAAAGATTACGCCGGGACCCCGATCGTGTCGCAAACCCAGCCCTGGTTTCCCGTTCTCACATTGCTAACTTCATGCAACAAATTTACTACGAAATTTCTTTTTGCGCTTGCTCCACATAGCCAGTCGATGTCAATTTATGACATTTATTTTCTGCATGGTGGAACACTTTTTTACGCATTTAGCCTATTTTTGTAGTTTTCCTATCCCTTCCAAGTTCCTTGGTTATACCAGAATATTGCGTGTTATCAGCAGGTTACATTACCCCGTCCAATAAATTCATGCATTCTTCCAAGATAAGATTAATGTTTTAGGCTATCTATCTAGACATACAAACATGTTGTGCAACATGGGAAGATTTCCTTGATGCTATGGTCAAAGACCAAGGAAGTTGGAGGGGGTAAAAGGAAGGGGAATACCTTAAAATAAATTCGGTTACGCATGTAAAGCTGTACTCCCCTTAAAGGGGCTATACTGTACTTGCGCAGTCAGGCGACAGTACTGAACTTGAGCAACCTTCTATTAAGTTATAATATTGGAAAAATTACAGTTCATTATTAAATGATTAATAAAAATAGATTTTAACGTAATTCTCTGGGTAAAAATTTGCATTATGGGAAGTCTAGGAAAACGACGTTTTTTTTGAAAAAAAATTCGGTACTTCCCCCTATATCGAGGTCATAGAACACGATTCTGACCTCCGTTTTCCATGATTTTTCCTCAGTTTTGCGGAAAACAGTGAAAAATACTTCTCACTTGAGATTCTGTTTTTTTTACTATATCGTTAAAATTTTATTACAACCACAAATTCCACACTGATAGAAGCCTCTGTATTATTTAAAAATTCATAAATTTGCATATTTTTATCGGAAATATCCAGAAAATTATCAAAAAACAAATTAAAACAGAGTGGCCTCCGCCATTAAATATTAGACTAACTCGTTCCCTAAACCTGAAAAATTAGCATTGTTGTCAGATTGCCAATACGATTTTTGTGAAATGCACATATATTCTTTTCTTTCACAGATTGCTCCGCCTTCACGTGATTTCTGATCAAAAATTTTGGGTGGTTAAGATTAATTTTACGCTTTTTTATACATTACAAAAATTAAACTATGTTGTTAACTGAAATAGATAAATTTTATAGTTTATATTACAAAAATATAAGTCTAGGTCAATTTAGGTTAGTTCAGATCTTTGATCATACCCTATAGATTTAAACAACAATAGATTTGTTTGTCGTGACTCTTTTCAGTGTTTTTAAGTGTTAGAAATTACTATAAATGCGAAGTTTGCAATTAATATTAATAAAAAGAGGATTTAAAGACTTATTTTTATTGATAAATATCGTTAGATATTGTTTACATATTGAAAATAACAATAATAATAATTTAGGCAACCATACATTCATATCTAGAATTGACGTGCCGATTATCATGATACTCATTTAAATAATGCAATTAGAAAAGGATAGCATAAAATGGGTATGTGTGTACCAAGTAATAAAATATCTACTGTTTATCAACCCTTTTTCAAATATAAATAAAAATATTATGACGTTATTCCGGGTTCAAACAACCGGGCCCTAGTTCTGACGTTATGCTAATTCTACAGTTCGAAGGTTCAGATTAGTTTCAGTTTTACAAATTAACCAAAATCAAGCAAAACCTGAACTAAACAACAATATCGGGTAGTTAAGATTAATTTGTCCCTTTTCACGAATTTGATGGTCGATGGATTTCCGGAAAGTGTTTTCGATTTTTCATTGAAAATACAAGTTTTTTAAAATTTATTCACTAGGATTTGTGCAAAAAAAGCTGAAACATATTACATACATGATATTTTAACCAGTAGCATTGAAAATAAATATGTAAGTTCGGTTTTTTCTTCAGAATTAAAATTGCTTGGTGAAGTGACGCTTGGCTTTTTTTGAGTTTTCCGAGAAAATGAGAAAAAATAGTGAAAAATCAAAGCCAAAATCGTGTTCTCCGTCCTCGAAATAGGAGGTAAGTATCGAAAGTTTTTCCAAAAAACGTCGTTTTCCTACATTTTCAATAATGTAAATAATTACCAAAACATAAAAAATGTACTTACCGAAAATCATGAATTAACGAGATTTACAGAACAATATCATACATTGATGCATTGCTATAAATAAAAAGTCTGCACAAATGTCTTGATAACATACACAAATATAAATTCCGAAATTTAACTAATGTCACTGCACGGCACAACAAAAAAAAATCAAGAGAATTTTAATCGTCGGTACGGTGACAATTGACCACATTAAATACAAAGAATACGCCGGGATGTCGCACTTTGGCAGAATCCTGCTCTGTTTTCTGGTTCTCATATTGCCAACCTCATACAACAAATTTATTATGAAATTTTTTTCTGCGCTTACTCTACATAGCCACTTGATGTCAATTTGTGACATTTATTTTCGCGTGGTGGAGAAGTGTCCATCACTTCCCATATTACATGGCGCCGCTTTTAAAACCTATCCACTCTCTTGAAATATTTCTGCCAAGTGGAGAAGATTAGGCGGGAGAGCAAAATCTTCGGAGAAATAGATTATGATGATATACAGAGGGATCTCAACAAGATGAAAGAGCTGGAGCCGGAGTGTTCGGCATAGAGTTCTACTCTCTCGGACAATGCGCGACGATCTTTACAGTGGAAATTTGTGCTATTTTGAAGTGTAGCCTTCTCTGTGAGAGGAACATAAACAGAATAGGGTAATAAACATATGCTCATATAGTCAGGCTGCAATAATGACACTTAAGTCCAGTGTCGTAACTTCGCAACTGGTGTCTGATTATGAGTACAAGGATGTAATGAACAGTCTGACAAGAAATAGATGCACAATCAGACTCGAGTGAGTCCCGGATCACCCGGACATATGCGGACCATCTGGCAAAAATGGGGTCCGCAACTGAACCATATGGACCCAACCAATTCTACCTATCCCAATTGCAGTTGATAAAAGAGAATTAAAATTGTTGCTGGAAATCAAATTTATTAAATCGTAGAGAAGAACTTCTGGAATGAGGTGTACTAAGGAACATATAATTTGACCTAGTGCACAGCTTACTAGGGAGTATCTCTCCTTAGGAAGGAAAGAGGTGCTAACTGTAGTGGGATTGTTGGCAGGACATTGTCACCTGAGAAGCCATCTTCATAAGATCGATGTCGTAGACTAACCGACGTGCAGGTGGTGTCTGGAGGAGGATGGAACTGTTGACCATGTCTTCAGATGCCCAGCACTCAATGGACTGAGACAGAGATATTATACAATTTTGTTACCGGAAGCAGTTGGGCTAGTTCAATTAACGAGGCTGCTTGGGTTCGCAAAGGCGATCGGCCTCGAATGACCTGCAGCTACGGTGCGATGTAAAGGGCCCAATGGGGCCTAGGTATCGATGATCAAGTATTATCACCTTTTGTTCATTCATTTATTCGTACTAATCGGTTATCTGGTAATCAAAAACAAAAATAATTCTTAATTCTAAACTTTGGAATCATTTTCGTATGACACTGAAAGTATAGTTGAATGAATAAATAAAATAGATCTAACAAACGTTACTTTTTTAACTAAGAAAAATAACGAAAATTTAAATAATTTGAATTTACCGGTATCCTGGTATTTGGCATATCCAAAAATTCATTTGTTTACCATTTTATATCCATCTACATTGCATTCCCTCGGGCGCTATATTTTTTTAAATGTTATAGCCATTCCACAAGTTACATTAACGAACGTTCGTTGACGTTCGCTAAATCGTACGTAAATTAAGATTTTAGTATTTCTACAAAATTATGGTTGCCATTTAAAAAAGGCATTTCAGAAAAAAACATATTTAAAAAAACAAATCTATTATTCCTTAAATAAAGCTAACGGCCTTTTCGGACTATTTCTATTTTAATCATATTAATAATATTAGAGATAGGTAATGTAGGTACGCATAACACTGTAATATAAAGTAAGACAGATGGAAAAAGCGGAAGTAAAATAATATAAGGGATGGGAAAAGATCTCACTTCCTGTCTGCTTTAAATTCTTATTGTTAAAAGTGATGCGGTTAGTGAAATTTTATATTTTGTCATCCCTTATTCTTTGATATCAAATTTTCGTAACGGATATTTTGGAGGCATCGTTAAAAATTTATGTTTATCTTATTTTTATAATAATGCGTGTGTTGGGCGAAAAGTTTCTATTTGATTGTCACTGCAGAAAATAAATATAAAACATAATAAATAAGTTATATCTTCCATAGAGGATGTTATAAATTATTGATGAGAATAATTTTTATATCGTAACAAGATTTCACCCCTTAAATATTAGCGGGCCAAACTTTTTTTTAGTTCTAGGAAGAATCTATAAAATCAAGTTTATTAATGTAGATTTTTTTCCTGGTTATTTAAGATCAACATTAATTGCTAAAATTTAACACTGTTTGGACACATAAACTGTTATTCATTAGAATTATTTCAGCTTGCATGAATCAAATTTTTCGTTACATTTTCCTAATTGAAGGACGCTTTTCATAGTTCATAATCTATTAGACAGTTCTTGTCTGGATGAAAGCGATTTCATTCAAAATCATGTAGTAAAAGTAGCAAAAAAATAAAATACTTTCTCCGTGGGATATATTATTATAGAACCCAAAAAAGTGTACGTGTATTTTGCCGTTTTGTGAAAAAATCGTTATCGAGATGGAAAAATTGAACTTAGAGCTTTTGCAATAAAGAAAAATGAAAGTATTTTTTTATTCAAAATGGTATTTTTTTATGACTAATCGACGTAATTCAGTTTTCTTTTTTGCTTAAGGTCACATGAGTCATAGCTTTTCAGAAAAAAATTTGAAAACCGAAACAATTAATAAAATGGCGGTCGTTTTTCACAAAAAAAAAACGAATGCAATGTTCTCAAAAACTATATTTTTTTTGATGAATTTTTTTCGGGTTTAGTCATTGAAAACAGAAAAAAATGTATTGTCTCTCCACTGTATTTTAGCATCCATGAAAACAGTTGTAATTGAAGAAGCATATAACAAGAAACCTTAAAAAAATCATTAAAAAAAAGATGTAGTTTTTAAGAAAATCGCTTTTTTTTTGAAAAACGGCTACTATTTTGTTAATTTTGAAAATTTTTCGGTTTTCTAATTTTTTTCTAAAAGTCTGTGACTCATTTGACCTTAATCAAAAAAGATAACTGAATTACGTCGATTAGTTATAAAAATATACCAATTAAATAATTAAAACTTCTTATCGAAAATTTTACTTCTTGTTAATTGCGATTTGTAAATTTCATAAATTTTTTGATCTTTTACCAATAACTACAAAGAGAGTATAAGAAAAGAAAATACAATATAGGTGGGTATTCTTTGAAAGATAGGTTCATGAAAACTATTCTAAATGCATTTTTTTAGACACGTGCCGGAGTAATTACAAAAACAATAGGCTATTATCTAGCGCTATTCTTTAAAAAAAATGACTGAATTTTATTACAGTCACCAAATATGTATATCCTTTTCATTCCATTATATTAAAAGACAATAGTACACATAATTGTTGGTGGCACGTGGAAATAGTAACATTTATTTTTTAAATTTTAACTGTCGTCATATACAGCGTCTATCTTATTTTCAAAGATATCAGTTAAGGCCTTTTTTTAAAATGACAAAAATTTAAACAAATGAAGTACATCGATAATTTTTTTTATTTATCTACCTTTTGACGTCTGTCCATTAAAACTAATCATTCATTTTAACCTAACAATAGCTCAACCTAAATTCTTAACTACTAAAATAAGTTCTTTGATGTCCCTTAGTTTGCTCAGATTTATACCCATATATATCTACACATCACCCGCGCAGTATACTCTGCTTAATATAACACATGCTAGTCTTATTGACTTGGTCCGCTTAAGTCTTCGTACAGGATTTTGGTTATACAGCAGCTGAAGAGCTTTTGCATTCACATAGTGGTGGAGCCTCGCTTTATTCTTGTCCACAAACCTTTTCAGCTCTTCCTTGAAAGTTGGTATCTGTAGATCTCTGTGTAGGACAATGTAACGAACCAGAGGGTATTTACTTTGAAATGTTTGCATACATTTAATGTTAGCACCAATCAATAGCTGGATTCAATAAAGGCACATAGGTTTTAAAATTTGATTATAAATCAAAAGCTTGTTGGAAATAGAAAGTTTGGACTTCCTTCCCAACCACCAGCGCTACTATCTTTATTTTAGATTTCATTCGGTTTTCTTTTTGACATGCTCTTTCCACATAAGTTTGTCATCAAGAATATCAAGATATTTGGCATTTAAGGTATCTTATTCATTATGCCACACTTTAAACGAATTATAATTATTTTGCAGAACAGATATCAACCAGCCCGCTCTCAAATATACCCTGTTAGAAATAACCTTAAATTTAATGCAAATTTAATGTCTACTCTACATTAAATGTAATGATTTTGTACCAAAAATCGTGAATAATTTACTTTTACTTTGAATTTAAACCAATTCATTTAAATATCAGTTAGTTGTACATTAAATTTGATTAAATGGTATCTTAAATTTCAGTAAAGTAACTGAAAAGCTATTTCAATTTCTTTATATTAAAATTAATTCACATATACCCTAATACTAAAGGAATTTACATTATTATTCAATAACGTACATTGCATGAGATTCCGGGAGATGGCGCAACTTGTATTGAACTTTTTGTTTAGTATAAGTTGCTTAAAGGACCCAATTTTTTTATGCTGAGGTGTATATGTCTGCCCTGTACTGACGGGAACCAGTGAGTTCGAAACCGTTCTAGATGACGGTACAGTACCTATGGTTAAAATGTCCACTTTTTCCTGGTAGTTTCAGAATTTTTGAACTGATATTAATGTTCGTGCATTAAATATGTGATAATATATCATAAATTCAATGCACACTGGCTGTATATTTAATGCACATAGTCACCTTAAAGAGAAATGATCAATCTTTAAATTTAATGTATGATTACATTAAATTTACTAGAATAAATTAATGTAGATTAATGTAAATTATTAAATTTAATGCATTACATTAAATTCATGTAATAAACGTTTGTAAAATTTGCTTCCAGTACATTTAAATGTGGTTCAAATTTCCTATATCCGTTCTGTCGTTAACAGTGTTTTTATCTTTTTTAATTTCTATTATTTCTGTAAGTTTTGATAATTCATATCTTTGTTATTAATTATGGTGCTATTATAATCGAAGGTGTTTTTCGTCCTGTGTGTGTTTGTTTAACGCTGTTGAAGCATTTTTCGTATATTTATGGCCATTCAATCTGTTCTTTAGCAATTGGCTTATCATGCCTATATATTTTTTGGGGCAAATTGAGCAAGGGATCAAATATACTACATTTGACTTATTCATGAGAGGAGTTTTACTTTTTAAATTAGTAAATAGTGTATTTAATTTATTATGAGACCTGTGGCATACGATAATATCATCCTTTTTTAAAATGTGTTTTATCTTTTCTGACAACTCACTAGTGTAAAGCAATGCTACATATGTTTGCTGTTTATGTTCTATATTTCTTGTTATTAAGTTGTCATAAAATTTATATGTACGTTTATTAATTATTTCGGTGATAATATTTTCATTGAAATTATTATTGATTAGTGTATTTTTCATTTTTTGCGGTATTCTTGGTGGGAATTCTAGAGACGTTAGAGAGATGGCACGATCAGACAGACCGATAATAACACTATTTTTTGAGTTTTTGAGTGATTTGAGAAACAGTTTAGATATCTACCCGACCAAGTTGGTTTTGGTGGCCATTCAATTAAAATTTGTTTTTTTCTGCCTATAAGTGTCATATTTAGAAAATTTATTTTATTATTACTGTCTGTTTCGGACGTGAATTGTAATTTTTCGTTGAAACTGTTAAACTCTTGGAGAATTTTATTGACTTTATCCTGTGGCACGGCTGCTATGCAATCATCCACAAACCGTTTGAAAAATATTATATTAAAATTTCATTTTTCCGAAACTTCTTCCTCTAAATATTCCATTACTAACTGAGCAGTGGTAGATGAAATTGGTGATCCCATAGGACATTCATCGAGTTGTTTGTAAAAGGTGTTTTCATACTAAAAATAATTTGTGTTTAGAACGAAGTCAACAGCATCCATAAAGTTGTTTTTTAATAGTGATGTATGTTTCTTTAAACTTTCCCATTTTTGTGCTAAAATAGTATGGTCAAGTTGATTTGGTATATTTGTATACAAAGATATAACATCTAGCGAAATAAGCCTGTAATTTATATATTACATATATATATATATATATATATATATATATATATATATATATATATATATATATATATTATATAAAAGAGAGATAAGTTATCGTCCGTGTAATTTAAAAAAAAAATACGAAATTCTCGGCTATGCGGACATAAAGTCCTAGTATGGGACTCATCAGGCCATTGCATTCAGATTTCAACCGTGAAATATGTTAAAAAGCACTCTTACAACAAATGGAGTCTTCTCAGATAAAAAAAAATACCATTTAATAAATAAAAACCCAACACCACTGAACTTATACAGCCTAGGAAAAATTCACAAAGAGGGTGCCCCAATAAAACCAGTAGTTTCGTATTCTAATACGTTAAAATCTAGAAAAAGGCGACACATTTAGAAAAATAGCAACTAATAATGGTTATTCAGGTTCCGAAATAAATGCAATCATTTCCAAAAAACCAAAAAAAAAAGACATTTCTTTGGATTTAATCTATCCGCAGACCAAAAAACAACATAGTAGACAATTTCGAACTCTTTCATTTTAGGGGAAATTTCCAGGAAAATGTCAAACATTCTTTGCAAAGACAAATATCTTCAAATCTTTTAACTGATTATATAAACTGATCTTTAATGTTAAAGATAGACAATAAATATAAAAAATCGGGAGTTTATAAGTTAAAATGTAATGAATGCAGTAACTACTACATTGGACAGACAGGAAGAAATTTTGAAATTAGATTTAATGAATACAAATCCTGTTATAGATTTAAGACAAGAACGCCTAATTTCGCAAATAATTTTGTAGACATGTACCATAAATTTCCAGAGTTAAATGGCTTACAAATATTACACTTGGCGCAGAAATGACAGAAATTACACTTATTAGAAAATATTGAAATATATAAATATAAAAAAGACCAAAATTCAAACCTTCTCAACACTCAACTGGAATTTGGAAATTTAGTTAGAGTTTAGGACCGATATTACCGCAGGTTATTGTAAAAATGTGAGTAGTTATTACATCATATGCTATCCTATATATATATATATATATATATATATATATATATATATATATATATATATATATATATATATATATTATATATATACACTAACTTAGTGTGTTAATCGTAGCGTCTGAAGATGTAGTTGTTACTATGAAACGACCGCAACACCAAAATTTAATAAATGTGACAAATAACAAAGTGTAATCTTGTTTATATTACATTTTAAAATATTACATTTAAATCGTATTATATCCAAATATCTTCCCTGTGTGAACACCTGGTATAATTCAAAATCCTAAGACACAAACCTACAAGAAACGAATTTTCTCACGCCTAATATACCATCGTATCAATTTTCTAGGCTTAATTTTGTAAAAAATGTGGCCAAAACGTGGTTTTTATAATCTTTTCCTTCATTGTACCGCCACAATTGCCATTTATGGTACTTATCTGCAGTACCCGCTTCATTGTAAAGTACCACAAGATTGTGAAAGAGCGAACGTGACCGGAACAAATGGAATCTCGAAAACTGTTGTTATTTATACTTCGTTCAACACATTTTTAACACCTTGTAATGCTAAAATTTGTGTAAGAAATAAATATCTTTATTTAAGGTGACTTTCTAAGTTCTCTCTCGACATATTTTATAGTAGGAGTAGTCTAAGGGGTTAGTTTCAGAACATTTGGTATCCACATTTAGCACGTTTGTGTTTCGGACTTATTGCTAGATGTATTTTAGGTATTATTTGAGATTGATGGTATTGTAGTTGTAAAATTTGTCAGAAGAAACACAAAAAAAATGTTTTTTTTATACTAAAAATTAGAGAGTTCCTTAGGGTAATCTAAGAATATAAAAAACAATAGCCCATAAAAGCCCAACATTTCAGTGTAAACTTGAAACTTTTTATAGTCCTCAGTTGTACAAACCTAAAATGGATCGTTTTAAACTGTTTTTTATTTAATAGTTCCTTTACTTATTTACTTTTACGACTACTGCGACAGTGACATTTTAATAATTTAATTCAAAACTTCCCTCTTTAATAAATGTATCTTACAAAGAGAGAAAAAAGGCTTACCGCACAAAAGGCCAATTTTTTTACTACCTTTAATTCGATAATTGGCTTAACTGGACCCTCATTCAAGCTAATTTTATTCAATTTACCAAAGTGTTCCCCGGGTCACCAGACTTTAACCTGTAGACTTTTAGCTCATTATACAATTATTAGTAAATTTAATGTGCTCTTAACGTTTTTTGTAAAAAAAGTTAAAATAAGGGAGTGAAAGTACATTATTTGCGAACAAATTGTAGCAGCAAGAAAGTGGGTATGTTCTTTTGAATTAAAAGAAAAATTATAAACTTGTGATCCGTTAGCTAATCTACAACGCCTAAGAACATAAAAAAAGATAAACTCTATCTTAAAATGCCTAAATGTCATAAACTTTTAAATCAGATAATTTAGTCTCTAAAATATTTAAAACTTACAGCTGCTCATCATTTGAATTTTCTAAAATATATTTGTCGGACTTGCATTGTCTTTATTTTTATTTATTTTTACGACGTTTCGATTAGGTAGTATAACTAATTTTAACCCTGTATATCGCGTGTTACAAAACATAAATAAATTATTAACATCTTATCACCAACCTTTAATTTTTAACATTAACATTAATATAATTTTGGTTTTGAAAATTGATAACCGGCAACCTCCCCAAAAAAAGCCAAAGTCACGACCCATCGGTTGGGAATCACTGAGATAGTGTAAACAGTGGGTGTCTAGTGGTTAATATGTAGTTTCTTATTAAAAACGTTGCTAATAATTCCAAGGAAAATAAAAATATACGCAGGTACTCCCAGCAGTACCAAACCTAACACAAAACATTTGGCAACAAAATATCTTTATTTCTCCACATGGTCTCCTTTTAGTTCGATACATTTTTCCCAGCAATACTCAGTAGCTTCGATAGTATGTTTATAGTAAGAACTGTCAAACGCTTTAAAATATCCATCAACTACAAACTCCACCTCTTCATTGTTAGCAAATATTTTACCACTGTGCCATTTTTTCAAGTTTGAAAAGGGAAAATAATCCTAGAGAACTAAATCTGGCGAATAAAGTACGTGAAAAAGCAATTTGAACATCGATTTTAGTCATCGTAACAACGGATGTGTGAACTGGTGCATTGTCTTGGTAAAACAACACTTTCTTTTTCTCCAAATGCGGGCATTTTTTTTTAGATTTCATCACTAAAATATTGCAATATCGCATAATACTGGCCGTTGATTATTTTTTCGTTTTTGAAGATAATGAAAATCATTTCACCTTGCCAAAAGATGGAATTGTTTTCGCCTTCTTTGGAGCCGATTCTCCCCTTTCATTCTATTGTTTTGATTATTCTTTCTTCTCAAGTGTGAAGTAATGTATCCAGATTTCATCCGTGTTGGTTATGAATTAAAGTAAGAACTCGACTTTATTGCTGTCAAACACTCAATTGAAACATCCTCTCTGGGCTGTTTTAGTTCCATTGTGATCAACTGCGCCACCCATCATGCGCACAGCTTTTTTATGTCCAAATGTACAGCACTTTTTGAAATACCTACAATGTCTGCTAGCTCGCACATTTTCAGTCGACAGTCATCTAACACCATTTTGTGGATTTTCTTTACCATTTCTGGCATGGTCACCTCATTCAGTTGACCACTACGATGATCGTCTTGACAGTTCGTACGGCCTCGTTTAAACTCATCTAATATTTTATTGTTGTGAAACAAAGAGCAGACTCCCCACAGAATAGAATCTAGCTCGGCATTGATATTGGTTGGTTTGATACCATTCAAATGAAAATAATGTATCACATAACGATGACCAATTTTTTCCATGTTTGCAATTCATGCAGAACACTAGTGAACAGCGCAACACAGGCAACGGAGGCTGGATCTTAATCGGGATTGACGACAGACTAAGAAGATAGAAAGAATATGTGCAAGAACTGTTCGAAGACAAAACAATTGTACCACCCGAAATAAACAATCCCTACGTCCGAGAAATAGCAAATGAAGAAGGTAAAATGGCCATTAAACGACTTAAAGATGGGAAATCGCCGGGACCTGATTACGTGCATGGGGAAATTTATTAGTTAGTAGAGGCCTCCCAAATCACAACTCTCACCAGGCTATTCAACAACATATATGAAATTGGAGATTTACCGAAAGACTGGCTGCGATCAATATTCATCCCAATTCCTAAAAAAAAAACAACGCTAGGAAATGTGAGAACCACAGATTGATTAGTTTAATGAGCCACGCATTTAAGGTACTCCTTAATATCATTCACTCTCGTATTTTTAATAAAAAAATTCTTCACAAAGAATACAAATTATCAAATAGCATTAACGATTACAATTTATTTTCGCAATTAGGAAATCAAAGTAAAATATTATGAAATCAATGTTATCTAAATTATATAACTTCTGTGGAAGAATCTATAATAACAGATAATAAATGTTTTTGGAAATATGTCCATCAAAAAAATAAAAATTTTGAAATACCAGCAGGTATGTCATATAATGGGGTTGCAACAAATAATTCCCAGGATATTGTAGACTTTTTTGCTGATTTTTTCTCCACCGTTTACAGTGATAAAGTTTGTGATAAACATGAGTTCTCTGTTCCTAATAGTGTTATTATAAGTAAATGTGATATAGGTGTGATAGATGTGTATTATGCAATAATGAATTTAAATGATAAATTGGGTGTTGGCCCTGAGATGTATCTGTATCATTTTTAAAAAATTGCGTCTTTATTCTATCTTATGTACTGTGTAAAATTTTTAATCGGTCTCTATCTAGTGGAGTATTTCCCGAGGCTTGGAAGTTGGCATTTATAACTCCAATATTTAAAGATGGAGATAGATCTGAAATATCTAATTACAGAGCTGTCTCCAAATTTTCATTAATATCAAAGGTATTTGAGCAAATAGTAAATACAAAATTGGAATCCAGGCTTCGGGGAATTTTGATTGAGAACCAGCATGGCTTTACTAAGGGCAAATCAACGACTACAAATCTACTGGTGTATGAACAAAATATTGCACAATCTTTGGAATCTAAGAATCAAATTGATGCTATTTATACAGACTTCACCAAAGCATTTGATAAAGTTAATCATGAGGTGTTATTGGATAAGCTTTATGCTGTGGGCGTTATTGGTGATCTACTCAAGTGGTTTAGTAGCTATCTAACAAATAGGTCTCAGATCGTAAAAATAAAGAGCTTCCACTCAAAACAAATTCATGTAAAGTCCACAAGGGGCACACTTATCTCCCATACTTTTTAATGTTTTTATTAATGATATCTGTAATGTTAAGTACTCTTCTGTACTTCTTTATGCGGATGACTTGAAAATATTTAAGTGTATTAAATCGGTCGAGGATTGTAGGGAACTTCAGGAGGACGTGTATTGCTTGGAGGACTGGTGTCAAAAAAATGGAATGGAATTAAATACAAAAAACTGTAAAATAATGCAATTTTATAGAAAAAAAAATATCATTAACTTTCAATATGTTATTTATAATGAAAATTTAGAGAAAGTGGAATACATAAAGAACCTAGGTATATATTTTGATACAGAATTAACTTTTAATTACCATGTTAATTATATTACCTCCAAAGCTCTGAAAATGTTAGGATTTGTGAAGCGTATTTTAAAGGATTTTAATGATTTAAATTGTATTGTTCTTATATAAGATTTATTTTGGAATATGTCTGTCAGGTTTGGTCACCATTTTATAAAGTTTATATTCAGCAGCTAGAACAAATTCAAAGAAAATTCAGATTTGTTGTATTCAAACTTAGAATATCTGTTGACGAAATTAATTATGTAGATATTATGATACTGTTAAATATGCCTCCCCTCGAACAAAGGAGAGTTTTTGGATCTTTGTTTTCTTTTTAAAATCATTAATTTTCAAGTTGACTGCCCCGACCTGCTGGGACTCATCAGTTTTAATGTACCACAAAGAAACTTGCGCATCAGTAATACTTTTGGAATTGATTATCATAGAACCAATTATGGATTGTCATCTAGCTTAGTTAGATCATGTAACTTAGCCAATAAAGTTTGTAAAGATATATACATTTTCAACTTGAGTGTAAATAGTTTTAAACAAAAAGTGCCAAAAAGAATTTTTTATGCAGATTCATTTGTCTAATGTATGTATTTCATTTGTCTTTTTGTATTTTCTTTTAACTTAATTTATATATTAAATGGCTGGTCCGTCAATAAAATATTTATTTATTTATACCAAAGGACACCTTAGTGAGGTGCAATTTGGATTTAGAGCAGGTCCTGGAACAAGGAAGCACTTTTCAGCTTGCAAGTGCTAATACGTAGGGCTAGAGATGTCAATTGCGACGTATTTGCATGTTTCATTGATTTTGAAAAGGCGTTTGACATAGTGCTGCACGGAAAACTAATTGATATTTTAAAAACATCGGGATAGTAATGATATAAGATTGATCTCAAATCTGTATCTTCAGCAAAAAGCAATAGTGCGCCTCGACAATGAACTGTCCGATAGTTTTGTAGTCGGAAAGGGAGTTCGACAGGAATGCGTATTGTCACCGGCATTGTTTAATATATATTCCGCAAATATTTTTAGAAGAGCCTTGGATGAATCAAAAGACGGTATTGTGGTAAATGGTCAAATTATCAATAATATTAGATATGCAGATAACACGGTACTGCTGGCAGGCAGTGTGGAGGCTCTCCAGAGAGTGATGGATAATGTTGTAAAAGCATGCAACAAATATGGACTAAAAATAAATTATAAAAAGAGGAAAATAATGGTTATTAGCAAGAACATCAACATAAACTCCCAATTTACAGTAAACGATGCATCATTAGAGAGAGTGGAGAAAATATGCTATCTGGGTTGCAATATCAGTGATACATGGGATCATGGTTACGAAATAAGAACTCATATTGAAAAAGCCAGAAGCGCCTTTACCCGCCTTAAGAAAGTACTTTGTAACGTGTCTCTGAATATCAATATACGAACAAGAATTCTCAGATACTACGTCTTCAGTGTTCTCCTCTACGGAGTTGAAAGCTGGAGTCTTACCGTGGCTGCTGTCAAACGCTTAGAGGCACTCGAAATTTGGCGCTACCGGCACATGTTACGGGTCTCACACACACCATACAACTATCATTACAATTCTCGAGAGGCTCAGAAAGGTAAAGGAAATTATTACTACTATAAAGAACAGAAAACTGGCTTACATTGGCAACATCATGCGTAATGATAAATACCGACTTCTGCAATTGATATTACAGGGCAAGATTGAGGGCAAACTGGCTGGCCAATCTTAGAAAATGGAGTGGCCTAACATCAACTGACCTATTCGGAGCTGTAGTGAATAGGATAAGATGGGCCAACGTGGTCGCCAATATCATAAGAAGATAAGCACCTTTAGAAGAAGAAGATCTACCAAAGTCTTTTTATCATTTTTCTAGTAATTATAAATATTTAGGCTTGTTTTTTTTTTGAAGTGTTGTGAATGATTTTAATTATCATTTTGGAACACGCATATAAATAAGAATTTTGTGTCTCGGATGATGCTAGAAAAAAATTTCAGGGAATCCATCAATGTCAGACATCTGATATAAAACCAAAAAAAGGCCTTAAGTAAACATAGAGAATAGTCGCGTATGCCATTGTTTACTTTTCTATTTCTATATTTGTTTTAGGTTAAAAGCTTTTCAAACCCTAGTGGTGTCATTTCTAAGATAGGGACTATTAGATCAGTATTATTTATATACGTAAAAAGTGTTAGGCCAATCATAGGATGTCCGTTAAAAAATGCGAACTTAGTGGAACAAAAGGAAAATCATTATTATTAGAAATCTGGGTGATATTGTTATCGTTATAAAATACCTCTCCTTTATAAACGATTCCGATTCGTTTTATCTCACAATAATCTCTATTCAGGTATAATAAAGTATATTCATGCCTTCAACAAATACGGTGGTTAAGTTATTTCGCAAAATCTCACGACAGACCCTTTTTCGAAGATTGTTTGCCTTCGTGTCTGTGTGTGCACGCGTGTGCGTGGGGCGGATCCGCACGTGCAGCTGGCGCTTCAGACACGTGGCCCCCTGCTAGTTACCATCGCGATGCTCCCGTTAGAACAGTGGCGGCAGTTTTATGAAGTACTTTTTTTTTAAATCCACAGTCTATTATGTAACGAATATGCAGTGAGGGACGTTTCTCACAATTTTGACACTACGAGTATACACAATATTGCTCTCATTTATCTTGTTACAACCTGGAATATTCTAGAGAAAATAATATAAAAAAGTTTAAACACTCGGTAAATATTACAAATATAATAAAACGCTTTACGTTTGAAGCTTCAATTTAGGAGTGTATAATTTTTAAGCCGAATGTGTGTGTGTGTGTGTGTCTGCATCTACGCCTATGGATTTTTATACTTTATTATACTAATCTCGAACGCTTCATTGGTTCCATGTTATCACTCGACCGGTTCAAATCGCATTTTTCCACACGGAAGAAATTCACGAGCACCCCTTATTAACAATGGCAGTCTTTCGTTTGGGGGTTCTTCAGTGAGGGGTGAAAAATAATTTTATGTAATGATGGACGTATGCCACATGTAAAAATTTGTACCGATATATTTGATAGCTTTGTAATTTGCAGCATGAAAAATACTTTCTTTCAATGAAGTAGCGTTGTGCGAGAAAGAGCGTGTTACTTGCATTTTTGGTTAAAAATTTAATTTTAGTCTAATTTTACTCTACAATCTCCAAAGATGGAAATAGCCTACCCTGTGGTTGCTCCACTCATTCATTTAAAAATTTTAGTTCCACTTCTGGAATTGAGTTTCTTGATTTGCTAAGATAAAAATTGGTTTATTTTCATAACATTGTGCCTTCGTGGATGCGTGCGACTATTTGTGGCCATTTGAAGTAAAGAATGTAATTTCTAACGAGAAACAATACATGACGCCAAAAGCGGCTTAAAATCAATTTCAGTTGATATATATATATATATATATATATATATATATTTCTTTATTTTGTCTTTTCTTGGGTTTAGGTTCTATATTTTATAAATACACAAAACGATTGACGTTTCGCCCTTTATTCAAGGCATTTTCAAAATTCTTGCCTCCTAAAAATATATAATTAAAATACACCACATAAAAAACATATTTACAATTTCGAAAAACAAACAAGACACTTAACCAGTAGTTGTAGTTACAATGCATAAAAAATATAAAAAATATTAAAAAAATAAAACACATTCGCATTCCACGTATCCTCAGTAAACGATGTAAAATTAAAATTTTATTTAGTAACAAAACAGCAAAATGTCAAGGTGTGTACCGGTAAAATTAAATATTTTTAAAAAATTTTAAAGTTTTGACTACTGTTTAAGTGTCTTGTTTGTTTTTCGAAATTGTAAATATGTTTTTTATGTGTTGTATTTTAATTATATATTTTTAGGAGGCAATAATTTTGAAAATGCCTTGAATAAAGGGCGAAACGTCAATCGTTTTGTGTATTTATTAAATATAGAACCTAAACCCAAGAAAAGACAAAATAAAGAAAAATGATATATTCTATGGTTCAAGAATCAAGAATATATATATATATATATATATATATATATATATATATATATATATATATATATATTATTCAGTATTAATCCGGGAATACATTCGTTCGTTCGTTTGGTTTCTTGTAGAAGTTTGCAGACGTTTTGCCAAAATCTCGTTTGGGAGCTTTTGTGTTTGCTGATTGTAGATCAACCTGAACTAACTTGAACTACAATGAGAAGATCGCCAAATACAGAGATCTGGAGGTGCAAATCCGAAGACAATGGGAAATGAACAGCGTCCAAAGATTCCCATAATACTGTCAACATCTGAAGTGATACCAAAGAACCTCTTGCAGAACATTAAGGGACTTGGCCTTAGTGAGCATCTGTATAAACCGATTCAGGAAACAGTTCTCCTTGCAATCGCGCGGACAGTCCAAAAGTTTGTAGGAAGTACAGAAGACCACGCCACCTAGGACCCGATAACATGGAAAAGGGTCTCCACAGAGCTTCATAATTTTGGTATCTTTGTATACTTGGTATTAGTCAATGTTCCCTGGAGGGAGTGCGAAGCGGTTTGGCTTGTAAATCTTAATAATAATAATAGATAAATATTGAATCGAGTCCAATACCACTCGCAACATGACCCATAAAGAGCAATAATGCCAACCAATGCCTCGATACACTAAAACAGAAACTTTCCGTGACTGTAGGACGATTAAACAGGTATAAAGCCAGCAACAACCGGAAACGGTATAATGCCCTTTTTGAGCCATTAGAAAGAACTTTCTACCGGAAGTTAAATTATTTACCAAACGAAGCAGATATTGCACATTGCGAGCAAAACGTCATTGCAATTCAGCATTCAGGCCTATACCAAACTAAGCAACCTTTTCGCTGCCTACGTGAACTACCAAGAGGGGCTTCAAGCCTGGCTACAGAAGACCCTTCATGGACGACATCCCCATGGTCAACCAGGAAAATGTCGACAAATTAGCGTCATACTACTGGTTGACTTCAGGGCAAATGTTTCTGGAAACCGAAGGCGTCCTACTAGCTATTCAAGATAAGGTCATTCAAAGAGAGAAACTATCTGAAATACGTAATCAGAGACTCCTTGATCCAGAACGACCCATACAGATATGGATGTCGATCCTCACAGACAAGCCAGCACATAATAATATGCGTTTGTCGCATCGAAGTACAAGGGGAGAGACGATTCAACCTCCAAGATCATCCACCAAGAATTGATAGAGAAATTGAAACTGTTGCGGGTAGAGAAAGTGTGATACGATGAATACAACCTTTGCTGCCTATACTGGTGAACAACGATTTCAAACTCATTTTAATGGAACAGTACTAATAAAAGTCGGCATCTTTAACAACAACAATCTAAGGGAAAAGCATACTAAGAAGATTGCCAAATACAAAAACCTTGACGTGCAGACACGCAGACAGTGGGGAATGAATAGCGTCCAGACATACCCATAATTCGACCAACAACCGGTGTAGTACCGAAGACTCTTCTGCTTTGTATCAAAGGATTGGGTCTTACCGAACACCCGCATAAGGCTGTGCAAAAGACAGTGCTACTTAAGACCGCTTGAACTGTCGAGAAGTTTATGGGAAATGTAGAGTACGGTAACGTTTAGGACTCGACAACATGCAAAGGGTCCTCACCGAACTTCATACTTGATATTCCAATCTATCTGAAATGAGTCAATGTTCCCCCGAAGGAAGTACGAACCCGTTGGGCTGAGTCTATGAGATAATGGTAATATGTAATAAAATTATAACAATATCATAAGCAAAACAAAATTGACGAACTAAAAGCATGGCAATTAGATGTGATTTAAAAGTTAACAACCAAATTCACTAAGAAGGTTTAAAACTTAGACCTGATCTAATTGCCATGGAAGTAATATTTAGTTGGCCAGTTTTATTTTGCTTATGATATTTTTATAATTTGTATTACATATTACAGTAAATAAGCACTTATATTTGGTTATTAGGAACAATCAAGATATTTGAAATTCGTTAGAGGAATAGTTGTGTCCCGAAAATAAATAAAATTTTCCATTTTTGCTGGTTTCGAAATAAAAGAAAATGATTTTTGTATTATTGTATCTTGAAGGTTCAAAACTTGATTGACTTATTGTTGCACTTATCAGTTTAAACCCCCTATTGTCAACTTAGACCGGTTTTAAAGTTGGACATTGTTAGTGAATTAAGGGGTAAATGTTTTTAGTGAATCTGGCTAGAAAATTTTTTAAAATCACCTCTTAATCATTTTAAAGGATATAAAAAATTCAGTGAATGGTTAACAAACGCTGAAAATTCTTTTTTTCATTTTTTACAATTGAAAAATAATAATTTTTATTTTTAAATATTTCACTTTATAAATAATTCCTTCGACATTATCTGCGTAACTAGTTCTTATGATTTTTCCAATATAGATCGTTCAAGAACAAGACCTTATAATGATTTTAAACCAAATCAGGTTTTAAGATACTGCCTTAAATGAAAAAGCGAATTGGAACATATATTTGTCATACAGGATATGGAATATATTATGCACAATCACAAGCGACTTTATACGGTTGAAAAAAAAGTTAATTTATGTGAGAACCAAGTTATCTATCTCCGTACGTATAAAGTTGTTATAATTTAATAAATTATGAAGAAAAGCGGCTTAACAACAACAGACGAATTAAGAATAAAAGTAAAATAGGAATCTTTTAATATAAAATTAAATATTTCTTAAAATAAACAGGATATATAAATAACGCCAGTCTCAAAGCCGTTAGGTTGTCAAATGTTAGATCATCGTAATTATATTCCCGACGATTTAAATTAGACATCACATTAAACGCTGTAAAATGCATCTTTTTAGTATTCCGGACTTTGAAAAAGGACAATGGAAACCTTGTAGAATCCTTCGCTCGTCCGGCTGTTTGTAGGAGGTAACGAAAATAATAACAAAAATTCATTCATAAAGTCGCTAAAATTTCTGTAACCTTGACTGTTGCTGTAATAAATTGGGTTTCAATAACACAGCGGCAAATGTTTGGTGGTTTGGTACTCGCGACCATTTTCTTGACAATAACCGTAAAATAATATCATATCAAGGGTGTATATTGTCACCTTTACTATTTAACGCTTATTCTGAAGAGGTCATATTGGAGAGTCTTGAATCTGAAACAGCAGGGATAAAAGTAAACGGAGTTTTAATCAACAATATTAGGTATGCAGATGACACCGTAATAATAGCTGATAGTTTGAACGACCTAGAAGAAATAATGAATAAAATATTAAGAGTTAGTGGAGAATATGGACTCTCTCTTAACACGAAAAAGACCAAGTTCATGATAATTAGTAAAAACAACACCAATAATAATGAAACCCTAATGGTAGGAGGCCAGCACATAGAAAGAGTTAAGAAGTACACTTACTTGGGAACCCTAATAACAGAAAATAATGACTGTACCGTCGAAATAAAAACCAGAATCGAGAAAGCACGTGCCAACTTTATTAGAATGAAAAAGGTTATCTGCAGCAAAGATCTAACGTTAGCTCTGAAAATACGACTGACTAAATGTTACGTATACAGTGTTCTATATTATGGAATGGAAGCATGGACACTGAATCGAGAGGCAATGAGAAGACTTAACTCTTTTGAAATGTGGACCTATAGAAGAATTCAGAGGATTTCGTGGGTGGATCGAGTTACGAACGCCGAAGTGTTGAGAAGAATGGGGAAAGAAAAGGAAGTCGAGATAACAGTAAAAGAGAGAAAACTGCAATATTTCGGACACATTGTGCGGGGAGAAAAGTACAGCATCTTACGGCTCATAATCCAAGGCAAAATAAGTGGCAGAAGAGGCGTAGGACGACGACGAATTTCATGGCTAAAAAACCTAAGTTTGGATGCAGTTCAAAGCAACTATTTAGAGCAACTGCCTCAAAAATTAAAATAGCTATTATGAGTGCCAACCTCCGCAATGGAGAAGGCACTTGAAGAAGAAGAATATCATATCGATCATATCTTTCATTTCATGTAAAATTTCGCCATAGCGAAAAAAATAAGAATTAAACGATAAAGGTATGTCAGACTGAATCGTTTGACAATACTCCTTTGTAACTAATGACAATTCTTATCATCGTTAGCTCGTGGCTATGTAAATTTTTATTGTGTTGACCTGTTAGCCCTTAAACACGCTCCAAATTTCTTGAAACAATCATAAGTTTGAAGAGCTACGACGAGTCTCCGTACGCAATAAAAATTTAAAATCGGTTGTCTCATAAACGGCTGAAGAAATTATAATTTATAGTTAGAAATTTAATATACCGGTGCATACAAAAGTTATGAAGCTTCTGATGTATGCGAAATAGTGCTAGTGGTGCAATGTACATCGAAACCGTAATCAGGTCTAGATTTCTCATCCTAAAAAAGTAATAAAATTAGTGCAAATAAACTTCTTATTAAGATAAATATTTACAAAAAAGTTTTAAAAAATTATTACTTGGACACCCTGTATTTCGGAAACTATCAACTTTTGAACTAAGGTAAATTTGATTAGGTCCTCTTATTTTTTTAACCTTAAGATTCTGCGCTAGAAACCTTTTAGAGACACCCTATATATTTCACCCAAATTTTGAATTATGGCATCATTCTTACCGATCAGCGATGGAATGGATTTAAGATTTATTAAGCCGTATTAATGACATAACTTATCAACATTCTTGTGTTTTTCCAAAAAGCGTTTTCATTCTGATACAACTTTGATATTTCTCAGTTTCTTTAAAACAAATATTGTTTTAATATAACAACAACTTTGAAAACTCGTTTCTATACAGGGTGTCTGGAAAAATGTGGGAACTCTCCCGGATATGAAAAAAATACCTAAAGGGAATACTACAAATGCATATAAACTTTTTTCGAATAGGCCTCCTCTTCGGAGATATGGGCTCCCAAAGAGCTGCAATGGAATCAAGTTTTTTACACATAATTATTGAACCACCAGGTATATTTCAAATTTTTTTAATATGATGTATACCAGGAAAGACCCTTTATTATCCAAGAAAGTGTTGTGAATTACTCATAGCTGCAGGGACTAGCTGTGACACTCATGATCCCATTTTTTTACGCCCTTTATGATAAGAACTTTGGACAACAACTATGGACTAAAAATTAAGTACTCTTTATTTATGTCGCTAATCCTAACCGTTTTCGAAAAACCATCATTTTATTTACACTGTTAGTCCCCTAAGTTCTGTTGGATTGAATATGAAAAAGAAGAATTTTCCCCTGTCACCATAGTTTCAATAAAAAGTTAACTAACATGGGCTCCGTGAAATCTGATAGACTCGCGGGCACGAAGAATTGAGGATTACTGTACTCGCCACATTAACTCAGCGTTGTTCCTTATTTGATCATAGTGAAATGTGACTCTCCGTAGTAGTTCCACACTACTATCGACCGGAGTGGAATACACCAAGGTTTTGAGGTATCCTCACAGGTAAAATCCAATAGCGTTAGATCGGGAGATCGAGGAGGCTAGGGAATAGGTCCCCCTATCCAACGGTTTGGATAGACGTTATTCAGATGCTCCCGCACAGCAACACTGAAATGAGGTGATGCCCTATCGTGCATGTAGTACATGTTTCGGCTGGTTTCACGTGGTAAGTGCTCTACTAAATTGTAAAAAGCATTCTGGAGGAACTCCAAATAAAGTTCTACATTCAGTCGTGCCGGCAATACGAATGGTCCAATCAAAAAGTTGCGAAGGGTTCCTGCCCAGACATTAATTGATTCGAACTGATGTTGATGATGCGAAACAATAGTTGCATGAAGATTTTTATCAGCCCATACATGTGAGTTGTATAAATTTGTGATACCATTTTTGGTAAACCCTGCTTCATCTGTGAAGAGAATAGTGCTAATGAAGTTTACATTATTTCGTTGCTGATCGAGTATCCAGTTTGCAAACTGCATTCTACGGGGAAAATTTTTAGGAATTAGTTCATGCACTTTTTTCAAATGATATGGATGTAACAGCTGTTCTTGAAGAACTTCGTGTACTATTATTTCCTACGTATTAAACTGTGCTGATAATTTTCGAGTGCTCGTTGAAGGAATGTCATCTACATCATTTAAAATATTTTCTTCTAATTGCGGCGTACGTACTGTTCTTCCCTGACCAGCATCAGTACTTCTTTTCCCAAAATTTCCCAAAAATTATGAAGAAATTTAATAATATTACCTCATTAAATGGAATCGTCTACCATTTTCCTTTAGACGTTGGTCAACTCCTTGAAATGTTTTATGATCTGGACGAGTACAATTAGGATATCTGTCGTAATATAACCTCCTGGCTTCCAACACATTACAAGATGCAAGACCATATATCAGATGCATATCTGCATACTCAATAAACGTGTATTCCATATTTCGAATTATTTCACAATTAATTTCACCACAAACTCCAAAAATCAGTAAATTAATATCCAAGTGAAGAATCCATGTGTCAGCGATGTGAAAATTAACAAATTCTAAAATGCAGGTTATTTATTTCTTTTGTACCTAGCAACGTTTGCAACAACAATACTTTGTTTTTTGGTGCCGATAAAGTAAAACGCACATTTTTTGCGAACCTAGGTCGAACTGCAATTCACAGAATTAGACGTTTTTAACTAAAGAGGTAAACTCTAATTTTGGATCGAATTTTTTTTATCATAAGGTTGAAGGTTGAACATTTGATAGGAACAAAGATGTATCTTTTATCGATATACGCCAAATACATGATATAAATAAAATGATATTTTTTCGAAAACGTTTAGGATTAGCGGCATGAATGAAGAGTATTTAATTTTTAGTTAATAGTTAAAGATATGTAAAAGACGTGGTTCAAAGTTCTTATCATCTTCTTCTTCAAGTGCCATATCAGGTCTCCCTGACGTTGGCAATTACATCGGCAAGTCTTTCACGGTCCTGCACTAGTTGGAACAGTTCCCCCGCGCTACGTATACCTGTCCATTCACGAATATTCCTCAACCAGGAAGCCTGACTCCTTCCTACCCCTCTACGTCCCTCTACTTTACCCATCATGATTAACTGAAGAATTCTATATCGCTCTCCTCTGAATATATGTCCAAGATATGAGATTTTTCTACACTTCACAGTGTTTACTACTAGACGAGTTGTGTTGGCCCTATTGAGTACCATTTCGTTGGTCTGCCTAGCTGTCCAAGGTATTCTCAGCATTCGCCGGTGTAACCACATTTCGAGAGCCTCCAACCGATTAATCGTGGCAGCCTTAATTGTCCAGATCTCTGCCCCATATAGTAACACTGGCCAGACGTATGATCTTATCATTCTTTGTCGTAGTTTTAGGTTGAGGTTATCATTGCAGAAAAGTGGTTTCATTTTTTGAAAAGTTGCTCTAGCAATCTCTATTCTACACCTTATCTCTTTATCTGGGTTTAAATTTTCGGTGATATAACATCCAAGATATTTAAAATGAGTCACCCTGTCTATACTTTTTCCTTCTATTTGTATTGCAGCGTTAAGATGAGGTTGTCTACTAAAGACCATAAATTTTGTCTTTTTGATATTTATGTTGAGCCCCATTTCTTGACCCTCAGTGTTAACACAGTTTAATAGATGTTGCAGGTCTTGTAGTTTGTCGCTTAGGATAACAGTGTCGTCAGCATATCGTATTGTATTTATATATTCTCCATTGATTTGTACTCCCATTCGTTGTCCTTGAGTAGCCCGTTTAAAGATTTTATCTGAATATATATTGAAAAGCAGTGGAGATAGTATGCAGCCCTGTCTATCTTTCTTCTGTGATTTTTCCATTTAGCCTTACTGTTGCTTTCTGCCGCCAAGTTCTTATCATACAGGGCGTAAAAAAGTGGGGTCATGAGTGTCACAAGTAGTCCGTCCCAATTCCCAACGTTTTCTTGGATCGTAGTGAAGGGTTCTACCTGGTATACATCATATTAAAAAAAATTGAAATATACCTGGTGGTTCAATAATTATGTGTAAAAAACTTGTATCCATTGCAGCTCCCTTGGAGCCTATATCTTCGAAGAGGAGGCTTATACGAAAAAAGGTTATATGAACTTGTATTATTCCTTTCACCTGTTTTTTCATATCTGGGAGATTTCTCACATTTTCCTAGACACCCTGTATAATCTCAAAATAACAGAAAGTATATTTTCCCCATTCTATCAAACTTCAGAAAACCAAATTTAGAAATACCCAAACCAGAATTAAAGTTCTCCACCCTCACCCTTGTTTTTCCGTATAATTTTTCTCCCCATCTTATTTATTTTCAGCTATATACAGAGACACAATGTGCAAACTTCTGGCATTAAAAGGAATAAAAATAGATATAAAAGAGGTCGAGGGGATGAAATACAATTTCAAATATTGTTAAAATTCACCCTTTTAGATATAGATCAAAAATCACCTGGACTTCAGCGGCATTTGGATCTTACATCACCCGTTCTTGATTTTTGCGAGCTGGCTATACCAGGGCATTCTGAATACTTTTTATTGTAAATGCTTTGCTAGTTTTTGGAAGAATGCTTTTTTAGTTTGTAATTATAGGCTAGCTGTACTTTGCAACACAGGATTTTTTAAAAGAGTAGTATATATAATTGATAACTTCTGAAATCGTAGTTTTTGAACCTTATTCGCTTTAAAAGGAAAGATTCATTTGATAGTAACAGTCAACGAAAAAAAGGAGGTAGTTCTAAAGAAACCGATCTGTCTTTTATAGTTGTATGACAGAAAATCGCTCTGCCCCGTCATTATTATTTATTTATTCATTTATTTTTTAAGATGCATTTTCTTAGATAAGAAAATATTATATAGCAGTGGTGGCTTTCTTTAGGCTTGTAGGTTTGTGCAACCCCCCAAAAAATTGTAAATTAAAATAAAACATACTAATAAAGAAAGTACAAATATTTTTTTTTTTTAATTTTTACTGATAATTTAATGATTAAATTTAAATCGATTTTTTTACCTAGATTATACGTGAACAGCAGTCAATTATTGAAATAATTTAACTTACTTCGCCTAAATATCATTAATAATTTATCTGTGTTACAACATTACGCTTGAAAAGGTTATCGCTTTGCTGATGTAAAATTTTAATGCAATCCAAGTTAATCCATTGAAGCGTATATGGAGTTGCCTATCTAAGACGTAGATAATAATTTCGTCTCATAAGTTTCATGTAGGTTGCAAGTTGATTGCAAAACTGTGTTTAATTTGTCCCACAAAATATCCTTCTACTAGAAAAATTTCTCTTATGCAACCCACTGGACGAGTATTTGACCTTTTGCTTCCAGTCACGCGTGGAGCTGCTAGATTTCATCTTCAAGCAGCAATTAAACCATTCCTTTAGTTCAAGTTAGAATACAACCGTGGTGTCTACTGTGCCGGTATTTCTATGTTTCTGTTCTGTACCAAACTGTGCAAACAAATACAGTGGAATTTATAAAAACCATCGTGTATGTGTTGGGCATTTTATGCATCTCTTGTAAGAGATTCTAGATAAACAGCTAAATATAATGCAGTTCCTGCTCTATCTTTCTGTATGTGTAAATAAAACCAACGCTTTTTTTATTTTCTAGAAAACACGAGCTGCTCGTCAAATGGGGTGCAAGCCATTATAAAAAAATCTATGAACATGCTGCTTACGTACATTGTTATGCACATCAATTTTGGGGCTTCTTGTACTTTATGACTATCTTTCGCAAAATATCGAGCTAAGTGAAACATTTAGTAGTGAAGTTTTAAAATTTTTAAAAATTTTAATTACTATTCTGATGGCATCGGCTGAAGCAGAATTGTGCTTTTCTACCCTCAAAGGGATAAAAACGTTTTTACGAAATACTATGAGCCAAGAAAGACTTTCTGCTTTGGCAATGTTTTCTAAAGAAAGGGATCTTATCGGAAGCATGCGGGTTATAAATAAGTTTGCTAATCCCAAAGATTGGCTTCTGGATTTTCTTTATAAATAATTCACATAGTAAGTTTACGTGCCCCTTGTTTTGACTGCTATATTTTTTAAATTTATTACCTTTTATATGTTTAGTTGTTTAAAATACACTGCTTTGTTTCATATTAACTCAATTTTTAAAGACCAAAGGCAGGTTTTATACATATCTATGTTTTTAATGTACCGTTGGAATTGCAATCCTTACTTTTTTAATGCACCAGCCGCCACTGTTATATAGAGTGGATCAGAAAAATGCTACTTATATTAGCTCAAATTTGTTTAATGAAATACATTTTATATTATTACATTTTTGGATTTTACAATACATTCTAAACATTTTTCCCTAAATATGCGCCATAGCTATCTTCAACTGTTTTCGAAATATTAACACTTTTAGTTTTTAAAACAAAATACGCAAACAGTAAGCTACGAAAAATAATCTGTTTTGTATAAGGTGTTGAAAATGTCTCCTCCAGCGATTATCCTGCAGTGGACCAATCGATCTAAAATCCCTTTTGAACACTTTGTACAAGTTGTGTAGAAATTTCTCGTATTACTGATCGAATTGACTCATATCTATTGAGTTGGAGTTAAATTTATAAACTTAATTTTTGACGTTACCGAAAAAAAATCCGGCTGGTTAAAATCGAGTGGTCTGATTAGCCAGTCTATTGCCCCTTGGCTACCTGCCCATCGCCTCGAAAAAATTTTATTTAGGTACTCCCTTATATGTTCAGTAAAATTTGGAGAGGCACCTTCCTGTTGAAACCCCAAGGTGAAAATTGATTATTATCATCTGAACATAACGTTTCTAGAGCTGGAACCATATCATCTTGAAGAAAATATATCTGTGTCCAGTGAAGTTTTCGTCAAAGAAAAATGATCCGAGTACCTTATTTTCAACAATCCTTTTTATTTATACTAGGTGTGATTTTCTTCGATAATAAAGATTTAAAATTATGGATATTAGATTATGATAAATCTGTAGATTGTAGATTGCGAGTGGGTCGTTAAGGTTTTCTTTGCATCTCTATAGTACTTCTACCTATAAAATCTTTTGTACGTTATCCTCATCTAATAAAAGCCCGGGATATTTAGACTTTTCATGAACTCTATTATTCTTCTGAGGAGTAGGTGCTTTGCATCTCCAACCCTCAGGGTGACGCCTTCCAGGAAAATTCCTGAAAACAGTGCCGTGCATTTACATAGCAAGTGTTTTACTGTTTCAACTGCCCGATTGCACAAACGGCAAACATCGCTCTCAGGTTTGCCCTTTTTTTTGAGATGGTATTTCAGAGGGCAGTGTCCTGTGGAGATATTTGTGCTCATTCCAACTTAATATCTGATTTTGTTCCCAGCTCCGAAGCTCATCTTTTATTAAGCTTTTTGGTAGTGTCTTTTGCGAGGCTGTCCGCTTCTTCGTTTTCTTCGATTCCCTTGTGCCCGGGCTTCCACATCATGGTTACCCTGTTGTTCGTTACCAACTACTTTAGGGCTTACCTGCAGTTCCAAGTCAACTTAGACTTGTAGGTGCTTGATTTGAGAGTTTGTAGCGCTGCTTGGCTCTCTGACAACATGTATATTTTGGCATTCTTGATGGTTCTATTGAGACACTCGTCAGCATGCATTTCTGCTTTGAAGGTAGTGAGGGTGTCCCCTAGGGATTTAGCAAGCCCAACATTTGAGCCTGATAGTTTAGGTAATCCCTTCCTGCTCGCTTGGTAGCAGTCAGTTACTGCTTCATAGTTCATGTCAAAATTATACCTAATCGGTACGATATCTGTTGGTTTCGATATGGATTATCTCTATTGCTGGGTTGGGGCATGATGGCATAACCCCTGTGATTCCCATACAAACTTAACCTCTGTATTTTTTGCAGCTTTTTTTGAATTATTACTTGTTATATCTTGGGCCACCATACTAAGAAGGCATATGTAACCATGATTGTTTCATATGACCCTAAGATCATTTTCAGCCTCAAAACCCAAATTTTTCCAAAAATTCTACGGCATGTCCAGCTGGCTGCTGTTTCTTTTTGTAGAATCTCCTCAATGTGGCTTTTCCAGGTCACTTTCTGTTCTATTATTACTCCCAGATGTTTAACCTCTTTGGAAAAGCTTAGTGTTGTTCCATTTAAAGTGCGAGCGTTGATGTTTAGATAAATCAGTAAATGGTTTCAAAAGCTGAAAGTGTATAGGCTATATTTTTGTTTAAAATGTATAGAATTTATATGAATCTTAAAACGTAATGATACTTGTATTTCATTAAACAAACAAAAAATTTAAGTTGATACACTTAGCACTTTTCTAATATTTTCTTATCGTAAAATCGGCGAGTCCGATCGAGCGATTTTTCATCAAATAAGGGATATTCCATATAAAAAACTGATCCGTATCTATATCACCTAGAAATATATATAATCGAAGGTTATCAGCCCACAGACCGCGCACAGTGAGCTTTGAAAATGGTGAATGAGATTTCATCGAAACGTCAGTTGCCTTACAGTCCTTAGTAGGATACCCGAAAACTTTCTATTACACATCACATCCGACATTATATATACAGTGTGACCAATATAGTCCTCATCATATGGGATTTTTTTTGTTAATAGTTTTATTCTAAATTTGACTTTGGCATCAATTTCTGCTTCAATCGAGATGAAAATTAACCAAAAAAAATAGTAGTCCTGTGATTAGCATTATTTGACAAATTTTAATTTTTTTCTTTTCAAAAAAAGACAAACAAAGTACACAGTGTCATCAATAAAGTCTGCATTCGGTCTTAAATAAATTTTAAATGCGTTTAATTTTTATATTATGATTTTTTTTATTATTTGAGTCTTTTCAATTAAACTATTTTCTTAATATTATTGTGTATTACTTTTAGACACAAACTACGTTTTCAAAAATATTTATTTTATTAAGTTACCTTATACAGGGTCAAAAAAAAAACTTTGCATCACATGTGACCAAATTTTAATAGCTCTATTTGGATTTTGTAGAAAAAAACTAATATGGCGCTACTTTAGACAAAATATGTTTGGAATGAAGCATTGTCAAAACTAAGAAGTTTTATGTAGGTTGCGTCGAGTCTTATTTTGCAACAGTGATGCAATTTACAAAAAATGAGCAAAAAATCTAAAATATTTTATACAGCTGAAATTTTGCATTAGGGCTAAAAATTGCATCTAGAAAAATGTTTTCTAATAACTGTTTTCGATATTTTGGAATATAACCCCCTTTTTGAATTTTTTTTGGAAAAAAATTAAAATTTGACATATTACGCTAATCACGTGACTACTATTTTTTTTGATTAAATTTCATCTCGATCGAAGCAGATATTGTTGCCAGTAAAATTTGGAATAAAGCTATTAATAAAAAAATCCCATATAACTCGGTCTTTACTGGTCACACTGTATATATATATATATATATATATATATATATATATATATATATATATGTATGTATGTAATCGAAGGTTTTCGGGCATCCCGTGTATGTGCTGAGTCCCTCTCAGGACTGTAAGGCAGCTGACGTTTCGGTGAAATATCATTCACCATTTTCAAAGCTCACTGTATGGCGTCTACGAGCGAACTGACGCCTGCGACTCCGGTGTTGTCGGACGCGTTCGTTTTCCGAATGGTTCCGGCCTATCAGGTTGCGAACGAACGCGTACGACGCGCACACGGGACCGACAACACCGGAGTCGCAGGCGTCAGTTCGCTCGTAGACGACATAAAGTGAGCTTTGAAAATGGTGAATAAGATTTCACCGAAACGTCAGCTGCCTTACAGTCCTGAGAGGGACTCAGCACATACACGGGATGCCCGAAACCCTTCGATTACACATCAGACCCGTGAGAATATCCGACAAACATATATATATATATATATATATATATATATATATATATATATATATATATATATATATATATATATATGTATGTGTATATATATATATATATATATATATATATATATATATATATATATTTATTTATTAGGTGGTTTGAAAAGAAAATTTCCGGGACTACACATGAAACGATATTCGTTAATGATCGAAAATTCATTTATTCTTCAGTACACTTTTCCAGCAAATCTCCAGTTTACGTATTCCATCTTTGAACTGTTCTTTCGGACGACCTTTAAAATACCACTCTATAGCTGCAATGACTTCTTCATTCGATGAAAATCGCTTTCCGCCTAAAATTTTTTTGAAATGACCGATGGAAATCAGGAGAAGCTAAATCTGGGAAATAGGGTGTATGTTCCAACAATCCGAACTATAATTCAGTGAAATTCACTATCGTCAAAACGCTTTTATAAACAGGTACATTGTCCTGATGAAACATGATTTTTTTTCTATAAATCAGGTCTTTTATTCCTTAAAATATTCCCTAGTGGGGTTAACAATTAAAAAATTAATAAAATGTTTCACCCCTAGCTTTTGATAGGAGCGAGATATTTTGATTCGGTTTCCAATATATAGTAAAGGATATTTCCAAGAGGATTCCATAAAAATATTTCCACTGTAAGTTTATGGCGGTTAAAAACTGAAAAAGAAAATTTGCAAATTTTTTTACGTTCATATGGACTTTTCAAGTCATCGCCTTTTTCACCATATTCCAATTTTTCCCCTTTTCGCAGAATAACATAAATATTTTTTTTATGAAATTTAAACTGACTTCAGAAAATTGTGGTAATTTTTATGTTTTCTGCAATTATTTTACCATACGTTTAAACTAACCCCGGTATCGGCGCTTAAACCTACCAAAATATTTAAAACAGATCGAATACATTAAAACTTTTGTTACACCCCCTTCGTCCTCAACAAAGAAACTTACTCCGAGGGGCCAATCGGAAGACATTGTTTTCATCCCTGTAGAAATTTCACGTTCAAAAAGGGCACCCTTTGCAATTTAACCTTGTTTCTTTCCGTTTTTCGAAAGTGTTTGTCACCTGGTCATCAAAAGGTGCGTATCTTTTGAAGGGGTGGATTCAAATAGGAGAAAGCTAAATTGGCTTTCATTTAATGTTTAATTTTATTTGGGTTTTCCCCTAAATTTTCAGCGGGCAGATGTTTTCATTGAAGGATATGTTCGCGTGCGATGTTTGCCACAATGCATTCATGTGTCTACGACAAGCTGCTGATTTCTTAAATTTTCTGTGGCAAAGTTTGTAATTTTAAAAATTCAACATGTCTGAAAATGTTGATATTGTGAATTAAATAGTAAATTATAATCTTGATCAATCAATTGTAGGTCATTTTCAAGAACTTGTACTTTCTTATGGCACTACATGGAATATTTTTCATAAAAATTGCAGGCGAATAAAATTCAGTTGATCCAAGAATTTAAACCAAAGACGATTTCTTGAATAGAAATCTCACAGATTAGGCTTTACAACAACTCGATCAACTTAAAACTCGTCCATCATTTCATCAAAGAGTCATCGTTAAGGGGTGTTGTAAACAAGCAAGAATATTTAGAGTAATTTTAATTCACGTGCAGTTCTTGTGCTTATAGACACAAGATCGGAAATGGGCTGTTTGTATTAATTTACTTCCAAAAATTCAATTTTATTTTATTTATTTACACTGCTCTATAGGTCCAGAGTCCCTATTATTAGGCAGGAAAAAGAACAGAGTTACATAAATCTTAAAGTTATATATATATATATATATATATATATATATATATATATATATATATATATATATATATATATATATATATAATACAGCTAGTACAATAAGTATGACCTATAAATCAGTCACAGATAATTGTAAATAAACGATTTGACAACAGAATACCATTAGATTTCCTAAGATTGATGTAGGACCAGAACGATTGATGGTTCTTTTTAAATTTCGCTTCAACATTTGCAAGATAAGTACTGTAGGACGTACGGATAAGATTTTTTACAACTGTCCTAGCATTCCTGAAAGATAAATAATCACAAGTCTCATTAGATCTTTTATATTTCCGTCATAGCAACTCTTTATTTTTTAATAAATGAATTACCTCCTTAGTGAACCTAGGTGGGTACTTACTGTGCCTGAACAAGGTACTTGATACCGTCTCATTAAAAATTACATCTATATGCTGATAAAATGCCACCACAGCCTCTTCAACAGCAAGACCCTCACGCAAAAAGACCAGTCACTGTCGAACAGAAGATGGTACATCCTAGGAAAATCAGCCTTTCTAAAATTATATGTGTACCGTTCTTTTAATTTAAATCTGTTTTGTTTGTACGTTCGATAAGGGCATGTTATCAAGCATGGAAGACGATGAACATTAATAGGTAACATTGCCGAATTAGATTCAACAACTCTGCAAGAGTTCAGTGGGCCAAACACCAAGTCAAGAAGCCAACTGTTGTGATTTTTTACATCATTGAACTGATATAAGTTATACAAGTCAATAAAATTATTAATGGCATGTAGTTTTGGATTGTCCGTTGCACAACTGATGTCCGCAGACATATATTCGGGGATGTTAAAGGAATTTTAAGGAAAATGCGAAAATATCTGCAAGGTTATTAGTTTTATTGTGTATAATATTTTAAAAATCCTGTAGTACTTCTCTAAGAAAACGAGAAAATTACATCACTACATACGAAATAATCATTGTATTTAGACACTTTGTTCTTATTGCGACCCAATTTAGCTTATATTTCTTGGTTTTTGTGGGAGAAGTACAATATTCTGAACTTGGCTTATAGACACAAAGTGGCAGTTGAAATCCAATTTTAAGGGAAATATGAAAATATCTCTAAGATTATTAGTTTTATTTTATATAATATTTCAAAAATACTGCATATTCGATATTTTTGTTATAACTTCCTTAGAAGTTCTAAAGAAATCACAGCAATAATGGCTTAACTGTCATTAGGGTTTATTTCATCGAAAATGAAAATGACGCCGTTGTGACAGTCAGTGGGGAACCCCTAAATAAATATAATTGCTGATCATTTCTGGCATGAACTGGGTGATTTTGATCTGGACAAAATGTTTCAACACACCGTGCAACATGCCATACATAGGGATGTATGGCATATAGAGAGTTAAATTTGATGAACCTATAATTCCAAGAAAAACCGCCAAGACTTTTCTCTGGATTTATTTTAAATCTTTAGTTTTATGCTAGCAAACTCCAAACATTAAATGACCTAAAAACAAATATTATTCGTCCCGTTGGTGTTCCGATTTATGTGACAGTGGCTCAAAATTGGTGTTCCATAATCAACTTCTCAGAGAAATTACTAGTAGGTTATAATCCAGTAATTGGAATAAACAAAACTTCGTTTATAGGTTTGTGTACTTAGTTCAAATAACAGCTAAAAAGCAGTTCTTTGATGACCTGTCATTTAGGGATTTTAAGATATTCCTTTTTAAAATTTACCTGCTTCAGAGGTTAGGTTATTAATGCTTTAATTGCCACTTTCAGTGTTTTACTATTAATATTCTTTGCTAAAATTAAAAATCATCCTTAGTTTGACACGTTAGATTTTCATTTATAATTCTGAGATATTACAGCAAAATGACGCAATAGTTTGAAAGTTTTATTGTCGCGAATAAATAAAAGGGCGTATGTTGCAATACACTTCCTTTATCCTAAAAGTTTCAGCAAAGACGTGTATTGGCTGATTCCCAAATAAGCCACATCTTTTCCTAAATTCATTGCTGCATCGCAACTCTAACATAATGAAGAATGTTAATAGACGAGGAGGGGAAGTAAACAATATATTTGCCTACTGTTCGCCGCTCGAAATTACGACTTTTAGTTTTCGAAGTTTTAATTGTGCTATTCCACCTGTTGGCTGCCTGGAAGTCAAGAAAATTGAAAAAGGAGTAGTCAATCCGCAACAAGTTAAAGCCCTAAAACCCTTTACCGTTCACTGCTTAAAATAATTTTTCTCTAAGTACAATTCCTGAATAACTAAAGCTATTTTCATTAATTTGTTGGGGTGAAAAATATTAAAATTAAAAAAGTGTTCAGAGTTATAACTCATTTCATTATTAATTAAAACGACACAAAATCATATTTTTTAAAATTCTTACTTAAATTAAATACACGTAAAAATCATCTCTTTTATTTTACTTGCCAAATTTTATTATATCTGGGGGACGATGCGTAGAACGTAGAAATCTTTACAATTTCCATTTTTTCTGCCTGCGCATCGTTCCCTACCTGCTATAAACTTTGGCCATAGTTGTAAAATATTTTTAATGCAAGTGACGACCCTGATGCTTTGATAACCAATCTTCAATATTTAGCTTTAAATAAGTCAGGTTTAATTTTAAATCTTCGACCGGTGATTTCCAATCTGGTTCTTTTTTTTGAAAGAAGATTGAGAACCGCGCAGAAGCGCCTTTCTACGAGGTATCAACAAATCTGTTTAAAAAGGCAATTTTTTGTTTCAATTTGAGTAAGTTTTCTTTTAAAATGGAAACTTTAGTATTCAAAAACTCTAAAACAGTCTCAAAAACTGAAAAAAAAACTTCGTAAAACAATAATCCTTTCCACAGCTAACATACTTCAGTGTGAAGAAGTAATTAATAATAATTCTCATCATTTTCTTAACACAACTGCGAAAATAACCTAGAATTCAACCTGTTGCTCCGAATTTTAGTAACTGCGTTTACGACGAATTGAAGAGATTAATGCAATCTGTCACTCAGATTTTTAGCAACTAAATGTTGGTGATGGATGATGCAGTGAATGCAAACACCTCTGATACATTTTCTTTTAAATTGATTATAAAGCCGGAGTAACGCCTAACTATGACAGGTGCTCCTTGTGTTGCTGCTGATATTATATTTTATAAAGAAGTCGTCTTTCCATGAAATAATCTCTCAAAACATTAAATGTTGATTCGTGTTTAGTGTCTTTTGTTAAAGTTCTCGCAAAGAGCAGTTTTTCGTGAATTTGTTAGTCTATAATAAAACGAAGATATGCCACTCACAGTGCCTCATTACCGGATAAAGTTGACTCGTCCTGTTGTATTCAAGCCAATTGGGGAATCAGTGCTATACGTATTGGAAGTACAAACTTTTAAAAGATAAATCAAAACAGGGCCATTCGAAAACCACAAATGACTGATCTCATAATTTGCATACTCTCAGGACATAAATACTTCTTGTTTAAAACAAAGATTTAAATTACCTCTCACCAGTTTATGTAATATGTGATCTGCTACCTCTGAAACTATTTAGAACTTGTTTCTAATAAAAAATTTTTTTTCGGATTTCCTATTTTTTTTTTACTGTTACTTTCTGATCTTCCAAATAATTCTTCCTCAGTATTTCTGTCATAAATTTTCTCTACTTTTCTTTTAAAATATATAACTTCTGATTTATGGACGTTCAATGGGATAGAGGGGGATGCGGGAAGAGGGGTAAAGCTTAGATAAAAATATGCCAACGTCTCAAAGGAATACATAAATAAAAAATTACCCTAGAGAATGTTATTTTGATTATGACATATAAAAAGTTACACTATGCGATTAATAATAATATTTAATTCATAAATATCAAATAAGATTTAATACATTTTGTATTGCCCATTTTTGGTCGATTTATACTTCCAAAAATTAACAATTTCAACTAAACTAACTAAAAACTCCATAATAAAAATGCAATATCGTCCATTGTACTCTAACCTAAACGTGAAGAGTGTTTTTTTTTGCTTTTCAATTATGATTCTTTAACTAATTTTATTTGTCTGTTAAATGTTTTTTTTATGACATATTTTTATTTATTTATAATGTTATTTTTTCTATTTTGATGTACTTGTTTATTTTTCCTCTAACGAAAAACATCCGAAAGCGGACAGGAATTAGGCCGAAATTAAGAAGTTAAATAATCGTCAACTTCTTAATTGTTAATTTTTAGTTGAGACTATGAACAGATGAAAGTAAAGTGTATCATTTAATTTGCAAGTGGAAATTGTTAATATAAGTTTTTAGTGTTAATTGTTAATCAGTAATACTCGCTTTTTTGTTAACGAATCTGATGAAACTTCCGCGTATTATGTCGACAGTCCGAAAGAAAGGCAAATTTGTAAAAAAAAAAATGTTCGAAAAATTATAAATATGTTAAAGAAATTCGCAGAAATGGCAATATATATATATATATATATATATATATATATATATATATATATATATATATATATATATATATATATATATATATATATACATATATGATATAAGGCGGTATTGCCCGATTTCATGGGTCATTGTAGCAGAATCAAAAAATAGTATCAAAACTAAAAGTTTCAACGAATGTTTCTTTCAAAATGTGCCATGAGGAACAGCGAAGCATATCAAAAAATTTTGATACCATTACCTTTTTTCCTATTTTTGAACATGCCATATATTAAAAAATCAAGTTTAAAGCGACCGATGTTTGAACATTCTGTAGAAGAGTAATGTTATTTGAGGATACTTTTCGAATTGCTTTTTTTTGTCGCAATAACTTCCGATAAACAATTCAAGGTTATTATTCACATACTAGATAACTATATTTCAAATTTTCCTAGATTTCTCTATAAAAATGTATAACCATTGAACATCCTTAAAAAAAAAGTGCATATCACCTTTGGTGCAGATGGTACACGACCATAGCGCCTTAAGAAAGCATCCCACAGGGGTACCATAACCCAACAGGTGATGGAATCGACATACGGATAAAACGACAGACGCAAGGAGCATATGCTTGCCCCTAGATATAAAACTTTTTACCTTTGTTACCACCTCGATAAAAGTTTTTTTTTTCTGCGAAAATAAGTAACATTTTAGAAAATAAAAGATTTAATCCTTTGACGGACTGATGTAGAACAATGCGGGTGGAAGGAATGGAAGAAATTACAGGATTTGATGTTATATGTACCCGCAGATTTTTTTATTCTGAGACAAAATAGATTGTGTAATAAGATTAAGTGAAAAAAGTCCGCGTTATCATCTAGCAGGTGTAAAACATGGTTTATAGCATCGTTATATCTTGTTAATGCGGTGCTACATTACATAGTTGTTAATTCTAAAAGTAGTTTGCCTACAAAGTCATTCCATAACTAAAAAAAGAACCTAGCCGCATAGTGAACTAATTTCATGGATTTTCGGACAAAATCAAATGTCTGTTGATAGAAAAGAGCAGGGATAAGCCTGAGAGTATTCGAAAGGGATAATATAAATAATTTAGGAAAATTATTCTGACATCTTAAGCTTTAAACTTCGCGGTTCAACAAGCAACGTTTTTACGTTTTTCACACGTACTAAGAAAAAAAGTTAAGTCTTTTAAGACATTTAATTCTTTTTCAACGTTTCCAAATTTACGATTCTACGAGCATTTAAAGTTCGTTATTTGAATCTTTAATTGTCTCTAAAGATGAGACTCTTAAAGTTTTCCAGACTCCTTTAAAATTTTAACGGTCCAAAAAAATTGCGCATTGGCAACGCCTAATTTCAATAACTTCTAGAATTGCGAGCTTTTAATCTTTTTGAATGTGTAGGCTGGTAAGATTACAAAACAGTTCTACAGACATATTTTAAAATTCAAAAAAAAAAACTCCTGTTATTCTCAAGGTTCAAGTGACCTTTATAGGCGAGCTACGATCTTCAAGCTTATATGTATGTGCGTAGAGCTGGGGTCTGTACCCTGCGACCTGGTAGATCTATTGTGCCCAGTCGTAAGAGTTACCTGATCGGCTAAAACAGGTTCTCCAGTCCAATTTCCCTCAGGAACCTTAGAATGTTGGACGGTTTCAAGGTGGGTAGCTCCCCTTCTTCGATTGGGTGTGTTCCCAAGAACCACATCCTAGGGTTTTCTAGAGCGCTGCACTTTGAAAGGATATGAATGGAGGTTCCGTTCTCCTCCTCACAGAATCTCCACTCTTCTCTTTCCACAAGTCCGAGTTTCTTGAGGTGTCCCTTCAGGTGACGCACCGTCAGGACTCCTATCAGAACTCTGAGTTGGTTTTTACTAATGCTTATGCATTCTTTGAATGTTTTCTGGTCGTAGTTCCCCAGAAGTATCTTCGCTTGTCTCAATCCTTGCAGCTCCATCCAATAATTGGATCTCCTGCCTTCTTCTATTTTTATTTCTTCCAGCTGCTACTAATTCCATAGAAAGACTTTGGCCCCAAAAATGGTGTCTCAGCCCCTTTCTCCGCGAGCCTGTCTACTATTTCATTCCCCTCTATCCCGGTATGTCCCGTTACCCACATGAAGGTGACTTTATTATTCTTACTCAAATCATTTAGTTCCTCTAGGCATTCCAAAAACATCTTGGAACTGATAACTTGAGAGCTCAGCGCACTGATGGCTGCTTGACTATCCGATATGATAATAATCTCTTGGCCCTGATAATTTTTCTCCTTGTTAAATTGAATCTATTTCCTAATCCATGTATTTCAGCCTGGAAAATGCTTAGTGACTTATCTAAGATTTCGTAGTCTCTAGTGCCGGATCCATACACTTCTACTCCAGTTCCCTCCGTTGTTTTGAATCAATCTGTATACCATATAATAGATTTCTTGGTTGCTTTCTTATTCGCTCTTATGACTCAGTTTGTGCTGAAGTTTTTCACAAAATTAAATTTCTTTTTCATTTCATCTTGGGGCATGTCCCAGATTTGTTGATTTCTGGATAAGAGGTTGGGCCTTCGTTTTATGACCTCATCTCTCATCATCCTATAAATCGTCTTCTTCGCCATGTTCTCTAGAAGTATATGTAGAGGTGTGAGGTTTAGGATTACTTCCATGGTGACCGATGGGCCGGTTTTCATTGCCCCGGTTATACATGCACAAACCAGTCTTTGACTTTCGAGGGGTTAGCTCTCGTATTAGCCAGGTTGGTTCTTTTGCTCCAGATCACTGCCCCATATGTGATGATTGGTCCCACTATTGCAGTGTACATCCACTGCA
This sequence comes from Diaprepes abbreviatus, assembly GCA_034092305.1. Taxonomy (NCBI): domain Eukaryota; kingdom Metazoa; phylum Arthropoda; class Insecta; order Coleoptera; family Curculionidae; genus Diaprepes; species Diaprepes abbreviatus. Next base: position 3,007,915 of record JASJET010000196.1, on the reverse strand, counting down.
GGATTTTTGGGTTTATACGATTTGTTTCACGCAAAGTTTCTACATACGATCAAAGCTTTTCCTTGTGGAGGCTACTAGGGTAATTTTGGTGGGGTTGATGTTTAGTCCCATCATCTGGCACCATTCTCTAGTGTTTTAAGCCCTCTTTGAACTATGTTACAGAGGGTATTATCGAATTTGTCTCTTGCGATTACAACCACGTAATCGCCCTGACAAGATATGCCGAGGTCAGTCAGATGACAGAGAAGTTGGTCTACAATTAAGCTCCAAAGAAGTAGAGAGGCTACTTCCCCCTGAGGGCATTCTCTGGTGGTACAGAGGGCGATAGTGTTCTGCCCTATCTCTGTCTCTGTTATTCTAGTAGAGAGAAGTCATGCTATCCATTTGGATGTCATTTTGTCCACTCACCTGTCGTGGAATGCTTCTCACTTCAAGCTTTCTAAGAACTTGCCCAGATGAGTCGAAATACGCGCGTAAGTCTACATGCAACACGCGAATTAAATATTCACGCATAATTCGGGTGCATTTCGCCAGATTCTTGACTCGCTCAAACCACGCGGGAGCCGATATACCAAAGACGCCTTATTGTATCCAGTATGTACGCTAATCTTGGCGTGTATACGTATTAGAAAAATTGTACTGTGTTTTTGTTTGCCTCTTTTCCATTCGTTTAATTCCATGTTCAATTCTCACCTGATTCCTTCCCAAATGTTCGCGCGTATATGCGCGAGGATTTAAACGCAAATTTCGCTTCATCTAATCCACAATATCTAGGGCCAGCGAGTTCCATGTGATAAAGACCGCAAATACGGAAGCTTCAATCTTTTCAAGCCATGGAACCAAGAACACGCGGTTAAGTCAGAGGATAAGTAAGCTTTAATCTCTAAGCTCTCCAACTCGCATAATCCGGGGACACCGAGTTCTATTTAATCAAGAGTGCAAATAGGTAAAGTTTAAACTCGATGGTTCCTTACCTACATAACCCGAAAACAGCGAGATCTACGTTGCCAAGACTGCAGATAGGCGAGCGCAGCGAGTATTAAACCCCATCTAACCGTAGAACAGCAACTTCTAGATGACCAAGACCACAATTCTAGAACGTGTTGAAATTGCATTTTTGGCTACAAATAATAGACGTTGCTAAAAGGGCAATTTTTCTGGATTATTAAAACTTCAAATGTCTCTGAAATCAAAAGTTTTGAAGCTTTTTGAATTTGCTAAAATTGGAATTATACGTCTTGGGAATAATTTAATTTAATTAATATAAAAATTCCTTTATTAATTCAATTTAGAACAATCATGCCACAGTACCAATACAGTATATACAATATGTACGTAACTGTCAGTTTTTTTCTGGCAGTGTAGGTTAACGCCATACAAGCCAATGTAAAAGACAGAGTTTGCTGCGGCCTATCTTGGGTTAGGAGATTAAGACATGTTAATTTTCAATAGCTGGGCGTTAAGTTAAATGTGATCAAGATTTTTACAGGGCTCTTGAAAGCGTCTTGGGAAGATCTGATTTTCTTTTTTTTTTGGTACGTTCAAAAAACTTTAAGAGTCGGGTTTCTAAAGAAAGTTAAAGTTTAAAATATCGCAAATTCGTTTTGTTATGAATTTAAAATACTTATAGAATCGTGAGTTTTGAAGCTTTCTCCGTCTCGAATTCTCCCCGACACATCCCTGAAGCTGTTATCTGTCAAGAAAAAATTGATTTTGTCGTAAAATCCATCAAATTAATTCACTGTGCGCTATTTGTCCAACTATTTGAGTTAGCCAGTACAAAAATCATTAAGTCCAAAGAAGCCCAAACAATAAATTTAGACCATGTTAGTGAATTAGAGAAGAAGAGTAATGAAACGAAAACTAGAACCCTTAATCAAAATTATTTAAAAATCGCGTTTCTTTACTAACATTTTGATTTAAATTAACTAGTGCAACAGTCTTCTTCTTCTTTAGGTGCCATTCTCGTTCCGAAGTTTGGCTATCATCAAAGCTATGCGTGTCTTTGACACTGCAGATCTAAACAGTTGGCAGTTGTTGCAATTGTACCATTCTCTTCAGTTCTTTAACCATGAATGCCTTCTTCATCCTATGGATCTTTTGCCTATTATTTTTCCCTGGATAATTAATTGCAGCAACTGGTAGTCAACAGTAAGTCAACCAAAACAAGAATAAAAAAAATCATTTTCTTTTACCAAAATTTTGTTTATTTTTTTTCCGATTTCAAAACTTTTTCTCGAAATTTGCTTCTTAATCTTTCTATATAAAGGTTTCTGTGTTAATATACAATATATATATATATATATATATATATATATATATATATATATATATATATATGTTTAGTTGGTTATTTTCTTGAGTATACGGTTCCTTTTTATATTAAAATTACATATATGAAGTAGTCATACTTATTATATGTTTTATTACTACAGGACGTTTCGAATTTTTCGAATCTTTTTCAACTGAATGTATCGGAGGCTTCTACAAAAATGTACATTTTTAATGTGATTATATATGGAATTACAAGTAAAAAACTTATCATTAAAAACGGAGATTTTTGTTTTAAGTAAAGATTAAAACTGTGTTTCGTAATTGTAATCTCGAAAAGTTCACTGCAAGTTGGTTCGCGACAGCGTGTGTCGATCTTTTAAGGATGGCCTATAATAACTTTATTTGATTAAGAATTGGTAAAAAAAAAAGTAAAACAATCGAGAGGTGGCTAATATGCAATAAAAAGAACCTTGCCAAACTACTCAAACTACGAGGACTCTCATATATTCCTCCTCAAAATTTTACCTTTATAACTCATGTTTTCGTTATTCTTACAATGGACTTATTTATTTTAGGCATCATTTGTCAGGATGCGATGCAATACCAAATTTTACCTTAAAAACTCAAATACCAAGTGTTACCTGTAAATTATGTCCAATATTTCAAAGCAACAGGCTGTTTGCTTTTCGAAATTGGTACCTTCAGGCTATTTTTAATGAGTAGGTTTACACCAGACACTCTTATCCCAATGACTGTAAAATATGGACTTTTACTTTTAAAATCTGCTTTTGAAATTTTGTCTAGAATAAACGGGATCTTCATTAAAAGCGACGCATTTTTAAATTCAAATAAAACAAAGTCTATATGAGATATTTTGAAGTAAAGGATATTTCATACCATCACTTATGGAGCACAGCATCCAAATGCCCTTCGCGAAAGCGTCTGCATGAATGCATTCGCTGAAATCAATTTTCCATTACTTTTTCACACAATAGAATGTTAGTAATCACTCCCTCGATGCTGGTTCTTAAGTCATTTAATATTCTTGGTTTGTTGCTGTAAACATAACTTTACAAAATAAATCTAAGGGTGTTAAATTGCACGAGCAGTGTCAGTTGACATGCCCATTTCTTGAAAAAAAATTCTGTCAATAAATTAATTGCTTTCTATACAGTGTGCCAAGAGGCACCCTCCTAGAGAAACAAGACAGGAGCATCCACTTCGACGCTAAAAAATCAATCAACATCGAACGATAACGATCCCATTAATGGAAATAGTTTCCAGCTCCATCACAAAGATGTTTGAGGGGCAAAAATCGTGTGGACTTTAAAGGACTTGATTTACTAACGCGTTCTAGTTTTCTTTTCATCCATAAAAAGTTTTGGAAAATCTGTTCATCGATTTCCAAGCTACTTTTTTTTGTTTATTTTAATTTCAGTGGTTTTGTCTTTTATCAACTCTCGTAATTGCATCTGTTATGTTTTGAAATTTTCTTTAACATACTGAAAAGCGTCACGGCTAAATGATTTCACAAAGTTTTTCATTATTCACAACTTTATATGCAGCGACAGCACAATAATATCTTCCTTGTGTACCAATGATAGATAATGTACAATATTCTTTTTCTCTGTTGTAAAATTCTCCCTTGAAGGTCAAACCTTTTTTTTATAAAATGATCCAATCACGATTGTCCAAAATATATGAAAATCAACCGTACTTGATCTAACTCTGTAACATTCGTAAAATAATTGCAATAATTTAAAGTCTGCATATATTCTTCACAAATATTTTTTATATTTAATTTTTTCAAGCCAAAGATCCATATTTCGATATGTTGATAAAAACAAAGCCACTTACAGAAATATATAATACTTTTTTAACGTTGAGTAAATTTATTTTGAAAGAATCTTTGTATAGGATCCATGCCGAGACCTTCAAATAGCTCATTTATGTCATTACTGTAAAAAAAGTTTTTTCTAAAAATCCCATGAGATTCTTATAGCATTTCCAAAAACCACTGATGTTTATTCCTTTGTCGCGGGATAATACTAATGCCATTCGGACTTTTATTAACTTTATTATTAATAATTACAAAATTTCGATTGATACCACTAAATCGCCTTCAGGTGAATAAAATATTCACATTACCATCTAAATAAACCTTAAGAGCGCATTGTTTATGGTGACAATTATTGTGAAATTCATGAGTTTAAGTCACCAAAATTCTACTAATCATTATTTAAATATTTTTTTTAATATACCATATTTTTAAGACGAACTAAAAAATATAAAATAATTTCATTTTGTCCCCATAGACGTAAGGGAAATTGGTATTATTTAATATAGACTGCGTATCGTATAGAAGCCTAAGTAAAAATCAACTCAGAGTTCTGACAGGGGTCCTGACGGAGCATTGCCACCTAAAGGGACACCTCAAGAAACTTGGACTGATAGAAGGAGAAGAGTGCAGTGAGGAGGAGGACGAAACCTCTATTCATATCCTTTCAAAGTGCAGCGCTCTAGAAAGCCTTAGGATACGGTTCTTGGGAACACACCAAATCGAAGAAGGGGAGCTACCCACCTTGAAGCCTTCCAATATCCTAACGTTTTTGAGGGAAATAGGACTGGAGGATCTGCTCTAGCCGATAAGGTAACTCTTACGACTTGGCAGCAGTAGGGGGGGGGGGGTTACAATAGATATACCAGTGTACAGACCCCAATTTTACGCTCATACATTCTATAGGAGCAAGTTGGCTTACGCTTAAAAAGAGACGGAGAGTTTTGGGTGAATAGTACATCTCTTTCTATGGGTGGAGCTAAGCACGTTATCCAAAACGTCACTAGATACCCCTCTCACCTGACCGCCATCGGTAAGAGAGGAACTATTTAACGCCCTATTTCTTTTTAAGCTTATCAGCAGTGGCATGACTCCGCAGGCACCGCGGTGCGGGGGAGGGGGCGCAGCCAATTCAGGGGCGCCCTCAAGTTCCTTGATGAAAACGAATAAATACTAAGGATTAAGACGGGTGCAATATAGTAGGGCGCATTCAAAAATCTGCGGAGGGGGGGGAGAAGCGTACATACTCTTAGTTACGTCACTGCTCATCGGAAAGTTATTTTAAAACCAATTGCAAAATTTATACCGAACAGACAAACAGACAGACAAGAAAGCAAGTTAATAATAGCGTTGTAAAATAAGTTATGTCAAAAAGCCGAATCATGTCGTTTAAACATACCGATGTAAACAAAACCACTGTAACAGTCTTAAGGTCCTTTTTCTTTGAGTTAAAAGCAATTGTATAACAGATGACAGAACCAGAACGGAACCCAAGAAACAGCTGCTTTAGAAAGAAAAATGGACCTGTATGGTGCCCTTCCAATATTGCTTTAAGTTACATTTCAAAATTTTTATTATTATGGAAGAAATTGTTTTAGCAAAACTTAAAATTAGTATTAAAACATATGAACCAAATATGTTACTGATTTTGTACGAAAAACCGCTAAAATCAAGGAGTGGTACTATGAAATTTATATATTCAACAACTTAAGCTCATTAGGAATATTAAATCAGGAGACCTCCCAATCCTCCAAGAATAGTAGGTATTTCAATGCTAGACAACTTAAGTCTAGCGCATGTTGATCACGTTTTACGTTAGGGTTCTGTAGCAGTTGTTTTTTCTTTTATTTCTCCTATAATATCTGACTACTTAATCGAAAAAAAGATTATTTTTAAACGATGATTTTTTAAATATTTGTTTGATGGGAAAGCAGGAAATTTAAATTTTAAGCAGTTTTTTTTTGTATCTCATCAGTTAGCGAACATAACTTGTCCGTGCCAATTTTCGTTGTACCTATTTACAAACTTCTAGATATTTTTTACGAATGGGGCGATTAAACAATAAATGTTATGTTCTCCTTCTGTAAGTAATGCTACCTGTTGCTTAATAGGCTTATGCTTTTACGTAATGTTATCGCTCCATCTTTTACATAATCGGCCGATGCTTCGTCTGCCTAGTGATAATTTATCTTTGACTATGTTGACGAGCCTGTTGTTCGCCATTCTATTAGATTAACAAGAAAGTAATTTCGGTTTTGTAGTGTCAAATAATTTATTTTTATACAAAGCATAAACTTTAATCAGTTATATATTTTCCATCTTGTTCAAAGATTGTTTGCCATCTTTCTTGCAGCTTCACGATTCCACGCTCTTAGATATTCTGATCATTATCAGTAAAAAACTAAACCAAGTGCTTTAACGTCAACATATTTGTGAAAGTTTTACCGTTCAAAGAATTTTGAAACTTCGAAATAAATGGTAATCAGATGGTCTCAGGTCATCGTCAGATGGGGGATGCGACATCACCTCCCAACCAAACCCCAATGATTTCCATTAGTTGTTGACAGTAGATCTGAATGGATCATCCGGCTTCTTGGAAGCAACTTAAAATACACAACCACTAATTTGATAGCATAACCTTTTTTAGATTCAATTTAGCCTGTGATGTGGTTTGTGCTGGTTCGTCAAGGTTGGACCATGATCGTTTTCGAATGATGTTACTTTAAATGATCGATATTTTGTCAAGTGGTGCATATGGCAAATATTGATTCGTTGTGTTAAGTGAATCTCTTTCAATTAATACGGAACCCAAATATCAAGCTTTTAGCGAGTACAAGACATTTTAAATGATTTTCAGTTGTTATGTGCGATGCATTTAACCTCTCTGCGATCTCTCTCGTTATATGAAGCTTCCCTTCAATTATAGCTTTGATTTGGTCATCATCAATTTCAGTAGATCGACCAGAACGTTGCTCATTTTTGATGAAATATCGCCAGAACAGAACTTTTTAAACTAATTCTAACGGCTGTTTGCTTTCTAGTATTTACCATAGAATCTTCTAGAATGTCATCAAAAATTCGGTTCTAGACTTCTTAATGACAAATCCGATGGTGCAGTCCGTTTTTCGATATCTGTTTGAGTTTAAAAACAGAACGTTCTAGAACTTTATAGAAAATTAATCTTATTTTCTTACTTGATAACAAATCCAACAGTGAAATTAATTTTTCTCTATCTCTTGTAATTTCTAATATAATTTTCTGGAAACTTGGTAATAATCTTCACTTCTGACACCAATTGTTACTCTTAAGGTAATAGTGATGGATTTATTTCAACCAAGAAAAAAAGAGTTGAAATGACGAAATTGTAAGGTTGTCATTTACAGACGACTACGACTAAATTACAAGGGTTTTTGTCCCTACCGAACCCTACAAATTAACTAAAAAAAAGTAAAATACCTTTTAAATTTTAGTCAGCTGATGAGCTTTCTTAAAGAAGGTCATCTTTTAAAAGTCCTTTTCTTTAAAATTCTTCTGTTAAAAACCACAACCTATTAAGTCACGCAAAAACTATTCAAGTTCAAGAAATATTGTGCAAGGAATAGAGAAATCTGGATCCCCGATACCTGAACTTTCATTATTCTTTTCTGAACAGTTTTATCCCTTAGATACGAGGGACAGTAGAAAAATTGTCTCCTTAATTGTGATTTCTAATTTTTTTCAATAAGTTTATTTTTCAACATAATGCTTCCAAGCTTCAACACATTGGCACTTCTTATCCTACAATGACTTCATTCCATCAGCAAC